>CM066991.1:48400849-48955849 GCA_033977485.1 Hydrangea macrophylla | reverse complement strand
CGCATTCAAGGGTATTGCTGCATCATAGGCAACTCTAGGGCTAAATTTATCCAAGAGTGGGCCTAAGGGGTGCCAATTGTCATACCATAAGAAGGTACCACAACCATTACCAATTTTGTGTTTCAATAAGGGCCTGACCATGTCTCTGAGTTTAAGAAGTTTTTGCCAATACCAAGAACTCTGGGAGGGGGCCTTAACAACCCAAAAGCTTATGTCCTTTAAAAGATAAGTTTTCACCCAGTCCACCCACAAAGAATTTGGCCCCGAAGAGAAGAGGGACCAGATATGTTTTAAATTCAAGGTTTTATTGAGTTGGACAAGGTTTTTCAAACCCAAGCCCCCTTCCTTTTTTGGGCGGCAAACAAGGTCCCAAGCAACCTTGGCCCCATGAGATTTCTCAATGCCACCTGACCAGAGAAATCTTCTCAACAGCTTTTCAACCTCTTTCAAAATACTTTTGGGTAAGACAAACATACCAGACCAGTAGTTTTGAATACCTATGAGAATAGAATGAATTAATTGAACTCGACCAGCATAAGAAAGGCATTTAGAAGTCCAAGCTGTTATTCTGGAACTAATTTTATTGACAAGTTCCTGACAGATCCCTTCTTTAGTCTAGATGTTATAAGAGGAACACCTAAGTACTTAAGAGGAAGGGATCCAATATTAAATTGGAAAATATGGCATATGGAATTAACAACAGTATCATCAATGCCAGAAGTAAATAAACAACTCTTACTAGAATTAGCAAGCAAGCCAGTTAGATCATAGAATTGGTTAAGAGTGGTTTTCATAAGTTGAGCCGAATCTTTATCCCCATGAAACATTAAAAGAAGATCATCCGCAAAGCAAAGATGGGATATGTTCAGTTTATCGCATTTCCAATGATATTTAAAGTGAGAAGATCTTGTAATATTATGTTTTATCAATTGGCTTAAAGTGTCCATCACAAGAACAAAAAGATAGGGGGAAAGAGGGTCACCTTGCCTAAGTCCCTTAGCACCATCGAAGTAGCCGATGGATTCACCATTAAAATTTATAGAATATTTAGGGCTAGTGACACACTTTCTAATCCAGAGTTGCATCTTGGGGGGAAAACCTAATATATCAATTAAGTCCAATAGAAACCTCCAACTAACATTATCATAGGCTTTCATAAGGTCGACCTTAGCAGCAGCACGGGGTTTACCCGAGGGCTTATGGTAGTCCCTCATGAGGTCCTGAACTAACAGAATATTATCACTAATCTTTCGACCCTTGATAAAAGCAGATTGGGCATTATCCACAAGATTAGGGAGAATAGATTGGATTCTTTTTGCAATGATTTTAGATATGCATTTATAAATGGTGTTGCAACAAGAAATAGGACGAAAGTCACCCATTTTAGAAGGATTGGAAATTTTAGGGATAAGGGCAATTATAGTTGCATTGGATTCTCCCAAAAGTTCTCCGTGGATAAAAAATTCTTTAATGGCTTGAGTAACTAGGGAACCGGTAATATTCCACGTTTCTTTAAAAAAATGAGCATTATAACCATCTGGGCCCGGAGCTTTGTTACTGTGGATACTAAACATAGCCTCTTTAATCTCAATATCACTAGGAATATTATCCATACTAGAAAATGCTACCGTGGGGATCCTTTTATGGATAATGTTCCTTAGCACATTATAGCCAGGATAAGTGTTAGTTGCAGGGGAACCGAGCAAAGTTTTAAAATAACTAAGGGCTTCCTGTTGGGCTTCTATTTCATTTTTTGTCTGTTCCCCATTTGGGAGGTCGAGCGATACAATCCGTTTTCTATTCCTACGATTTTTGATGGATTGGTGAAAGAATGCGGTATTCTTATCCCCCGCTTCTAGCCATTGGATTCTAGATTTTTGTCGCATCACTTCCTCTTCCACACGAATAGCTTCTAAGAAAACTCCCATGAGGTGACGTTCTTGTGTTTTAAGGGTAAAGTCATGCGGGTGATCATCCAGTAATTTTTGACATTGTATAAGTTTTTCTCTAGAATCGTCTGTAAGCAACTGTTCTCTACCTATAGAATCTTTAGAAAATGTTTTAAGCTCCGTTTTGAGATTCTAAAGTTTCTTACATAACTGGAATTGGTAGTTGCCCTCTACATTAGTGGCCCAAGAGTTTTTAACCAAGTCATCAAATTTCTCCAACGAGGTCCAATAATTATAGAATTTAAAGGTGTGACCTTTCTTTTTACTAGGATTATCCATTTTCACAAGCATAGGAGAATGATCCGAAATACCAGAGGGGAGAAACTGAGCATAGGCTGATGGGAATTTGCCTAGCCAATCTTGATTGACGAGAGCTCTGTCCAGTTTTTCCTTGTACCTGCTAGTGCTCCAAGTGAAGTAAATTCCTGTAAACCGAAGATCTACAAGGCAAGAGGCATTCACACAGGCATTAAATTCCTCGGCCCCTTGGTCTCTCCCAGGATTACCCCCAAATTTCTCATTAGAGTTAAGAACCGCATTAAAGTCACCAAGCATAATCCAGGGAATGTGACCAAGGGAAGCTGAGATGGACTTGATGTCAGCCCACAGACTTCTTCTCTCTTGTATGGTGTTAAAACCATAAACAAAAGAGGCTTCAAACGAAATAGACAAATTAATATCTTGGATAGAGACATGAATAATCTGCCTAGTGTTTTTCAAAACAGTTAAAGAAACTTTGTTAGGATTCCAGCCAACCCAAACTCTATCCACTGAATTTGGTTGGCTATTAGTGACAAAGTTCCAACTAGGAAGGATTCTTTTTTGAATATTATCTTGGTTAGGCATTCTAACTTTGGATTCAGTGATCCCCAAAACATCAATATGATTAGAAATAACAAATTTGGAAATTTCCATTTGTTTTGAAATCTGATTAAGACCCCTAATATTCCAACAACCAATAATCATTAAGTACGTCTAAAGGGGTGTCGTCTTTTACCTGAAGAACTACTTTTCTTGTTCTTCTTCACTTGTTTAGTATTATGAGGGGATTGTGAATTAGAGGATGAGGGAGAGAGAGAGACCTGTAAAGGAGTGTGGGGAAGGACCAACTCTTTTTCCTCATGATGGTCTGTTGGCTCATCATTTTCAACAGAAGTAGAATTACCAATGTAGTCTGGTGGAAATCCATGATGAACCCCTCCATCACTGCTTTGTCCGTCCACATTAGTCTGTAAAGATATCTCAACATTTCTCGGTGCTTCATTTACCTTGTCCAAATCAGAGAACACAATTGCCTTGAAACTGTCCTGCTGGTGAATATCAACATTTGAGCACTTCATAATTCCACTGTCTTTAGTCTCATCTGATTTCTTGGTGCTATGTTGCATATCCATTATGGTCTGATCCTTCTCCTTTATTCGCTGCATTTCAGCCATCCCTTGTTCTACATAAGAGGGTTCTAATACCATGAATTGGTTAGTATCATGAAGGGCACAAGGGTCTCTCAGATTAGAGGCTTGTATTTGGTGTTCACTATGGAGTAGCTCAGCGGAATGGGCTTCTGAAGTAAGATCTTGAGTTGAGGGCACAACTAGAGCTGGAGTTGCATGACTTACACAGCCTGGTGCTGAGGGAATAGAATCTTTATGAGCTTCAATGCCTTCAATTGGTTTCCCCATCTCAGTATTAGAGGAAGAAGGGACAGAATTTACCTCTTGGGTTATGACAAATTTTCCTTTCCTTTTAGTTGCCCATTGGCCATCAGAGGGTTCCGGAATATGTTGATTCTTTGTACTAGGAGCTGGCTTACGAGAAGATTTAGCCATGTTGATTTTGTTGCAGTCATGCCCGAATTTCTTGCATTTAGCACATCTAATGGGGCTCCATTGATATTCAACCTTCAGTGTGATTGTCTTAACTTCCCCACTAATTGGGTCCTCAATTTCAATATCAAAGTCTTTTACCAAATCGAATTCAGCATTAATTTTAACACAAATTCTAGCAAAAGATATCCTTCGACATGAGGCGGTCATCCTATGAACATGTAGAGGCCTTCCAATGGCACTGGCAATGTGACTGAACCCCTTAGCATTCCAATATTCGAGGGGGATGTTATAAATATTAACCCATATTGGAATGTTGGATTGAGCTTCTTTAGCTAATTCAAGGCCATTTTGCCAATTTCTCAAGATAATTGGCTGTCCGGCAACATGCCACGGACCTCCTTCCAGTATCGCCTCACTTTCATCCTTTGAGTTAAACTTGAAGAAAAAGTATCCAGAGTCAGTGGCTAGCATATCATGAAGGCCCAGATTGCCCCATAATTTGGAAGTTGAGTTTTTAACCAAAGTGTAGGGAAGCTTCTTTCCAATGAAATATCCCACTAGAGTATAATCCCAGGCTCTACTCCCTTCTTCAGCAACCTCTTTTGGTAATCTGATTGCACTTTACAATCAGAAGCAATTTTTGGTTGTAGAATAGACACCCAACTAGGCCCCTTGGTATGGTTGGGAGGATGTAACTCAGAAGTAAGTTGGCTGACTATTATACGATTAGAATTCTCGAAACTGGCAGAAGATTGGGTTTTAGAATTCAGAAGTGTTTTCTTTGTAATATTCAAGGACCCAGGGGGTAAAGGAGGAAAATCACTAATTGTTTTATCCAAGCTCAGTGTTGGTTTACAATTGTGTGTGGGTTCAATCAACAGGCCACATGGAGGATCCACTGGGTAATTGCGTGAAATGGGTGAAGGAGTACCTGCATTGACTAAACTAGCATTGATGTTGGTAGGTGAGACTTGCAAGCTACTATTAGGACCAGCCACTAATGGCGCGTGCAGGTTACTTCCTTGAGGCTTCTCGGTTTGTGTAGATAGCACATCGGCAGACATGTTTCCGGATTTTATGGGATAGTTTGACCTTCCCATGTGATGAATAGTAGCTCCCATGTGCTGAGCAATGTTAACTTCAGCCACGTGATCACTACAAGTAGTGCCAGGAGGCAAGGCGCCGGGATTTATGGGAATAGCAGGAGAACCCATGTGACCGTCCTTTTCAATTTGAATATCAGTCGGCTTTTTACAAGTTTCAATATGACCGTTGGAGGGAAAGGCTACTCAATTTTGATTCGGTGTAGTCACGTGAGGCCCACATGCCAAAAACCTCTCGGTACAAGTGACATTTGATGAAATAGGATCAAAAACTGTACTTTCAACTCTACTAACCTCAGTCTTCATAGTAATCCTCTGTTCTTGATCACTTTCAATTCCAGCTGCATCGTTGGAAGATGAAATATTACATATAGGTTTCCAAATCTTCTTCCCACCTTTCCCAGAACGATCATCACCAGAACTTCCATCAGTACTACAGATGTCAAATGGATCTAATTGGTGTCTCCTCCCATCTGATTTGGGTTTAGTGTCATATCTTCTACCCCCTGATTTATATGGCATTCTTCCACTACCAAACCCTCCTCTCGAACTAGATATCAAAGTAGCAGGACCTTGAGATGTAATAAGATCTTCTCTGTCATTCATTAGCTTTTGTATTTGGGCTTGGGCTACTTTCAGATTTTTCCTCAAGTAGTCATTTGAGTCTTTAAGCAGATTATTTTGATATTCATGATCTGTTAGTTCTTCATCACTTCCACAATTATGCCCGATCTTATCCACACCAACTTGGAACTTGCTCTTCATCATAGGACTTGAAACAGTTGGCTCAGGGGCCACAGATTCATTAATAGTCTTCTTCTTCCTTTTGAGGATCTCCTTTGAATCTTGAAGAGATCTGAATAAATTTCCTTCCTCTGGTCCATGCTTCTCTTCACCATTGTCTTCCGGATCAACCCAATCCTCCGGGATTTCCAGATCCTCTTCATTTAAAGACTCAGCAGTGAGTGTCATCTTGGACAGAATACTAGGACTAATCATATCCCTCTTTGGGCAGCCCAAACCATCATGGTTCATTTTCTCATGAGGACTGCTAGATCCACTCAGAGGAGTACCTATGGAAACATATGGTTCTTCAGAGATTGCAAAAACCCCTTCATCATTGATTTTACTAATAATGGACTTTGAAGGATTAGAAATAACAAACCCTCTAGACTCAGCATCTTTACTAGTGGATTTGGATTCACTCACAATAGAAGATTCAGAAACATTTAACACTCTAGAACATTTGTGTCTCTCCATTTGAGGAAGATGAGAGTCAATATTAACCAAATTCTAGAGAGAGGTAGGAGCTTCTCTCTCTAGACATTCTCTTTTTAGTACCACTTTTATTCTGCCTTTCCACTTTTATTGCCATATGTACCATGTCTTCCAACTCCACATAGTGTTGCAATTCCACCACATTAGCTATGTCCCGGTTCAGCCCACTTAAAAACCTTGCCATGGTAGCTTCTCTATCCTCATCTACATTAGCCCGAATCACAGCGATCTCCATCTCCTTGTAGTAGTCATCCACACTTTTATAGCCTTGAGTAAGATTTTGCAATTTCTGATACAAGTCCCTATGGTAGTGGCTAGGAACAAATCGCTTTCTCATGATGGCTTTCATTTCCTCCCATGTCTCAATAGGCCTTTCATGGTTTCTCCTTCTGTTTATCACAAGTTGATCCCACCAAATAATAGCATAATTAGTAAACTCAATAACAGCAAGTTTTACCTTTTTCTCCTCGGAGTAGTTGTGGCACTCAAATATCAACTCCACTTTCTTCTCCCATTCCAAGTACACTTCTGGATCATTTTTCCCTTGGAATGAAGGTATCTTTACTTTGATGCTTCCCAAGTTTCTGTCAACCCCATCTTGCCATCTTGGACCTCTTTGAAACCCTCTACCACGCCTTTCTCTCCTTGGCCCAAATCTGCCCCCACTATTTATTGAAGCTCGATCTTCTTCTTCATCGAACTTATCCTTATGATTTTCATCAGATTCATCTATGGGTATGTGCCTTTCTTGCCTTCTAGCATTTCGGATTCTTTGGGGATGCCCTTCACGCCAAGTTGCAATTTCAGCATCTTGTCTATCCATCCTATCCCGAATCTCATTAAACATCACGCCCATACGTTCAAATTATTGCTGCATAGCTTGTAACATGAAAGACGGATCCTCCTTTCCTTCTTTGTTTGATTGAGAAGTCATATTTTGAAATCTGTGAATAAATGTTAGAGATAAATCCTCACAGCACTTCCTCACGTGTATGCACTCAAATAATGTCACTCACACTCGTGTTTCACTCTTAATTTGGCTTTTTCGAAATTGATCTCACACTCTCTTGCCTTTTTCCACTCTTTTTTTTTTTTTTTCGGAAAATGGTAAATATATTCCAAAAAGAATGTACACATGTACAAGGGGCATACCCCAGGATATTCAAAAGGCACAAAGCATAAGGACAGGTGGCACAGTTAACCACTAAAAAGCCTTACCAGGCAAGAATCAACAACAACTAACAAAAAGAACCAAAGGAAAGGGATAGGACAAGCCTAGAAGTCCCATGCAAACAACACACGGATAAACAAATCTCAAAACAAAACAATCCAATACAATACAATACAAAACTTGAGAGATTTCAAACAAAAGCACAACAAAGCTTCAACTCTAAATCCAGTTTCTAGCATAGATTTCGACTTGGGGATGTTGTTTCCAATGAGATCTAATTTGCAAATTAATCTGAGATGTTAAAGTTTGCAGCAACTGTTCTTTAGGAGTGGCAGGACCTTTAAAAGTCCTAGTATTTCTCTCCTTCCATATACCATAGACAGCTACCCCAAGACAAATAACTGGGATAGCTTGTTTGATTTGTTTCCCCTTCCAATGTTGCGCCATCCACTGAACAGTAACATCCCAATCTATCCTATTCCATCTGAGCTCACACCTTTGCATCAAAACCTGCCAAATAAAAGAAACATAAGTACACTCAAAAAATAAGTGATTATGTGATTCCATCTGGCCATGACAAAACACACAAGCAAGAGGACCAGGTATGTAGGCAAAGATCCTATCTTGTGTTGCAAGTCTATTCTAAACCGCAATCCAAAGAACAAAATTTTGTCTAGGAGTGCAACCTGAAAACCAAACAATATTGTACCAAGATGCCACAGGAGCAACATCTCTAAAATGGTCCCAAATGTGTGCAAATTTATACTTCCCCGAGGGGGAAATAGTCCAAGAGACACTATCCGACATACCATTAGGCTTATACATATTAGATAAGACATTGCGAACTTCATTCAAGCCAATGGAGTTAGACGAGGGCCACCTCCAGTCATTGTTACTTATAATAGCCTCAACTTTAGCTTTTACATCAATAGCCGCATCATAACCAATCCTACTAGTATATTGTTCAATCAAAGGACCAATGGGAAGCCAATTATCAAACCAAAGGGAGGTATGTTTGCCATCACCAATCTTATGAGTAAGGATTGGTCTGACAAGGGCCCTAAGTTTTAACAACTTATTCTAGTACCAAGAGCACTGGCTGGGAGCTTTGATTTCCCAAAAGCTCTTTGTTTTAATCATGTACAAATGTACCCAAGCTTTCCACAAAGAATTATTAGTAGGGTCAAGAAGGTTACCAATGTGCTTTAAATTCAATAGAGTATTTGTGAGAAAAACATCTTTGAACCCCAAACCACCTTCTTTTTTTGGTTTGCAAACCTTGGCCCAAGCAATTTTGGCTCCTTGTCCTTTCTCTGTGGAGCCAGTCTAAAGAAATCTCATTAAGGATTGATCAACCTGCTTAAGGACCCCTTTTGGAAGAATAAACATCCCTGACCAATATTGTTGGATACCCACCAACACAGACTGGATAAGCTGAGCCCTACCTGCATAAGATAAGAATTTAGATTTCCAGGAAGTAACTCTAGAACATATTTTATTAACCAACTCTTCCCAATGGCATTTTTTCAATTTAGTAGTTATCAGAGGAACTCCAAGGTATCGCCTTTTTCCACTCTTAACTCCCCTTTTCAGTTCTTTTTTTTTTCTTCGGAAAACTGGTTAATTAATCCAAAAAAGGGAGTACAAATGTACAAGGGGAGTTTTTCACTTGGTGCAATAGGAGATATGGGAAACCTGACTTTACTGAAAGAAAATTAGATAGAGCCCTTGTTAACCAAGCCTGGCTGGATACTTTCCCTGACTCTTTTACTCACTTCCACAAGCCAGGTATCTCTGATCATTCTTCTCTTATTACTTATGTTGCTAAAGTAGCCAGCAAAAAGGGTAGATCCTTTAAATTCTATAATTTTTGGACTCATCTTGATAACTACTCTGATGTGGTTTCCCAAGCGTGGAACTCCAATGTGAGAGGAACCCTCCAGTACCAAATTTGCCATAAACTTAGAATTGTTAAACATGAATTAAAAAGTTTCAGTAAACATTTTTATGGTTGTGAAAAACTTCGTGCTGACAAGGCAAGAGAAGAGTTGGAAAATGTCCAATTTGACCTTCTTCAAAATCCTCATGACATTAATCTTTTAACCAAGCAAAAAATGTGCATGAAGCATTTTCTTGACTCTATTTGGATTGAAGAGGAAACTCTCAAACAGAAATCTAGACTTCAATGGTTGGAGGGAGGTGATAAAAACTCTAGATATTTCTTCAATTATATCAAAGAGAGAAGGAATAGAAAGAGAATTTTCACATTGGAGAAACCTAACGGCCAATTTACCTGTAATATTGAAGATGCAAAAATTGAAGCTGTTAGATATTTCCATGATCTTCTGGGTACCCCGGCTATAAATCCATACCGAGGTATTGACATTTTGAGGACTTTTATCCATAAAAGGATCCTTGAGAACCTTTTATTGAGTCTTGACAGAATTCCCACCTCTCTTGAGATTAAAGATGCTTTCTTCTCTTTACATGACAACAAAGCCCCGGGTCCTGATGGATTTAATGCTTATTTTTTTAAACATTCTTGGCACATTGTGGGATCTGATATCACCTCGGCTATTACTGAATTTTTCACCACGGGAGAAATGCTTAGAGAGTCTAATGCTACTATTATCGCTTTGATTCCTAAAGTCCCCAATCCTTCTAAGATGGGAGACTTCAGGCCTATATCATGCTGTAATACTATCTTCAAATGCATCTCAAAAATCATTGCTAATAAACTTCAAGTGGTTCTTCCCACTCTCATTGACCAAGCTCAATCGGCCTTTGTCAAAGGGAGGAAAATTAGTGATAATGTTTTGCTTGCTCAAGACCTTCTAAGAGATTACCATAAAACTGGTGGTAGACCTCGAGCTGTCGCCATGGTGGACCTTATGAAAGCTTATGATCATGTTAATTGGACTTTCCTCTTTGATCTTCTTGATGTTTTGGGTTTTCCTCCTTTAATGAGAAAGTGGATCAAAGCTTGTATATCTACTCCTAGGTATTCCATTAATTTTAATGGTGAATCTGTGGGATATTTTGATGGAGCTAAAGGTCTTAGGCAGGGAGATCCCATTTCCCCTTACTTATTTGTTATTATTATGGATTCCCTAAGCCAACTACTTCAGTATAACATTCAAAATAGTTCCTTTTCCTTCCACTGGAAATGGGACAAAATGAACATCTCACACCTTTGCTTTGCTGATGATTTAATTATTCTTTTAAATGGGGACTTGAATTCAGCTAAACTTATTAGACGTACTTTGAACGAATTTTATGACATTTCTGGATTGCAAGCTAATAATACCAAAAGTTGTCTTTTCTTATCTGGGGTTGATGATAACTTGGCCACTGATTTGTTAAATGAACTCCAATTTTCCAAAGGGTGTCTCCCCCTAAAATATTTAGGTGTTCCTTTGATTACCACTAAATTAAGGAAATGCCATTGTGAAGAGCTTATCTCTAAAATTTGTTCCCGTATCAATTCTTGGAATTCCAAATTCCTTTCTTATGCTGGTAGGATTCAGCTTATCCGTTCTGTGCTATCTGGGATTCAGCTTTTTTGGTCTGGAATGTTTATTTTACCTAAAAGTGTTTTGAAACAGGTGGAACAATGTTTAAGCAGATTCCTTTGGAGTGGGGGTACTGAAAGATTTCATGGTGCCAAAATTGCTTGGGTGAATGTTTGTAAACCCAAAGAAGAGGGAGGCCTCGGTCTAAAGGACATCTTCCTTACGAATACCGTGCTTAATCTCAAACATCTAGGGAGTATTCTTGACCCTTCTAATAATTCTCTATGGAAACAATGGGTTCACATGTACATGCTCAAAACCAAAAGTATTTGGGAGGTGAAAGCCCCTGGACAATGCTCTTGGTATTGGAGAAAGTTGTTAAAACTTAGGAGTATAGCTAGGCCTTTAATAAATCATCGAATTGGTAATGGTTCTAGTACTTCACTTTGGCATGATAATTGGCTCCCTTGTGGGCCTTTGTTTGAGAATTACACCTCTCGAATTGCCTATGATGCTGCTATAGCTCCTAATGCTAAAGTGGCTACTATAGTCTCTCAACTTGAATGGAATTGGCCTGCTTCTAACTCCATTGGTTTAAATGAAGTTCGGGCCATCTTGTCCAATTTTTATAAACCCACAACACTGCAAGACAAAATTGTCTGGACTTCCTCTCCTAATGGCAAGTTTAACTTCACCCATGTTTGGAACCAACTTAGACCCATTAATCCTAGGATGGTGAGGGCTCCCCCCCCCCCCCCATGGGTGGTGGTTCCGAGTGCTAGTGCTAAGAAAAGGAAGGAAAAGCTTTTCCCTTTTCCTAGCAATGTAAGTAAATTGAACATCCAAGCTAAAAGAGTTATTAAGTTGTCTACTCCTCCTACTGATTTTCAGGAGGGGGATGAAGAACCATTAGTCCAGTGGGCTTTAAATTTTGTTAGTAGTGACGAGGAGGAGTCGTTTCTAGCAGATGAAGAAAGTTCGGATGAGGTAGACTTTTTTACTTTGGCTCTTGATCAAGGTGTGGAAGCTACAAATGCATCTGGTGCTTCTGTTAAGTCCCTGGATGAAGACCAAGACCAAGACCAAGATGGAGCTGACTTTGCCTCCGTTCAAGATTCTTGTGAATTAGCCAAAGGTGTGGAATCTATTAATGTATCGGGTGCTACTGTAAAGTCCTTGGATGAAGTTCAAGAACAAGATGGAGCTCACTTTGCCTCCATCCAAGATTCTTGTGAACTAGCCAAGGTTAGGATATCCAAAAGCACTAATACCCAGCACAACCTAGAATCTGATGAAGACCAAGGTAAACTGTGTCTTGAAGACCTTGATAAACCTTCTATCCAAAAGTTGGTTTCTAGTACATTTTTTTTTTCGGAAAAATGGTAAATATATTCCAAAAAGGGATGTACACATGTACAAGGGGCATACCCCAGGATAGACAATAAGCTCAAAGCATAAGGACATGTGGTTAGAGAACCACTAAACAAGCCACATCTGGCAACAATAATCAAACAGTAAAATCCATAAGGACTAAACCAAAATCAAGAAGAAAAAATGAAAGCAAATGAAAACAGAAGAAAACAAACAAAATTCAATGCCAATTAGCCAACAGGACGTCAAGTTGGGTGTGACCTTTCCATGTAATATTGATTTGAGCATAAATTTGCGAGACAAAATTCTTCAGAAGTTGGTTTTTTGGGGTAGAGGAGTTCTTGAAAGTTCTGTTGTTCCTTTCCCTCCACAAGCCATATACTGAAATGCCCAAGCAAATTCTGGGAATCATATGTTGGGGAGACTTCCCCTTCCAATGCTGGATCATCCAATCCACAGTGCTGTCCCAAGGGGTGCCATTCCAGGACAATCCACATCTCAGCATCAATTCCTGCCAAATGAAAGTAGAGTAATCACAATCAAAGAAGAGATGGTTATGTGAATCCATTTGCCTAAGACAAAGAGAACATGCTAGAGGGCCAGGGGTAAACAGATGAATTCTATCCTGAGTGGCTAGCTTATTCTGGATGGCAAGCCATAAAATAAAATTCTGTCTAGGTGTACTTCCTGAATACCAGGTCAATTGGTACCAAGGGACAGCAGGTGAAGTAGGTCTAATATGGTTCCAAACATGGGAAAAGGTAAACTTTCCGTTAGGAGATGTTATCCATACAATACTGTCCTGAAGACCACAAGGCTTGTATAAGTTGGCCAATAAGGCACGAACTTCATTAAGTCCAATGGAATTTGAGGCTGGCCAATTCCAATCAAGATGAGCAATAATAGTTTCTACTTTAGCATTAGGTGTTATTGCAGCATCATATGCAATTCTACTAGTATATTTCTCAAATAATGGACCACAAGGGAGCCAATTGTCAAACCAAAGGGAAGTATGTGTTCCATTACCAATCTTATGCCTAATTAAAGGTCTAGCAATATTTCTAAGTTTCAAAAGCTTTCTCCAATACCAGGAGCAGTGGCCTGGGGCTTTCACCTCCCAAAAGCTTTTGGCTTTGATCATGTATAAGTGGATCCATTGCTTCCATAAGGAATTGTTTTTAGGGTCAAGTAGACTTCCAATATGTTTTAAGTTAAGCACAGTATTAGTAAGGAAGATATCCTTAAAACCAAGACCTCCCTCAGGCTTAGGTTTGCAAACACTAGCCCAAGCCACCTTAGCTCCATGAGCTTTATCAGATGTGCCACTCCACAAAAACCTTCTCAAAACTTGTTCCACCTGCTTAAGAACACTTTTAGGAAGAATAAACATACCTGACCAATAAAGCTGAATACCAGACAAAACAGAATGAATGAGTTGGGACCTACCAGCAAAGGAAAGGGATTTGGACTTCCAAGAATTAATCCTGGAACAAATTTTGGTTACTAGTTCCTCACAATGGTATTTCCTTAATTTTGTGGTAATTAAAGGGACTCCCAAATACTTCAAGGGAAGACTTCCCTTGATGAATTGGAGCTCCCTAAGCAACTCCAGAGCCAAATTATCATCAATCCCAGAGAAAAAGAGACAACTCTTGGAGTTATTAGCTTGAAGTCCTGATAACTCATAAAATTGATTCAAAGTATGTCTAATAAGTTTAGCAGATTCAACATCACCATTAAAGAGAACAATTAAATCATCTGCAAAGCAAAGATGAGAGATTTTCAATTTATCACATTTCCAGTGGAAAGAGAAAGTGCCATTTTGTGTATTGAAGTGTAGTAATTGGCTAAAAGCATCCATAATAATGACAAATAGGTAAGGGGAAATGGGATCACCTTGTCTAAGCCCCTTTGCCCCTTCAAAGTATCCAACAGATTCCCCGTTAAAATTAATGGAATACCGAGGGGTAGAGACACAAGCTTGGATCCAGTTTCTCATCCTTGGTGGGAAACCCAATATGTCAAGAAGATCAAAGAGGAAGTTCCAATTGACATTGTCATAGGCTTTCATAAGATCAATTTTTGCAGCAGCCCTAGGTTTACCACCACACTTATGGTAATCTCTCAAAAGGTCCTGTGCTAACAAAACATTATCGCAAATTTTTCGACCTTTGATAAAACCAGATTGAGCTTGATCAATAATTGACGGGAGAACCAATTGTATTCTGTTAGCTAAAATTTTGGAGATACATTTATAGACAGTGTTACAACAGGAGATGGGCCTAAACTCCCCCATCTTAGAGGGGTTAGGTACTTTAGGGATCAAGGCAATAATAGTGGCATTAGATTCTTTAAGCATTTCTCCTGTGGTAAAGAATTCAGAAATGGCAGAAATGACTTCAGGGCCAACAGAAGCCCAGGATTTTTTAAAGAAATAAGCGTTAAACCCATCAGGACCCGGGGCTTTGTTATCATGCATAGAGAAAAAAGTTTCCTTAATCTCTTCTGGAGTAGGCACCCTCTCAAGGTTAGAGAGAACATTTTCAGGAATCCGTTTATGAATAAAGGTTCTTAAGAAATCCATCCCAGGGTAATGATTCCTAGCCGGTGAGCCAAGGAGGTCTTGGAAATATCTAATAGCTTCATTTTTTGCCTCTTCAATGTTACAAGTAAACTGGCCATTAGGCTTTTCCAATTTAAAAATTCTTTTCCTATTTCTTCTACCTTTGATAGATTGGAAGAAATATCTAGAATTTTTATCACCACTTTCAAGCCATTGCAACCTAGATTTTTGCTTAAGCGTTTCTTCTTCAATCCAACTTGTTTCAAGGAAATTTTTCATGCACACTTTTTGTTTAGAGATAAGATTCGAATCATGAGGATTTTGAAGAAGCTCAGAATGAACATTTTCCAACTCCTCCCTAGCTATATCAGCATTGATTTTTTCTCTACCAGTAAAACGTTTACTAAACTTTTTCAACTCATGTTTAACAAGTCTAAGTTTATGACAAACTTGAAACTGGAGAGTGCCCCTCACACAAGTGTTCCAAGCTTGGGAGACAGTTTCAGGATATTGGTCCAATTGGGTCCAGAAGTTAAAGAATTTAAAGGACCTACCCTTCCTTCTAGCAATTTTATCAACATAAGTAATAAGAGGGGAGTGGTCAGAAGTACCTGGTTTATGAAAATGAGTATAGGAATCAGGAAAATTATCTAACCATGCTTGATTTACCAAAGCTCTATCTAACTTTCGTTGAGTAAAGTCAGGTCTCCCAAATCTCCTGTTACACCAAGTAAAGAATTCTCCACAATATCTCAAGTCAGATAGATTTAATTGGTTCACCAGATGGTTAAAATCATTGATTTCCGAATTCAAACAAGCATTAGTATCCGAAATCTCAGAAGTTTGTAAGACAACATTAAAGTCACCCAATATGATGTGATTAGGAGAGCATGGGCTACCATTAACAGAATTTAGAGAAGTCCAGAGTGCCTTTCTATCATTACCATAGTTAGACCCATAAACAAAAGATGCCTCAAATGAGATACTACTATCATCACTTTCAATGAAAGTATGGATAAGTTGGGAAGTGGATTTTAAAATAGAAACATGAACTTTGTCCGGGTTCCAGCCAATCCAGATTCTCCCTACAGAATCAAGAGTGCTATTTGTGACAAGATTCCAATCTTTAAAGATTTTGTTTTTAATCAAGTCCTCATTTGATTGTCTAACTTTGGTTTCAACAATTCCAATAACATCAACATTATGTTGATAAATAAATTTAGCAACCTCAGATTGTCTAAAGGGTTGGTTGAGACCCCTTATATTCCAACAACAAACAATCATTAACGACGTTTATGTGGTTTTTTCCTCCTCCCCGAGGAATTGCTATTTTTATTACGCAAAGAGAGATTAGAATTACCTGAAGGAGAGGGGGAGTTGGTTGTAGTAGTCTGACCTGAAACTAAAATTTGTGCTTGAGATTGATTCCCATGGTTGATCTGGGTAGTAGGAGAGTAACAGGAGTCTGAGTTTAATTCATCCTCCAACACTGGTTCCAAATTCCCATCAAGTGCTGCCTCAGAAATTGGGTTAACTTCACAAGGAGGCTTTATTTGAACAGTGAGTATTTCCATATCCTCCCTTTGTAAGGACTTAGAGCAAACATTTGGGATCTGCACTTCCATTTCAGGGCAAACAACAGTAATAGGTTCTTGGACTAAAATCAGGCCCCCATCCTCCAATGGCTTTGGAGGAGCACTAGGTTCAGCTTCTATAATGACAGTATCTTCTAAGGAAGAGAACATATTGCTTTCAAGAACAACTTCCTTAGGCTCCTGCCTAGATTTGTAGCTATTATTGGAAACAACTGTAGTATCACCAGCACTGGAGGAAGTGATTTTGCCTTTGCCCTTAAACTTCCATTCACCCTCATCTTGGTTCACAGAATTTATATTTGTATGTGTTTTGGGAGCCTGGCTAGGAGTAGGAGCTCTAGGAAGTTTGGCACAATCATGTCCAAATCTCTTACACTTAGCACACCGGATTGGAGTCCACTGGTACTCAATACGAAGGTAAATTGGTTCAATCTCTCCCGTAATTGGATCTTCAAAGTCAATAACAAGTTCTTTAAGGAGCTCCTGGCTAGCATTCAACTCAATGCAAATACGAGCATACGAGATCCTCCTACCTTCTGCAGTGACTTTTGCAACATGCAAAGGTTTCCCTAAAGCACTTGCTATGTGGCTTAATCCCAGTGGATTCCAGAGTTCAAGAGGAATGTTTGATATATGAACCCACACTGGGATTGTGGATATAGATTCTCTGGATAGAGTAAGACCCGATTGCTCAAGTTATAGCACAAGCTCTAGTACATACCCAACCATTTTCAATGGAGTGGGTCATGGAATAGCACAAGCTCAAGTTATAGATGAAGGTGTAGCCTCTGGTCCACCAATAGGTGCTCACCATGTTCCCAAATATGCAGATCCATCTCGGGAAGAACCACAAGAATCTGGTAAAGCTAACAAATTTGAGATCTGTATGGGTGAGGTTCTTCAGTCTCCTGCAAAAAGTTCTAATGTGTGCACTTATGGTTGCGATGCTAATGACAATATTAGTGAAGCTCCCTCTGCTAGGGATAATCAGGTCGCCATTGAAGTTAGTTCCCTTAATCAGCTAGAGGTAGTTGATAATGGTTCTCAGGTTAATCCAAAATATGATACCATATCTTGCCCCAAGGAGTTTAACACAAGTGAGATGCACGCGCCTATACAAGCCAGCTCAGCTAACAGTCAAAAGAAGGAAGTGCTGTCTATTGAAAAGCCCATAATTTCGGAAAAAGCTGCTTTCTCTCACATGGGGTCTTTCAATGCTATTGTAACCGAACTGCTTGCTGATTCTGAGATGCATTTCCCTTTGCTTTCCAAACCATCCAACAGTGTGAATGTTGATACTATCAAGGATAAGCCTAGTGATGGGACCCAGTTTGTTGACCATTGCATTTTTGCTAGCCATTTCAGCCCCCACTTGGGAATCACCCAGCATGCTTTTGGTGCACGTGATTCTGAGATTGGCCACCATTACACCCAAAGCATTGATTTCATCCAACCTTGCTGTGGTTCCCATGTATCCCATTATGTGGGCCCGGATGCAACAAATTTGGTTGCTGATTTTCCATTTGGAGCCGTCCCCTTGGATGCCACATGTCCTTCAGTGGGAAATGGACCGAATAGTAGGATAAGCATGCTACCACTTGAAGGTGTTCAAGACTTTACGGAAAAGCAAGAGGGTAATGCCACATGTATTAAGGGGCCCACCGACAACATTGACGCCCCCAAGAATATTAATCCCACCCCTCTTCTATGTGGGTCCAGTGCCCATTTGGCGAGTCAGCACACGCGTGCAAATGGGGATAAGCAAAATTGTGGCCCTGCAGTTGTTGTTTGTCAAGCTAGTGGCCGTCCAAGTGTTGTTACACATGTGCAGCCTACTCAACATCTGATCAATTTCAAATCGGCAATACCGAGTGGAGCCCATGCGCAGCAACTGCTCCCTAGTCAAAATCTGGTTAATGGTCATAATGTAGAAGAGCTGTGCAGTGTGCAGCCCACGAATCAGGCTACGGATGTTACTTATCATATGGGTTACACGTCAAATCAGATGAACGTTGAAGGTGGTGGGGCCCAAACGTCACAATATGGTAATGCTCCTTCCTATGTTCATAACAATGCAAGGACGGAGGGTTTATCAGCGTTATGCTTGCCTCCTGGTGACTGTGGGACCCGAGCCCTGCCGCTCCAAGCAGGCCACAACCGTGTGGACCCCGTTTACATGACAAATCCCGCAAAGTCTATTCCTCAAATTAATGGTCAAATTGATGAGCTGGCCTTTGTTAATCCGGACAAGGTTGCTCCTGTTCAATTGGAGGTTACGCAAAGTAAGGTGCCCAATGTAGCTAGTGGGACCCAGAGTAAATCTTGGGCTGGATTATTCAAATCTGAGTGTCCGAATGGTAGCTTGGCCCCATTTGAGCTGGGATCAAATTTGGAAATAAATCACAGTTCCACAATTTGTAGCAACGATTTTAATTTGGAATTTGTAGACCATGGAGGGATTGAAGATAATCTTGTTCTGAAAATTCCTAAGGACTTAACTGTAGCTGGGAGAAATGAATGGACGACGACCTTGGTTGGCCGGTTTCTCTGTAGGAAACTTCCGTTTTCCCTTGTCACAAACGTTACTGATCGGCTTTGGGCTAGTGAGGGCCTTATTGATACTTTGGCCACTGAATCTGGAGTCTTCTTTTTTTCTTTCTCTAGCACGGAAGCTAGGGATGCAATTTTAGAAGGAGGGCCATGGTTTGTGGCAGGTCAACCTCTCCTACTTAGGCCATGGAAGCCACATTTCTCCTTTGAAAACGAAGAGGTTCACTCCATTCCAATTTGGATAAACTTCTATGGTATACCGCTTGAGTACTGGAATCCAAAGGGAATCAGCTTTATTTCTAGTTTCATTGGGAAACCAATTCGAGTTGATCGCATAACTGCAAGTAGAAGGCGTATAACATATGCCCGTGTTTGCATTGAAGTTTCTGCTGATTTTGACTTCTTCAATGAATTCCATATTGAAGCAGAAGATGAGGAGACTGGCAATACTATTAGAACAAAGATCAATTTGGAATATCAGTGGACCCCAGTTCGATGCAAAAAGTGCTCCCAGTTTGGTCATGATTGTTCTCGGACAGTGTCTTCGGGTCAGAGCCATCCAGATCGCCACCCTCTCAAGAGGAACAGTAAGGATAAGGGGACTTGGCAAGTTGTTTCAGGCAAAGAAAGAGGAAAAGAGACTGTTATTGACCATAAGTCTGACCGTACTAAAAGCACGAATGGCTCGGAAAATCCGATAGCGAGGGGTAACCGTTTTGAAGCCCTTTCTCAGCTTTTAGAAGATCCTGATCCTATACCTGTCAAAGTTGAGTCCATCGCTTCTCCCTCCACCCGGACATCTTATCCCGAAGCTAGCCCCTCTAACCATGCAGATATTCCTCGAGGAGAGACCAGAGAGAACACCACTCCCCCAGTTAGAGTGGATGACACCGATGATTGTTTTAGTGATTTTGACCAAGCTAGTGAGGTTGGGACCCCTACAAGGGGTTGTCCCCTCTCCAACAGACAGAAAAAGAAGGAAACTAAGATGAAATTCAGTGGGAGTCGGCCCAAGGGACGACAACGATCCTGAGGAGGCCCTTGCGTTGGGTTGTTGGGTTGTCTCATGTGTTTTGTTTCAATCCATGTTGCTATGTGTGTTTGCTTGTTGCTTTCCGTTTCATTTGTTTGGTCTGGCTCTCATAGCATGATTTTGCGCTTATTGTAATATCCTAGGGTTTGGCCCTTTTTTGGAATCGATTAACCATTTTCCGAAAAAAAAAAAAAAAAAAAAAAAAAGCTCTCCTAGGCAAAACTTTATATTATGGCTAGCCATTCAGATAAGACTAGCAACTCATGATAGAATTTGTAATTACACCCTTGGGCCTTTAGCGTGTGCTTTATGCCTTAGGCAAATGGACTCTCATGATCACCTTTTCTTTGAGTGTACTTACTCCAAATTCATTTGGCAGGATTTGATGCTGAGATGTAACCTGACTTGGAATGGCACCCCTTGGGATAGCACTATTTCTTGGATGATCCAGCATTGGAAGGGGAGGACACCTCAACATATGATACCCAGAATTTGTTTGGGGGTTACAATTTATGGCCTTTGGAGAGAAAGAAACAAAAGAACCTTTCAGAATGCCTCTACACCCAAAGAGCATCTTTTGAAGATTTTTGTCTCACAAATCAATGCTCAAATTAGGATCAAATGGAAAACTCACAACCACCTACAAGCATTGCTTAGTAATTGGGATTAGCTTGGGATTTGCTCTCATTTTCCCTTTTGTTTTAGCCTTGTTTTTGTCTGCTTGGTTTGTTTGAATTTTTTTGTCCCTTTTAATTCTTTTGGCCTTTTGAGGCCTTTTTGTGGTTTGTTTTACCACCTGTCCTTATGCTTTGTGCTTGTTGAATATCCTGGGGTATGCCCCTTGTACTTGTGTACATCCCCTTTTTTGGAATCTATTTACCGTTTTCCGAAAAAAAAAAAAGAAAAGAAAACAACTGATATCACGTCATACCAAGACAACAAAGCGCGTGAGCCAAACTCAGACCTCAAGAAAAACCAAGCAATCAACCCTAACAAAGAACAACAAATGCAACAAAGGATGAGGGCTTTAACATAAGACAAACCCAGAAAATCCTCACCCTATGGAAAGCAAGCGACTAAAGTATTACACCAAAATCAAAACCAAAAAGTCCATTACAGGGACTACTTCCATCTATCCATGTATTGAGGGAGGTGCGGGTCATTACTCCAGTTGACTTGGATTTGCTGAGATATTTGGATACAAATTTCTTGAATCATTTTTTCCTTTGGCTTGACTTCCATTCTGAAGCTACGGCCATTTCTCTCTTTCCAGATGCTATAAACAACCAGGCCTAGACACATTTTTGGGATAATATGCCTAGGGGTCTTTCCTTTCCACTTGTCCGCAGCCCAAATCACAAGAGCATCCCACACAGTGGCATGGTAAGTTATGTCCAACCTGTTGAGAACACCCTGCCAAACAAAAGAAGAGTAAAAGCAATTAAAGAAAAGGTGGTCATGTGTTTCCAAGTGTTGGTGACATAGGACACAAGCAAGGGGTCCAGGGGTGTAAGCATAAATTCTATCTTGTGTGGATAGCCTGTGAAGAATAGCCAACCAAGATATAAAACTATAACGGGGCACATTTCCTGGGAACCATATAAGGCGGTGCCAAGGCACACGAGGGTAGCTAGTTCTAACATAGTCCCAAGTATTGGAGGAAGAGAACACCTTATTGGGAGAAGGTAACCATTGTACCACATCACTAGTGTGAGAGGGATGTGGTAATTCATGCATTTGGCCTCTTATTTCCCTTAATTCAATAGTATTAGTCGATGGCCATCGCCATTCCCTACTATCAATAACATTAGACACTTTAGCATTTAACGGGATAGCAGTATCATATTGAACACGCACACCAAATCTATCCAAAATTGGTCCTAAGGGGTGCCAATTGTAGAACCAAAGGTACGTACCACACCCATTGCCAATCCTATGTTTGAGCATAGGTCTAGCCATAGGTCTAAGTTTAAGGAGTTTCTTCCAATACCAAGAGCATTGTGACGGGGCCTTGACTTCCCAAAAGCTTTTATTTTTTAACATGTAAATATGTATCCAATCCACCCATAAAGACAGATTTCTAGCAGTAAAAATGGACCAAATATGTTTGAGATTTAAAGAGGAGTTTAATTGGGTTAGATTTTTTAAGCCAAGCCCCCCTTCCTTTTTAGGTCTACAAACAAGTTCCCAAGCCACTTTGGCACCATGGGTCTTATTGGTTCCTCCAGTCCAAAGGAATTGACTCATCAGACTATCAATGTGTTTTAGGACATTCTTTGGAAGAATAAACATGGCAGCCCAGTAATGATGAATCCCCGTAAGCACAGATTGAATCAGTTGAAGCCTGCCAGCATAGGAGAGGAATTTAGATGTCCAAGAGGTAATTCTCGAACTGATTTTTTGAATGAGTTCATCGCAATCTCCTTTCCTTAATTTGGTGGTGATCAGCGGAACACCAAGGTATTTCATTGGTAGAGAGAGCCAATGGTAAAAGGGAGGCTAAGTCCAATGGCATTGGAAGTAGCTTCCTCAGTTCCTGCGATAAATAAACAACTTTTACTAGCTTCCTGCAAACCGGTGAAGTTATAAAATTGATTCAAAGCATCTTTCATAACCAAAGCAGAGTGAACGTCACCACGAAAAAACAAGAGAAGATCATCAGCAAAACAGAGGTGGGAGATTTTAAGTTTCTCACATCTCCAATGGTATTTGAATTGAGGAGTGCTGCGGATGTTGTGTTGGATCAACTGGCTAAGGGTATCCATAACAAGCACAAAGAGGTAGGGTGACAATGGGTCTCCCTGCCTAAGACCTTTAGCACCCTCAAAATATCCAATAGATTCCCCATTAAAATTTATGGAGTACTTAGGACTAGTAATGCAAGCTCTAATCCAGCCTTGCATCTTGGGAGGGAAGCCAAGGACCTCAAGGAGGTCAAGCAAGAATTCCCAACTCACACTATCATAGGCTTTCATAAGGTCAACCTTTGCCGCGACTCTAGGGGGGCCAGAAGGCTTGTGATAGTCCCTCAAGAGGTCCTGAGCAAGGAGGACATTGTCGCTAATTTTCCTACCTTTAATAAAAGCAGATTGGGCTTTGTCAACAAGAGTAGGAAGAATTTTTTGAAGCCTCTTGGAGATAATTTTAGATATGCATTTGTATATCGTATTGCAACACGAGATGGGTCTAAAATCACTCATCTTAGAAGGATTAGGGATCTTAGGAATAAGTGCTATAAGTGTAGCATTTGACTCTTTTAAAAGTTGGCCCGAGGAAAAAAATTCCTTTATAGCGTTAGTAACTAAAGATCCAGTGATGGTCCAAGTATGTTCCCTTTTCAGTTCTTTAATGAACTAAATGAACTTGAATCAAGAGATCTCAACGAGTGGTGCTTCAAAACTAATACCAATGCCGAAAGTATTTTAGAAATGACGAATCAATGGAGAAGGACAAACACAATCAGAATTGAGAGAATTAAAACTTACAATCAGATTTTAAGAGAATTTGAAACTATCAATCAGATTTGAGAGAGAAGAAACTAGAGATATAATTATATTTTTTATGAGAGAACTAGAAACCAAGATTAGTATGCCTCAAAGGAAGAAAGAAACAAAAAAAAAAATCAGATTTGGCCTTTCTTTGATATCAATGCCTCCCTTCTTTTTTTTTTTTGGATATCTTTTCTTTTCTTTTCTTTTTTTTTTTTTTTTTCGAATCTCTTCTTTTCTTTTCTTTTTTTTTTTTTTTTTGTATAACTAGAGGCACAAAAACAAAAAAACAAAGAAGAACACAATATAAAACAGAATTTGAAGAACAAAAGAACACGAAGAGTCACGAAGAAAATACGAAGAACAAACAGAGAATAGACGAAAAATTAAAAGGATAGATAACCTGATTTTAGAAACCTTGCTTTGATACCAAATGATGCGAACCTCAATAGACTAGCAATGAGACCCAACAACAAAGATTGAATATCTTCCCAAGAAAGCTAAAAATCAGATTGTTGTAAAAGTGAACCTGTGACCCAACGCCTATAAAGAGACGCAAACCACAGGTATTCCAATTAGTGAACCTGAGACCCAACATCTATAAAGAGACGCAAACCACAGGTATTCTTAGTTTTGAACGCCACAAGGTGAAAAACCTTGATAAGTTCTGGAAGTTCAATGAAGAACCAAGGAGAAGGAGTAAAAAACTCACTTTTTATCAATTTATCAAATCTGTCCATTACAAAAGATAAGCAAGGATATATATAGGCTTGGAACATCCCTCCAACCATAGGAATAAATGCAAGTAGTTGGAACAACCCTCCAACCATAGGAAATAATGCATTCACGTTTTCTTAGCAAAGGCTAGTACAAAAAAGTAGTTTAACTCATTAAATGCACTTAAAAACATGAACCAACTCTCAACTACTATCTATAAAACATATATAGCTATATCTTAGAGGTTATATTCAGTTCACATCTTCACATGCATGAATTAAATTGACATAGTCTTCATTTCTCTTTGGGCCACTCTTAGGAATGCTAAAATCAGCCCAAAATTCTTGAATCAGCCCATTGAAAGCTTCTTTGATCTATTTGGACCTTGCTCTTGTAATTGGCCCATTTGGAACATGCAATGGATCTTGTAATGGCCCATGTTGATTCTCATCAGAACATGAGTGATACACCCTAGTTGAGTGAAACACGTGAGTGAGAGTTGTGAGGTCCTGTATTTTTTTTATCTAATCTTTATTTTGTAGCGAAATATGGCCCATAAAGACAAAATTAATGCCGGGGAGGTTTCGGGAGAGACTGATCAGAAGCTACTATTGGAGGCATTAATGGGTGAAATGTGGAGGGTATTGAGGACAGAGATGGAACAAGTTCATGAACGGTTAGATAGAGTAGAGAATGCATGTGTGGAGCAGCCACAAAACAATGCTCCTCATGGACATAGAAGAGAGAGAGTTCAACCGAGGGGAGTGAGAGTTGAAGAAGAGGAGTATTTTTGGGAAGACTTTGGTGAAGAAAATGATCAGGAGTCAATAGATAATCAAAGGAGATATGGTGGTCGGGGTAGAGAAGTTAGGTTTAGAGAAGCTAGGAACCGGGAAGATAATAATTTGGGTAGTATTAAGATGAAGATTCCTTCGTTTCAAGGGAAGAATGATCCGGAAGCCTATCTAGAATGGGACAAGAAGGTAGAATTAGTATTTGATTGCCACCATTACTCTGAGGCTAAGAAGGTAAAACTTGCTGCAATTGAATTTTCTGATTATGCTATCATTTGGTGGGATCAATTGGTGTTGAATAGGAGAAGAAATAGGGAGCGTCCAATAGAGATGTGGGAGGATATGAAAAGTGTGATGAGGAAGCGGTTCATTCCAAGCTATTATTACCGAGAGTTGTACAACAAGTTGCAAAGTTTGAGGCAAGGTAACAGGAGTGTGGAAGAATATTATAAGGAGATGGAAGTTGCTATGATTCGAGCGAATGTAGAGGAAGATCGAGAGGCTACAATGGCTAGATTCTTAGTTGGGTTGAATCGGGAAATTGCCAACGCAGTGGAATTGCAACACTATGTTGAATTGGAGGATATGGTACACATGGCTATTAAAATTGAGAATCAATTCAAGAGGAGGGGCAGCAGCACACGTCCAAGCCAAAATTCTAATACATCCGCTTGGAAACCAAATAATTGGAAAAGAGATGAGAAGCAGCCTTTGGTGAAGCCAAAAACTGAGCAAAAACAAGAGGTGGCCAGCCATGGAAATCAAGGTAAATCCGATTCGTCTACTTCTCGGAACCGTGATATTAAGTGTTTTAAGTGCCAAGGTAGGGGACACATAGCTAGCCAATGTCCGAACAAGAGAGTTATGGGGTTACGAGATAATGGTGAGATTGAAACCGAAGATGAAGATGACAACGAATCTGTGCCACCATTAGAGGATGCCGATGACGAAGAGTACGCTGCCCAAGGGGATTTGTTAGTGGCAAGGAGAGCTCTAAATATGCAAGTTAAAGAAGATGATGATGCGCAACGAGAGAACATCTTTCATACGAGATGTCATGTCAAAGATAAGGTGTGTAGTGTGATCATCGATGGGGGGAGTTGCACTAATGTTGCTAGCACAACTTTGGTGGAGAAATTAGGGCTGCCAACAATCAAGCATCCACGACCTTATAAATTGTAATGGCTCAATGATAGTGGAGAAGTAAGGGTGACTAAACAGGTGTTAGTTTCTTTCCATATTGGAAAATATGAAGATGAAGTTTTGAGTGATGTGGTTCCAATGCAAGCTGGACACTTGTTGTTAGGGAGGCCATGGCAATTTGATCGACGTGTTAAGCATGATGGTTTCACAAATAAATACTCGTTCGTTCTTAATCAAAGGACAATCACCTTAGTGCCTTTGACACCGAAGCAAGTTTATGAAGATCAAGTGAGGTTGCAAAAGGAGAGTGATCATAAGAAAGAGAGTGAACAAAAGAGAAAGAGTGAGAAAAATGAGAGAGAAAAAGAAAAGAAAAATGCAGCCATTGAGGGAAAATTAAAGGGAAATCAAAAGAATTTTTATGCAAAAGCGAGTGAGATCAAACGAGCGTTGTTTTCAAATCAGCCCATGATTGTACTTCTGTACAAAGAGGCATTTTTAAACACTAACCAAATTGACTCATCTTTGCCTAGTTCTGTTGTTTCTCTTTTGCAGGAGTTTGGTGATATCTTTCCCGAGGAGGTTCCAGATGGTTTACCCCCTATTCGAGGGATTGAACATCAAATTGATTTTGTGCCCGATGCTACCATTCCAAACCGACCAGCCTATAGAAGTAATCCCGAGGAGACAAAGGAGCTACAAAAGCAGGTTAGTGAGTTGATGGAAAAGGGGTACGTAAGAGAAAGTATGAGTCCCTGCGCCGTTCCGGTGATTTTGGTTCCTAAGAAGGATGGTACGTGGAGAATGTGCGTTGATTGCCGATCCGTCAACAACATAACGGTAAAGTATCGACACCCTATTCCTCGCTTAGATGATATGTTAGATGAGTTGCATGGTTCTTGTATATTTTCTAAAATTGATTTGAAAAGTAGGTATCATCAAATTAGAATGAAAGAAGGGGATGAATGGAAAACTGCATTTAAAACAAAATATGGTTTGTATGAATGGTTAGTTATGCCTTTTGGATTAACTAATGCTCCTAGTACTTTTATGAGATTGATGAACCATGTTTTGCGTGCTTTCATTGGAAAATTTGTGGTTGTTTATTTTGATGATATCCTTATTTATAGCAAAAACTTGGAAGAGCATTTGAAGCATTTAAAACTGGTGTTAGATGTACTTAGAAAGGAAGAGTTGTTTGTTCTTTAAGGAGATTGTGAGATTACATGGTATGCCTAGAACCATTGTTTCGGATAGAGATGCTAAGTTCTTGAGATACTTTTGGAAGACCTTGTGGTGTAAGTTGGGGACTAAGTTATTATTTTCTACTACTTGTCATCCACAAACTGATGGTCAAATCGAGGTAGTAAATAGGACTTTATCTACTTTGTTAAGGGCTATTATTAAAAAGAACATCTAAACATGGGAAGAACGTTTACCACATGTTGAGTTTGCTTATAATCGTACTATCCATTCTGCTACTAAATTTCACTCTTTGAAATTGTGTATGGTTTAAATCCTTTAACTCCTTTGGATTTATCTCCTTTACCTGTGACTGAGCGTGTTAATTTAGATAGTAAAAAGAAAGCAGATTTGTTAAGCAGATTCATGAGAAAGCAAGGCTCAATATTGAGCGAAGAACGGAGCAATATGCAACACAAGGTAACAAAGGGCGATGCAATATCATCTTTGAACCCGAAGATTGGGTTTGGGTACACATGTAAAAAGAAAGATTTCCTGTACAAAGGCATTCTAAATTGCTTCCTCGAGGCGATGGTCCTTTTCAAGTTCTTGAGCACATCAATGACAATGCCTACAAGCTATAATGTTAGTACTACTTTTAATGTTGCTGATTTATCTCCTTTTGATGTAGGTGACAATTTGAGGGCAAATCCTTTTCAAGAGGAGGGGAATGATGAGAACATGGTGACTAGCACAAGGTGGAATGCGGACCCGAACCATGTGCCAATTGGTCCAGTTACAAGGGCATGAGCAAAATGGTTCAAGGACAATCTCAATGGGCTGGATCAACAAATTTGGGTTAAGACTAATCCTTGTGGCCCAAAAGAGGATGCTAGTGATCCATAAGGCTGGGTGTCTATGATTCAAGTTCTAGAATAAATTATAGGCTTGCATGCCAACTTAGGAACTTTTCATATTCATTTATTTTAGTTTTGGGGTGAATTATATTGGGCCATAAAATTTTGTAGGCTTGAAGGGCCCAACTGTAAGCCTCAACTATTTAAACAGTTTTAGGGTTTGTAATATTGAGTTTTTGATCATTAATAATATTGTGAGAGTTTTCTCTTTGGTTCATTGAAGAACTATTCAAACTTATCAGATTTACTCTGTGGCGTTCATACTTTGGCTTATCAATCGAGTTTTCCATCCTTGATTATGGCGTCTTCATCCTTTATACCAAGGTTTGCATCTGTTATAGGTGTTGGGTCGCGGTTTCCATTTGAATTTGACAGTAGAACGCTCCAAGGCATTAATCGTGTTACGGGTTTTGTCACATTGTAGGCGGGGTTCGTATCAAAAACCCAAGAGGTGAGTGATCTTAATTTTGATATTTGGATGATTTTCATGTTGGGTTCAATTGTAATGCCAAAGCATGCCTAATTAACTTAACCTAGTTTACTTAGTTTATTATTGGGCGAAATTCATGTGGTTAAATTAGGCCCAATTTGATTGTGATTGTACGATGTAATGATTAAATGAGCATGTTGAGTTGCCCATTTGGGTCAATGGAAATTGCTAGTTTATACCACCATGAGGTAATCTTTGTGGTGACAACTACGGCCGCCAGAGGCCTATGGGACCGCATGTGTGAGGGCGTGGATCATGACTAGTCACGTGGGCTTGGGGAGTGGAGCCGCGGGCTAGCCGGTAGTGGTGGGAGTGAACTAGTAATTGCCAGAGACTATAGTTCTTTATAATATGTTGAATTGAGCGTGTTTATTATCCATGTTCATGATTGACATTGCTCACTAAGCATATAGCTTATATATTGTAGTGGTTATTGAATAACCCTCGTAGGTGATCGCGACGAGGAATCGGGGAAGTGAGCTGGGAAGTGGCTTGGTGGCTTATAGGTTTTGGGAGAGTTGTAAAATTGTTAATAGCTACTTGCCTTTTTAGTCCTAAACTTGCAATATATTTGTAATCGATTTTAATCTGGTTTACAGTACGAGTCATACTTTGGTTGTTTTAAGACTTATGTAATATTTCTAGTTAAGCTTTAAACTTTAGTCGGATTGTACCTTAACTCCTGTAATATATGGTTGGACTGTGTTTTTTTTTCGGAAAAAAATGGTTGGACTGTGTTAGTTGGGATTGTGTTTTATCGTAGTGCTGTTATGACTAATGTTATTAGATTGGGACGGTTGAACTTGGGATTTATTTTTTGGGTTGGTTATAAATGGTCATATTTAGTACTTTTCTTAAAGTATTTAGAAACTCTTGCTTGAACTTGGAAGCTCATATTTGTGACTTTGGTTTGTTTCTAAATAGTTTAACGCATTGGTGTTGATTTCAACTTGTGATTTGGTAATAATATTTGAGAATTTACTAATTGTTAAAACATGGTTGTTGGCTAATTGCAAAGACAGGGTTTTGTTTTGTTTTGTTTTTTTTATTGTTGAGCTTCTTTGGTTTAAGTTTATTTTAAACTTATTTTGGAACTTTAATCACTTGTGTAAGGCCTTGGTGGCGTGCCACATATCCTAGATTTACATGTGTGGATCCGGGGCATGACATAGAGTCCAATATGTACCAGCGAGCCTTCCCATCAACTTTTAACTTCTGCAAATATAGATCCGCAAAGACTGTTGGGGTGTCACAGTCTGGAGGTGGCGGACAGGGAATGGTAAGAACATACGTATATCCCTCAGCGGTTAATAATTCATTCAAGTCAACAACCATTCAACATAATTATTTCCAATTAGTTTATTCTGAAATGAAGTTGTAGCAAGTGGACTAGACATTATGAAATCTGAAATGTAAAACACGTACAATGAAATCAAGAATTGGAAATCATAAACGTGACAATTTAAATGATACATTGGAATTCCCTTAACCAAAACATTAATCGTCTTTGGAATATCAAACCATAAAATTAAGCCTCCAAGGGGAGATCATAACCCCATAGCTTGATTGGGAAAAAACCAATCATGACTATGCAAACTCTTGCAAAATAGTCTATGACTCCTGAACCTTTAGTCTCTAATTAGTTTCAATAAAACTCCAAGGGGAGACTGTTATTCAAATTATTAGTCTAGTGTGTACCATCACATAGAACTCATTGACAACTGCTTCGAGTAGTGCCTCCGTGGGGGGGTCATCCTCTATAATGTCTTACTAATTCTATCCTTGGAAAATTCATATCTAGTAACCACTGAATATAATATTGTTCGAAGGGAGTGATCATAGATAAATTTGTGACTCGCAGTATTCTATCCACCTTACAATGAACCAGTGATGGAAGACTGTGGGGTTATACTAAACACCTCTCCCACTAGCATTTTTATAATAGTTTATCCATTTGTAATCAATGAAAAATACCCTCCGAAGGGAACGATCACAAATAAATTTGTGACATGGAGCAATTTTCATCTTACAAATAACTAATGGGAATTTTCAATTTTGAAACCATAGTTTATACATTTCCATAATATCTAATATTTATTAATGTGTCAAAATAATTTTTCTTTATCCATGATAACATTGGTAAACATTTTATCCATTTTTATCATTTAAAGAAAACTAGTATTGACAGACTAATGGTTTTGCTCATGCATCATAAACAATATATCTAACATATATAAAACATGCATAAGCAATGATCATGCCAAAATTAAATAAATAATTAAACAAGCACAATCATTCAAGCCCTTCTCTCTCATGGCACTATCTTCATAGTTGCATCTCTTAGGCTTTACGCTTCATGGTTCCATCTTCATGGCTCCATCTTGTGGCTTTAACTTGTGGCTCCTCCAAAATATACATTTACAAAATCCTATACCTCCAAAGAGGTGTACAAAGTATCTAGGAAAAGTAAATAACTAAATTGGCTAGGGAAACCATTATTTTTTTCGGGAAATGGTAAATAAATAAAAAGGAAAAAGCCAAACGGCATCTACAAATGTACAAGGGGCATACCCCAGGAAGTACAACAAAACCCAATATATAAAGGGGATGAAACACTTACAAAATAAAAATAAACAGAAAGGGCCCATCCACAAGAGCCATCTAACTCATATCAAAGCAACCCTTACGAGACATCGCAAAGGGGAAACAAATGGAAGGTAAAGGACAACTTAGCCAAAGCTGAGCACAAAACCGCCCAAAACATACAAAGCATTAAAGTCCATCTAACAAAAGAACAAAAAAGGAACAAAACTCATCACTCAAAACTCAAAACTCAACAAGGCCTCCATCGCTCAAGAAGGTTAGAGAGAAGAGGGTCGTCTTTCCACTTGATTCGAATCTGGATAAGAATTTGATTGCAGATTTCTTGGAAAATAATCTCTTTGCTTTTTGTTTCCATCTTGAAGGTTCTTGATGAGAACATGGCGGCTAGCACAAGGTGGAATGCGGACCCGAACCACGTGCCAATTGGTCCGGTTACAAGGGCGCGAGCAAAGCGGTTCAAGGACAATCTCAATGGGCTGGTTCAACAAATTTGGGTTGAGACTAATCTGAGTGGCCCAAAGGAGGATACTAGTGATCCACAAGGCTGGGTGTCCATGATTCAAGCTCTAGAATAAATTATAGGCTTGCATGCCAACTTAGGGATTTTTTTTATATTCATTAGTTTCCTTTTATTTTAGTTTTGGGATGAATTATATTGGACCATAATATTTCGTAGGCTTAAAAGGGCCCAACTTTAAGCCTCAGCTATTTAAACAGTTTTAGGGTTTGTAATATTCAGTTTTGATCATTAATAATATTGTGAGAGTTTTCTCTTTGGTTCTTTGAAGAACTATTCGAACTTATCAGATTTACTCTGTGGCGTTCATACCTGGACTTATCAATCGAGTTTTCCATCCTTGATTGTGGCGTCTTCATCCTTTATACCAAGGTTCGCATCTGTTATAGGTGTTGGGTTGCGGTTTCCATTGAATCTGACAGTAGAACGGTCCGAGACATTAATCGTGTTACGGGTTTCGTCACATTATTGGCGGGGTTCGTATCAGTTCTGGCATTCCTTTCTCTCCAAATATTGTACACAGCGATCCCTAAACTCATTTTCTGGATTATATTTTTCGGGTGCCTATTCTTCCAAGTCCTTGCTGCCCATTCAACAAGAGAGCTCCAGTCGGAAACAGAGCAACCAGTCCCAAACCTTTGCAGAATACCCTGCCATACAAAAGAGGAAAATGAGCAGTTGAAAAACAAATGATCATGAGATTCCATACCTTTGTGACATAACACACATGCCAAGGGCCCTGGAGTGAAGGAGCAAATACGATCATGAGTGGATAACCTTTGGAGAATGGCCAACCATATAATAAAGCTATGACGGGGAGCATTTCCTGGAAACCAAATAAGCCTAAACCAAGGAACTTTAGGACTTGAATCTCTAATGTGATTCCAAGTATGACCCGAGGAGAATTGGCCATTGGGAGAGGGGATCCAAATAACTTTATCCTGTGTCTCCGAAGGGGGGGGCAAGGACCTTAATTGGCCTCTAATTTCAATAAGTTCAAGAGTATTAGTAAGTGGCCAATTCCAATTCTCTCTATCCACAACCTCAGACACCTTTGCATCCAAGGAGATAGCCGCATCATAGCTAACTCTCTGGCCAAGTCTTTCCACAATGGGGCCCATAGGGTGCCAATTATCGTACCAAAGGTAGGTACCACAACCATTACCTATTCTATGTTTAAGCATTGGTCTAACCAAGGGTCTGAGTTTGAGAAGTTTCCTCCAATACCAAGAACATTGTGAAGGAGGCTTGACTGCCCAAAAGCTCTTCCCTTTAAGCATGTAGGTTTGGACCCAGTTAGCCCAAATAGAAATACGATTCGTAGAAAATAAAGCCCAAATATGTTTAAAATTCAACACATTATTAAGTTGAATTAAATTCTTCAATCCCAAGCCCCCTTCATTTTTAGGTTTACAAACATTAGTCCAAGAGACTTTAGAGCCAAAAGAGTGTTCAATATCTCCGGACCAAAGGAATCTTCTCATAAATTTCTCAACCTCTTTAAGAACACTCTTAGGTAAAATAAACATGGCCGCCCAATAGTTCTGGATACCTGTTATCACAGATTGAATAAGTTGCAATCTACCAGCAAAAGAAAGACACTTTGAGGTCCAGGAAGTAATTCTAGAACTGATCTTATTAACAAGGTCATCACAATCCCTCTTCTTTAGTCTAGACGTGATAAGAGGAATCCCAAGATATTTCATGGGAAGGGACCCAAGAGGAAACTGCATAATGCGACATATAGAGATGGAGTCATCCTCCCCAACACCGGACATAAACATGCAACTCTTGCTAGTATTAGCTTTTAATCCCGTGAGATCGTAAAACTGGTTAAGAGTGTCTTTCATAAGTTGAGCTGACTCTTGGTTACCATAAAATAGTAACAAAAGGTCATCAGCAAAACACAAGTGTGAAATTTTAATTTTCTCACATTTCCAATGGTACTTGAAACAAGAGGACCTGTGGATATTATATTTTATCAATTGGCTCAAGGTATCCATAATAATAACAAATAAATAGGGGGATATAGGATCACCTTGTCTTAAACCCCTTGCCCCTTCAAAGTACCCAATGGACTCACCATTAAAATTTATAGAGTATCTAGGAGTGGTCACACAAGCCTTAATCCACATTTGCATTCTAGTAGGAAAGCCAAGCACATCAAGCAAATCAAATAAAAATTTCCAACTAACATTATCATAGGCTTTCATGAGGTCAACTTTCGCTGCCACCCGAGGGTGTCCAGAAGCTTTATGGTAATCCCTCATGAGATCTTGGGCTAAGAGAACATTGTCACTTATTTTTCGACCTTTAACGAAGGCAGATTGAGCATCATCGATAAGGTCGGGGAGAATAGTTTGGATACGCTTAGATATGATTTTGGAAATACATTTGTAGATAGTGTTGGAACAAGAGATCGGCCTAAAGTCACCCATCTTAGAAGGATTAGGAATTTTAGGGATTAAGGCAATGATGGTAGCATTGGATTCTTTTAAAAGCTCTCCAGTAATAAAAAATTCTTTTATGGCAAGAGTAACTAAAGTACCAGTAGAGTTCCAAGTTTCTTTGAAAAAATGAGCATTAAATCCATCTGGGCCAGGAGCCTTATTACTATGGATACTGAACATAGCATTTTTTATTTCTTCATTAGTAGGAATACGGTCCATACTTATGATAGACTCCTCAGGGATCCGTTTGTGAATAAAGTTTCTAAGCAAGGAGGCCCCAGGGTAGGAATTAGACGCAGGAGCACCCAAAAGATTTTTAAAATACCTTATAGCTTCAATTTTTGCTTCCTCTGCATTATTAGTATAGCTACCATCAGGGAGTTCAAGGGACACAATGTGTTTCCTATTACGACGGTTCTTAACAAATTGATGGAAATAGGCAGAATTCCTATCACCTGCCTCAAGCCACTGAACTCTAGATTTTTGTCTTATAACCTCTTCCTCCACCCTTATGGCCTCCAAGAAAGTCCCCATTAAATAACTCTCTTGACGACGGAGAGTTAGATCATGGGGGTTATCATCAAGAAGGCTTTGACACCGCTGAAGGTCCTCTCTAGCTTCCTTCGCTCTCATATTTTCACGGCCAAAGGAACTTTTAGCAAAAATTTTAATTGTAGTAACCCGTGTTTTCATGTTTTAAATTGACGATTTAGACTTTGTGTGCGATTTTAGCGAAAATTGGTCACAGGGGTATTTTGGTCATTTTTTCAATTTTATAAGTCATGAACTAAAAATATATTTTTTTGGGAAAAGTTGCGTGAGATTAAATGATTTGGTATTCGTGTTGGAAGTTAAGATTTTTTCGAGTCATATTAAATCTAATATTTTCTCTTTTAATTTTAACAGTAGCAGAATTTTGTTTTCAGATTTTTGTTAGGAAAACGAAGGAAATTTAAGGTTCTGCCCGCGTTGTCCCAAGCAAAACTCGATTCTGCACACTTTTCGTCTAATGCAATTTTCTCAGATTCTGCACCGTTTGGGCAGAAAACGAGGATTACAGTAGCAGTTTTTATGAGAAAGTATATTAGAAATTAAATCTAATATTTTCTCTTTTAATAATTAGATTGTTAGGCCATTATGCTTGGTTATACTAATATTAGTGGAGTTATAGGTGCATTAGTGTATGTTTACATCATCTTGCATATTCCTTATAAACTACCAATTAATTAGAAGTTAATGGTTAATAATTAGATTGTTAAGCCATTATGTTTGGTTATTAATACACTAAATATTAGTGGAGTTATAGGTACATTAGTGTATGTTTACATCATCTTGCATATTCCTTATAAACTACCAATTAATTAGAAGTTAGTGGTTAATAATTAGATTGTTAGGCCATTATGTTTGGTTATTTATACACTAATATTAGTGGAGTTATAGGTGCATTAGTGTATGTTTACATCATCTTGAATATTCCTTATAAACTACCCATTAATTAGAAGTTAGTGGTTAATAAGTGGATTGTTAGGTCATTGTCTCCAAGTGAAAGCTTGGCTATTTATACACTCACATACTCTCTCAAATACACACATTCTACACTTCTAGCATAGAGAGCTTGAGAGAGTCACATAGAGAGAGATTTATATATATACATAATTATAGATATACATACACCTCGAGTTAGAAGAAGAAGAAGAAGAAGAAGAAGAGAAGTGTTTGGGAGTTGCTCAACATCATTTATAGGTACCGGGTTGTGTACAATATGCTTTCTAAATTCTCCGGAGTATTTCTTTGTTATCTCTACTTGTACTCTTTTTGCAGTTATGTTGTGTTTTCATTTGGAATCAATGAGTATGTGTTTATTGCTAAGTGCTATGGAACTAAAGGGTCATGAGCAAGGAGCACCTACCAACAGTCCAACAGGCCTCAGGGACCGACGTACTGGAGACGGGTGAGGTGAGGTGAGGTGAGGTGTCTCTTGCTATGTGATCAAGAGGAACCTGGTATGATGCTATTGGTATGAGCGTTTGGGTAGTGTGAGCAGTTGGGTTGTGAGACTGGTCAATTGATTTGATGTCATTCTATGTATTTGATTGTCATTATCCTTTTGAGCCTTTATTATTCATGTCATATTGTATACTTCCCGGTATGGTTTTTTTTTAGATGCAGGCAGTGCCGGTAACCGAAGCCTAGAAGGGAGATAAGGTTAAGGATGATATAGGAGATCCGTGGAGAATATGGACCTGCTGGGAGTTTTAAAGAAATTTTGTATTTTTATTTTAAAGAATCAAGTGTGATTTATTTAATTTTCAATGGAAATACGCTTATTTTTGCGGGGCGTCACAAATGGTATCAGAGCCTGTCTCCAGCCGGAAATGTAGGACTAAGTCAAGGTTAGATAGTCTACATCGCCTGGGAGGAGTCAGAGAAGGTTGAAAAAAAAAAAAAAAAAAAAAATTTGTTATTTTATAAAACAAAATATGCTATATTTGTTTTAAACATTATTTTAAGAAATTTATGAAGTTATTTACCAAATGCTTTTATCTCTAGATTTCGGGACGAAATCTCTATTAAGGAGGGTAGATTGTAGTAACCCGTGTTTTCATGTTTTAAATTGACGATTTAGACTTTGTGTGCGATTTTAGCGAAAATTGGTCACAGGGGTATTTTGGTCATTTTTTCAATTTTATAAGTCATGAACTAAAAATATATTTTTTTGGGAAAAGTTGCGTGAGATTAAATGATTTGGTATTCGTGTTGGAAGTTAAGATTTTTTCGAGTCATATTAAATCTAATATTTTCTCTTTTAATTTTAACAGTAGCAGAATTTTGTTTTCAGATTTTTGTTAGGAAAACGAAGGAAATTTAAGGTTCTGCCCGCGTTGTCCCAAGCAAAACTCGATTCTGCACACTTTTTGTCTAATGCAATTTTCTCAGATTCTGCACCGTTTGGGGAGAAAACGAGGATTACAGTAGCAGTTTTTATGAGAAAGTATATTAGAAATTAAATCTAATATTTTCTCTTTTAATAATTAGATTGTTAGGCCATTATGCTTGGTTATACTAATATTAGTGGAGTTATAGGTGCATTAGTGTATGTTTACATCATCTTGCATATTCCTTATAAACTACCAATTAATTAGAAGTTAATGGTTAATAATTAGATTGTTAAGCCATTATGTTTGGTTATTAATACACTAAATATTAGTGGAGTTATAGGTACATTAGTGTATGTTTACATCATCTTGCATATTCCTTATAAACTACCAATTAATTAGAAGTTAGTGGTTAATAATTAGATTGTTAGGCCATTATGTTTGGTTATTTATACACTAATATTAGTGGAGTTATAGATGCATTAGTGTATGTTTACATCATCTTGAATATTCCTTATAAACTACCCATTAATTAGAAGTTAATGGTTAATAAGTGGATTGTTAGGTCATTGTCTCCAAGTGAAAGCTTGGCTATTTATACACTCACATACTCTCTCAAATACACACATTCTACACTTCTAGCATAGAGAGCTTGAGAGAGTCACATAGAGAGAGATTTATATATATACATAATTATAGATATACATACACCTCGAGTTAGAAGAAGAAGAAGAAGAAGAAGAAGAAGAGAAGTGTTTGGGAGTTGCTCAACATCATTTATAGGTACCGGATTGTGTACAATATGCTTTCTAAATTCTCCGGAGTATTTCTTTGTTATCTCTACTTGTACTCTTTTTGCAGTTATGTTGTGTTTTCATTTGGAATCAATGAGTATGTGTTTATTGCTAAGTGCTATGGAACTAAAGGGTCATGAGCAAGGAGCACCTACCAACAGTCCAACAGGCCTCAGGGACCGACGTACTGGAGACGGGTGAGGTGAGGTGAGGTGTCTCTTGCTATGTGATCAAGAGGAACCTGGTATGATGCTATTGGTATGAGCGTTTGGGTAGTGTGAGCAGTTGGGTTGTGAGACTGGTCAATTGATTTGATGCCATTCTATGTATTTGATTGTCATTATCCTTTTGAGCCTTCTTTATTATTCATGTCATATTGTATACTTCCCGGTATGGTTTTTTTTTAGATGCAGGCAGTGCCGGTAACCGAAGCCTAGAAGGGAGATAAGGTTAAGGATGATATAGGAGATCCGTGGAGAATATGGACCTGCTGGGAGTTTTAAAGAAATTTTGTATTTTTATTTTAAAGAATCAAGTGTGATTTATTTAATTTTCAATGGAAATACGCTTATTTTTGCGGGGCGTCACAAATGGTATCAGAGCCTGTCTCCAGCCGGAAATGTAGGACTAAGTCAAGGTTAGATAGTCTACATCGCCTGGGAGGAGTCAGAGAAGGTTGAAAAAAAAAAAAAAAAAAAATTTGTTATTTTATAAAACAAAATATGCTATATTTGTTTTAAACATTATTTTAAGAAATTTATGAAGTTATTTACCAAATGCTTTTATCTCTAGATTTCGGGACGAAATCTCTATTAAGGAGGGTAGATTGTAGTAACCCGTGTTTTCATGTTTTAAATTGACGATTTAGACTTTGTGTGCGATTTTAGCGAAAATTGGTCACAGGGGTATTTTGGTCATTTTTTCAATTTTATAAGTCATGAACTAAAAATATATTTTTTGGGAAAAGTTGCGTGAGATTAAATGATTTGGTATTCGTGTTGGAAGTTAAGATTTTTTCGAGTCATATTAAATCTAATATTTTCTCTTTTAATTTTAACAGTAGCAGAATTTTGTTTTCAGATTTTTGTTAGGAAAACGAAGGAAATTTAAGGTTCTGCCCGCGTGGTCCCAAGCAAAACTCGATTCTGCACACTTTTTGTCTAATGCAATTTTCTCAGATTCTGCACCGTTTGGGCAGAAAACGAGGATTACAGTAGCAGTTTTTATGAGAAAGTATATTAGAAATTAAATCTAATATTTTCTCTTTTAATAATTAGATTGTTAGGCCATTATGCTTGGTTATACTAATATTAGTGGAGTTATAGGTGCATTAGTGTATGTTTACATCATCTTGCATATTCCTTATAAACTACCAATTAATTAGAAGTTAATGGTTAATAATTAGATTGTTAAGCCATTATGTTTGGTTATTAATACACTAAATATTAGTGGAGTTATAGGTACATTAGTGTATGTTTACATCATCTTGCATATTCCTTATAAACTACCAATTAATTAGAAGTTAGTGGTTAATAATTAGATTGTTAGGCCATTATGTTTGGTTATTTATACACTAATATTAGTGGAGTTATAGGTGCATTAGTGTATGTTTACATCATCTTGAATATTCCTTATAGTTACCCATTAATTAGAAGTTAGTGGTTAATAAGTGGATTGTTAGGTCATTGTCTCCAAGTGAAAGCTTGGCTATTTATACACTCACATACTCTCTCAAATACACACATTCTACACTTCTAGCATAGAGAGCTTGAGAGAGTCACATAGAGAGAGATTTATATATATACATAATTATAGATATACATACACCTCGAGTTAGAAGAAGAAGAAGAAGAAGAAGAAGAGAAGTGTTTGGGAGTTGCTCAACATCATTTATAGGTACCGGGTTGTGTACAATATGCTTTCTAAATTCTCCGGAGTATTTCTTTGTTATCTCTACTTGTACTCTTTTTGCAGTTATGTTGTGTTTTCATTTGGAATCAATGAGTATGTGTTTATTGCTAAGTGCTATGGAACTAAAGGGTCATGAGCAAGGAGCACCTACCAACAGTCCAACAGGCCTCAGGGACCGACGTACTGGAGACGGGTGAGGTGAGGTGAGGTGAGGTGTCTCTTGCTATGTGATCAAGAGGAACCTGGTATGATGCTATTGGTATGAGCGTTTGGGTAGTGTGAGCAGTTGGGTTGTGAGACTGGTCAATTGATTTGATGTCATTCTATGTATTTGATTGTCATTATCCTTTTGAGCCTTTATTATTCATGTCATATTGTATACTTCCCGGTATGGTTTTTTTTTAGATGCAGGCAGTGCCGGTAACCGAAGCCTAGAAGGGAGATAAGGTTAAGGATGATATAGGAGATCCGTGGAGAATATGGACCTGCTGGGAGTTTTAAAGAAATTTTGTATTTTTATTTTAAAGAATCAAGTGTGATTTATTTAATTTTCAATGGAAATACGCTTATTTTTGCGGGGCGTCACAAATGGTATCAGAGCCTGTCTCCAGCCGGAAATGTAGGACTAAGTCAAGGTTAGATAGTCTACATCGCCTGGGAGGAGTCAGAGAAGGTTGAAAAAAAAAAAAAAAAAAAAAAAATTGTTATTTTATAAAACAAAATATGCTATATTTGTTTTAAACATTATTTTAAGAAATTTATGAAGTTATTTACCAAATGCTTTTATCTCTAGATTTCGGGACGAAATCTCTATTAAGGAGGGTAGATTGTAATAACCCGTGTTTTCATGTTTTAAATTGACGATTTAGACTTTGTGTGCGATTTTAGCGAAAATTGGTCACAGGGGTATTTTGGTCATTTTTTCAATTTTATAAGTCATGAACTAAAAATATATTTTTTTGGGAAAAGTTGCGTGAGATTAAATGATTTGGTATTCGTGTTGGAAGTTAAGATTTTTTCGAGTCATATTAAATCTAATATTTTCTCTTTTAATTTTAACAGTAGCAGAATTTTGTTTTCAGATTTTTGTTAGGAAAACGAAGGAAATTTAAGGTTCTGCCCGCGTTGTCCCAAGCAAAACTCGATTCTGCACACTTTTTGTCTAATGCAATTTTCTCAGATTCTGCACCGTTTGGGGAGAAAACGAGGATTACAGTAGCAGTTTTTATGAGAAAGTATATTAGAAATTAAATCTAATATTTTCTCTTTTAATAATTAGATTGTTAGGCCATTATGCTTGGTTATACTAATATTAGTGGAGTTATAGGTGCATTAGTGTATGTTTACATCATCTTGCATATTCCTTATAAACTACCAATTAATTAGAAGTTAATGGTTAATAATTAGATTGTTAAGCCATTATGTTTGGTTATTAATACACTAAATATTAGTGGAGTTATAGGTACATTAGTGTATGTTTACATCATCTTGCATATTCCTTATAAACTACCAATTAATTAGAAGTTAGTGGTTAATAATTAGATTGTTAGGCCATTATGTTTGGTTATTTATACACTAATATTAGTGGAGTTATAGGTGCATTAGTGTATGTTTACATCATCTTGAATATTCCTTATAAACTACCCATTAATTAGAAGTTAGTGGTTAATAAGTGGATTGTTAGGTCATTGTCTCCAAGTGAAAGCTTGGCTATTTATACACTCACATACTCTCTCAAATACACACATTCTACACTTCTAGCATAGAGAGCTTGAGAGAGTCACATAGAGAGAGATTTATATATATACATAATTATAGATATACATACACCTCGAGTTAGAAGAAGAAGAAGAAGAAGAAGAAGAAGAAGAGAAGTGTTTGGGAGTTGCTCAACATCATTTATAGGTACCGGATTGTGTACAATATGCTTTCTAAATTCTCCGGAGTATTTCTTTGTTATCTCTACTTGTACTCTTTTTGCAGTTATGTTGTGTTTTCATTTGGAATCAATGAGTATTTGTTTATTGCTAAGTGCTATGGAACTAAAGGGTCATGAGCAAGGAGCACCTACCAACAGTCCAACAGGCCTCAGGGACCGACGTACTGGAGACGGGTGAGGTGAGGTGAGGTGTCTCTTGCTATGTGATCAAGAGGAACCTGGTATGATGCTATTGGTATGAGCGTTTGGGTAGTGTGAGCAGTTGGGTTGTGAGACTGGTCAATTGATTTGATGTCATTCTATGTATTTGATTGTCATTATCCTTTTGAGCCTTTATTATTCATGTCATATTGTATACTTCCCGGTATGGTTTTTTTTTAGATGCAGGCAGTGCCGGTAACCGAAGCCTAGAAGGGAGATAAGGTTAAGGATGATATAGGAGATCCGTGGAGAATATGGACCTGCTGGGAGTTTTAAAGAAATTTTGTATTTTTATTTTAAAGAATCAAGTGTGATTTATTTAATTTTCAATGGAAATACGCTTATTTTTGCGGGGCGTCACAAATGGTATCAGAGCCTGTCTCCAGCCGGAAATGTAGGACTAAGTCAAGGTTAGATAGTCTACATCGCCTGGGAGGAGTCAGAGAAGGTTGAAAAAAAAAAAAAAAAAAAAAAAATTGTTATTTTATAAAACAAAATATGCTATATTTGTTTTAAACATTATTTTAAGAAATTTATGAAGTTATTTACCAAATGCTTTTATCTCTAGATTTCGGGACGAAATCTCTATTAAGGAGGGTAGATTGTAATAACCCGTGTTTTCATGTTTTAAATTGACGATTTAGACTTTGTGTGCGATTTTAGCGAAAATTGGTCACAGGGGTATTTTGGTCATTTTTTCAATTTTATAAGTCATGAACTAAAAATATATTTTTTTGGGAAAAGTTGCGTGAGATTAAATGATTTGGTATTCGTGTTGGAAGTTAAGATTTTTTCGAGTCATATTAAATCTAATATTTTCTCTTTTAATTTTAACAGTAGCAGAATTTTGTTTTCAGATTTTTGTTAGGAAAACGAAGGAAATTTAAGGTTCTGCCCGCGTTGTCCCAAGCAAAACTCGATTCTGCACACTTTTTGTCTAATGCAATTTTCTCAGATTCTGCACCGTTTGGGGAGAAAACGAGGATTACAGTAGCAGTTTTTATGAGAAAGTATATTAGAAATTAAATCTAATATTTTCTCTTTTAATAATTAGATTGTTAGGCCATTATGCTTGGTTATACTAATATTAGTGGAGTTATAGGTGCATTAGTGTATGTTTACATCATCTTGCATATTCCTTATAAACTACCAATTAATTAGAAGTTAATGGTTAATAATTAGATTGTTAAGCCATTATGTTTGGTTATTAATACACTAAATATTAGTGGAGTTATAGGTACATTAGTGTATGTTTACATCATCTTGCATATTCCTTATAAACTACCAATTAATTAGAAGTTAGTGGTTAATAATTAGATTGTTAGGCCATTATGTTTGGTTATTTATACACTAATATTAGTGGAGTTATAGGTGCATTAGTGTATGTTTACATCATCTTGAATATTCCTTATAAACTACCCATTAATTAGAAGTTAGTGGTTAATAAGTGGATTGTTAGGTCATTGTCTCCAAGTGAAAGCTTGGCTATTTATACACTCACATACTCTCTCAAATACACACATTCTACACTTCTAGCATAGAGAGCTTGAGAGAGTCACATAGAGAGAGATTTATATATATACATAATTATAGATATACATACACCTCGAGTTAGAAGAAGAAGAAGAAGAAGAAGAAGAAGAAGAGAAGTGTTTGGGAGTTGCTCAACATCATTTATAGGTACCGGATTGTGTACAATATGCTTTCTAAATTCTCCGGAGTATTTCTTTGTTATCTCTACTTGTACTCTTTTTGCAGTTATGTTGTGTTTTCATTTGGAATCAATGAGTATTTGTTTATTGCTAAGTGCTATGGAACTAAAGGGTCATGAGCAAGGAGCACCTACCAACAGTCCAACAGGCCTCAGGGACCGACGTACTGGAGACGGGTGAGGTGAGGTGAGGTGTCTCTTGCTATGTGATCAAGAGGAACCTGGTATGATGCTATTGGTATGAGCGTTTGGGTAGTGTGAGCAGTTGGGTTGTGAGACTGGTCAATTGATTTGATGTCATTCTATGTATTTGATTGTCATTATCCTTTTGAGCCTTTATTATTCATGTCATATTGTATACTTCCCGGTATGGTTTTTTTTTAGATGCAGGCAGTGCCGGTAACCGAAGCCTAGAAGGGAGATAAGGTTAAGGATGATATAGGAGATCCGTGGAGAATATGGACCTGCTGGGAGTTTTAAAGAAATTTTGTATTTTTATTTTAAAGAATCAAGTGTGATTTATTTAATTTTCAATGGAAATACGCTTATTTTTGCGGGGCGTCACAAATGGTATCAGAGCCTGTCTCCAGCCGGAAATGTAGGACTAAGTCAAGGTTAGATAGTCTACATCGCCTGGGAGGAGTCAGAGAAGGTTGAAAAAAAAAAAAAAAAAAATTTGTTATTTTATAAAACAAAATATGCTATATTTGTTTTAAACATTATTTTAAGAAATTTATGAAGTTATTTACCAAATGCTTTTATCTCTAGATTTCGGGACGAAATCTCTATTAAGGAGGGTAGATTGTAGTAACCCGTGTTTTCATGTTTTAAATTGACGATTTAGACTTTGTGTGCGATTTTAGCGAAAATTGGTCACAGGGGTATTTTGGTCATTTTTTCAATTTTATAAGTCATGAACTAAAAATATATTTTTTGGGAAAAGTTGCGTGAGATTAAATGATTTGGTATTCGTGTTGGAAGTTAAGATTTTTTCGAGTCATATTAAATCTAATATTTTCTCTTTTAATTTTAACAGTAGCAGAATTTTGTTTTCAGATTTTTGTTAGGAAAACGAAGGAAATTTAAGGTTCTGCCCGCGTTGTCCCAAGCAAAACTCGATTCTGCACACTTTTTGTCTAATGCAATTTTCTCAGATTCTGCACCGTTTGGGCAGAAAACGAGGATTACAGTAGCAGTTTTTATGAGAAAGTATATTAGAAATTAAATCTAATATTTTCTCTTTTAATAATTAGATTGTTAGGCCATTATGCTTGGTTATACTAATATTAGTGGAGTTATAGGTGCATTAGTGTATGTTTACATCATCTTGCATATTCCTTATAAACTACCAATTAATTAGAAGTTAATGGTTAATAATTAGATTATTAAGCCATTATGTTTGGTTATTAATACACTAAATATTAGTGGAGTTATAGGTACATTAGTGTATGTTTACATCATCTTGCATATTCCTTATAAACTACCAATTAATTAGAAGTTAGTGGTTAATAATTAGATTGTTAGGCCATTATGTTTGGTTATTTATACACTAATATTAGTGGAGTTATAGGTGCATTAGTGTATGTTTACATCATCTTGAATATTCCTTATAAACTACCCATTAATTAGAAGTTAGTGGTTAATAAGTGGATTGTTAGGTCATTGTCTCCAAGTGAAAGCTTGGCTATTTATACACTCACATACTCTCTCAAATACACACATTCTACACTTCTAGCATAGAGAGCTTGAGAGAGTCACATAGAGAGAGATTTATATATATACATAATTATAGATATACATACACCTCGAGTTAGAAGAAGAAGAAGAAGAAGAAGAAGAAGAAGAAGAAGAGAAGTGTTTGGGAGTTGCTCAACATCATTTATAGGTACCGGATTGTGTACAATATGCTTTCTAAATTCTCCGGAGTATTTCTTTGTTATCTCTACTTGTACTCTTTTTGCAGTTATGTTGTGTTTTCATTTGGAATCAATGAGTATGTGTTTATTGCTAAGTGCTATGGAACTAAAGGGTCATGAGCAAGGAGCACCTACCAACAGTCCAACAGGCCTCAGGGACCGACGTACTGGAGACGGGTGAGGTGAGGTGAGGTGTCTCTTGCTATGTGATCAAGAGGAACCTGGTATGATGCTATTGGTATGAGCGTTTGGGTAGTGTGAGCAGTTGGGTTGTGAGACTGGTCAATTGATTTGATGTCATTCTATGTATTTGATTGTCATTATCCTTTTGAGCCTTTATTATTCATGTCATATTGTATACTTCCCGGTATGGTTTTTTTTTAGATGCAGGCAGTGCCGGTAACCGAAGCCTAGAAGGGAGATAAGGTTAAGGATGATATAGGAGATCCGTGGAGAATATGGACCTGCTGGGAGTTTTAAAGAAATTTTGTATTTTTATTTTAAAGAATCAAGTGTGATTTATTTAATTTTCAATGGAAATACGCTTATTTTTGCGGGGCGTCACAAATGGTATCAGAGCCTGTCTCCAGCCGGAAATGTAGGACTAAGTCAAGGTTAGATAGTCTACATCGCCTGGGAGGAGTCAGAGAAGGTTGAAAAAAAAAAAAAAAAAAAATTTGTTATTTTATAAAACAAAATATGCTATATTTGTTTTAAACATTATTTTAAGAAATTTATGAAGTTATTTACCAAATGCTTTTATCTCTAGATTTCGGGACGAAATCTCTATTAAGGAGGGTAGATTGTAGTAACCCGTGTTTTCATGTTTTAAATTGACGATTTAGACTTTGTGTGCGATTTTAGTGAAAATTGGTCACAGGGGTATTTTGGTCATTTTTTCAATTTTATAAGTCATGAACTAAAAATATATTTTTTGGGAAAAGTTGCGTGAGATTAAATGATTTGGTATTCGTGTTGGAAGTTAAGATTTTTTCGAGTCATATTAAATCTAATATTTTCTCTTTTAATTTTAACAGTAGCAGAATTTTGTTTTCAGATTTTTGTTAGGAAAACGAAGGAAATTTAAGGTTCTGCCCGCGTTGTCCCAAGCAAAACTCGATTCTGCACACTTTTTGTCTAATGCAATTTTCTCAGATTCTGCACCGTTTGGGCAGAAAACGAGGATTACAGTAGCAGTTTTTATGAGAAAGTATATTAGAAATTAAATCTAATATTTTCTCTTTTAATAATTAGATTGTTAGGCCATTATGCTTGGTTATACTAATATTAGTGGAGTTATAGGTGCATTAGTGTATGTTTACATCATCTTGCATATTCCTTATAAACTACCAATTAATTAGAAGTTAATGGTTAATAATTAGATTATTAAGCCATTATGTTTGGTTATTAATACACTAAATATTAGTGGAGTTATAGGTACATTAGTGTATGTTTACATCATCTTGCATATTCCTTATAAACTACCAATTAATTAGAAGTTAGTGGTTAATAATTAGATTGTTAGGCCATTATGTTTGGTTATTTATACACTAATATTAGTGGAGTTATAGGTGCATTAGTGTATGTTTACATCATCTTGAATATTCCTTATAAACTACCCATTAATTAGAAGTTAGTGGTTAATAAGTGGATTGTTAGGTCATTGTCTCCAAGTGAAAGCTTGGCTATTTATACACTCACATACTCTCTCAAATACACACATTCTACACTTCTAGCATAGAGAGCTTGAGAGAGTCACATAGAGAGAGATTTATATATATACATAATTATAGATATACATACACCTCGAGTTAGAAGAAGAAGAAGAAGAAGAAGAAGAAGAAGAAGAAGAAGAGAAGTGTTTGGGAGTTGCTCAACATCATTTATAGGTACCGGATTGTGTACAATATGCTTTCTAAATTCTCCGGAGTATTTCTTTGTTATCTCTACTTGTACTCTTTTTGCAGTTATGTTGTGTTTTCATTTGGAATCAATGAGTATGTGTTTATTGCTAAGTGCTATGGAACTAAAGGGTCATGAGCAAGGAGCACCTACCAACAGTCCAACAGGCCTCAGGGACCGACGTACTGGAGACGGGTGAGGTGAGGTGAGGTGTCTCTTGCTATGTGATCAAGAGGAACCTGGTATGATGCTATTGGTATGAGCGTTTGGGTAGTGTGAGCAGTTGGGTTGTGAGACTGGTCAATTGATTTGATGTCATTCTATGTATTTGATTGTCATTATCCTTTTGAGCCTTTATTATTCATGTCATATTGTATACTTCCCGGTATGGTTTTTTTTTAGATGCAGGCAGTGCCGGTAACCGAAGCCTAGAAGGGAGATAAGGTTAAGGATGATATAGGAGATCCGTGGAGAATATGGACCTGCTGGGAGTTTTAAAGAAATTTTGTATTTTTATTTTAAAGAATCAAGTGTGATTTATTTAATTTTCAATGGAAATACGCTTATTTTTGCGGGGCGTCACATTAAGATCGACTTTAAGATTTCTAAGCTTGTGACATATTTGATATTGAAAATTTCCTTCAACATTATGGGACCACGAATTAGCAACAGTTTCAGCAAATCTATCCAAAGAGGTCCAAAAATTATAAAACTTAAAGGGAAGCCCTTTTTTCCTTTGATTAGTATCAACTGTGATAAGAACAGGAGAATGATCAGAAATACCAGCTGGGAGGAAGTTAGCATGGGCAGTGGAGACTGGAACTATAATGCCCTTTACAATGCCACAAACACACACTAAATAAAATTTAAACAATTTAAATAATATATCTAATTTTGTCATGAGAGATAAGGCTTCCTGCTTAAGAGGTTAGTTGACATACTTTTTTTTTTCTTCCGGAAAATGGTTAATAAATCCAAAAAGAAAGTTGACATACATTCACAATATATGACATACAATCATTTATTCAATCACATGTCCTATATCTAATATAGCATGCAATTAATCTCACAATAGAAATTTGGTATTGAATGCTCAATTTGGAGAATTATTTGGTTTAAAGACTCAAAGAAAACTTTTTTTTGGTAGCAAGGACATTATTGAATAAGCTAATTGGAATAGATTCTTTCACCAGTTGACCACATATTTTTGGGACATATTTACCCTTATTTTGTATTTGTCATTTTCATTTCTCATTCTTCAACCTCTCTCTCTCTCTCTCTCTCTCTCTCTCTCTCTCTCACAGCAACACCAACGACCACCACCAATCGAGACCACTGCCGTCACCACATCGCTGATGTTTCATCTCCATCCCGGATCGACGGCCACCAAAGCTAGATCTGTCCAGATTCAGTCACCAATACTACAATCGTCGTTCTCTGAAGGTGTAGAAGATGAAGCTGGCTTCCGATTCGAATGAGATATATCTGGAACCTTCTTCGGCTTTGTCATCATCTTCGCGATCATCGCTGCTTGCAACCTTCTTCGGCTTCGTCAACCTCCCCTCTTCGGCTTCAAAGCCACCTTCCCCGCCTCCACCGGAGCAACACCACCGTAGTATAGGGCATCGAGAAAGAAATGAAGGTTTTGTTATTGAGATGTCTTCTGAGAACAAGAGGCTTTAGGTCTGGGTTCATTATAGGCCAAAGAAAATGAAGAAATTAGAGAGTGGTGAATATTAAGGCATTTTGTTCTCTTTTTCCCTCCTCTCTCTAGATTGGGGCTCATTTGGAGGTTGTGGATTGGTCATATAAGGTTTCATAGAAACATTTCTAGAACAAATCAGACCACACATTCACACAAAATAGCATGTCTATATCTATATATTTGTATATATGTATATTGAGTTGTTACCTCAACGAAGGAGGATAAGCCTTGGGTTTCTTATGAGCAACTTATTTTTTCTACAAATTTCACTTGGAAGTTTTGAGAAATTTCACAACTTATTTTTATTTTATTTTATTATAGAAATTGCTTATCAACAAACATCATAGCAGCAACAAAAAGTAAAATGAAATTTTTCTAAGGGTTTCAAAGTCTTGATAAATTTCATTAACATTTGTCACAATATGCTGGAATGAAACAGGATCACGAAAATGTATTTTGAAAAACTTTTTTTTTGTGAGCACAAAATATTTTGATAAATTTCACAAACTTTTTTTTTTTTTTTTTTTTTGTGAAAATGCAATCTATTGTGTGTGGCTTGACCTCACAGGACTATGACAATACCTTGTTTGGGAATTTACTCATAGCTGCAAAGGTTTTATAAAGTCCATATGCGGTAGTCACCAAATGTGTCCACTCTAAGAGAGAAGCTAACATGGTGGCCACACTTTAGGTAGCTTTAATGTATGGTTGGAGGACTTTTTACCTTTTGTTGCTTCATGTATGGAGCAAGATTGTAACTCTCTGCTTTTTTAAGCGTAATGAAATTTCTCATAATATTCTCTTTAGAATTCATAGATACTCTCTTTTTCCCTCCCTCTTTCTTGTTCTTTTTACATAATGGTGTGATTTTTTTAACATAATTTATTATGTGAAATTTATCATAATATTTTTTTTTCAGAAAAATTATTGTGAAATTTGTCATGGTATTTTTTTCTTCAAAATTTCATACATAATACAGTTAATACTCTCTTTTTCTCCCTCTTTACATATATTAGTTATGCATATTGAAGTCTGTCCACTAGATTTTAGTGAATTTGTACTAAAATCTCCTTCAATTTCTCTCTCTCTATCTCTCTCTGACACATACATATGTATGTGTATTGATTAATGTGGTGATTGTCTGAAAGAAAAAAGAATCTCAAAAAACTCTTTCTTGTGAAATTTCACAAATTTTTTTTCAATTTCACAAAACTATTTTTACACATTCTCATCAATTTCTATAGATGATATCTCAATTTTTTCAAATTTCTTCTAGTAAAAATCTCATGCATGATTCTAGTTGACATTTCAAAATTTTGAATTCTTGGAATGATAATTTCACAAGATTGAATACTATGATTTCCACACACACACACACACACATACACACATATATATATATATATATAGAGAGAGAGAGAGAGAGAGAGAGAGATGGAATGTCAGGTACACAACATGTGTTTTTCTTGGTTAATGCTGAGTGGTGCAAATTTTACACCAGCTTGAACATTTGAGAATTTACGTAAAATATGGTAGTCCATGTCCAGTGCTGCAAAGTTTACACAGCTACCATTTTTGAGAAATTTCACAAATTATGTTCTATTCTATCAACTCAATCCAAATTTCCAAAGCACGGACAAAAAACATAAGATATTATGCTCACAAGGTCCTAAAATAATCTGAAGAGGATCATTTCTCTAAACATAAGATATTAGCTTATAGAAAAGCACAGTTAACACCATCTAGCAATATAGTTTGGGAGAAGAGGATCATTTCTCCACTTAGTCTGGATCTATAAAATAATCTGAAGGTAGATCTCTTCCAGGATTCTTTCTTTAGTATTGTGGCTTCACCTTTAAAGGTACGAGCATTCCTTTCTTTCCAAATGCTATAGACTGCCAAGCCAAGGCACATTTTTGGGATAGTGTGGTTTGGGATATTCTTTTTTCCATGTCCTAGCTGCCCAATCCACTAAAGAGCTCCAATGAGGGGTGTAGGAATAAACTTCCAATCGCTGTAATATTCCCTGCCAAATGAAGGAAGAGAATGAGCAACCAAAAAACAAATGATCATGCGTTTCCATACCTTGGTGGCATAAGACACAAGCCAACGGTCCAGGAGTGAAGTGGTAGATCCTGTCATGAGTAGATAATCTGTTAAGAATAGCCAACCAAGAAATGAAACTATGTCTAGGTATATTCCCGGGGAACCAGACAAGGCGATGCCAAGGAACCTTAGGTCGAATGACCCTAAGATGGTCCCAAGTATGAGCCAGCTTAAAATTTCCATTGGGAGAGGGAATCCAAATGGCTCTGTCATTATTACCAGAGGGGGAAGGAACTTCGAGCCTGTGATCTCGAATCTCCATAAGCTCTAGAGTGTTAGTGATAGGCCAATGCCAATCCCCCTCCATAATGATAACTTTAACTTTCGCATTTAGGGGTATGGCTACATCATAAGCAACTCTAGGATTGAACTTATCCAAGAGAGGACCTAAAGGGTGCCAGTTGTCATACCATAGATAGGTTCCACAACCGTTACCAATTTTATGTTTCAATAAGGGTCTAGCCATGTCTCGGAGATTAAGGAGTTTCCTCCAATACCAAGAACTCTGAGATGGGGCCTTAACAACCCAAAAGCTTTTATCTTTCAATAAATACATATGAACCCAATCAGCCCAAAGAGAGCGCGTTCCTGAAGAAAATAGAGACCAAATATGTTTTAGGTTAAGGGTTTTATTGAGTTGGACAAGATTTTTCAATCCTAGACCCCCTTCCTCTTTGGGGGTGCAAATAATGTCCCAAGCCACCTTAGCCCCATGGGCTTTCTCAATGCCTCCAGACCAAAGATATTTCCTTAAAAGTTTCTCGACTTCCTTAATGACACTCTTGGGAAGAATGAACATACCAGACCAATAGTTCTGAATACCTGCAAGGACAGACTGGATTAATTGTAAGCGCCCAGCAAAAGAAAGGCATTTAGAAGTCCATGATGTTATTCTAGAACTAATTTTAGTGATAAGTGCATTGCAATCCCCTTTCTTAAGCATATTGGTAATCTTCTTGACCCTCAAAATAATTCTTTGTGGAAGAAGTGGGTACACATGTATATGATTAAAAGAAAGAGCTTCTGGGAGATAAGAGCCCCCAACCAATGTTCTTGGTATTGGAAAAAACTTTTAAAACTTAGGGAAGTTGTTAGACCCATCATAACCCATAAAATTGGCGACGGTAAACACACGTCTCTTTGGTTTGACAGTTGGCTGCCTATTGGTCCTTTATTTGAGAAATATACTAGTAGGATTGCTTATGATGCTGCCATTGATTCTAAAGCTAAGGTTGAAGCTATTATTAGAAACAATGATTGGAGTTGGCCCCTGTCTAATTCCATAGGATTGAATGAAGTTAGAAACATTTTAAATAATATGTATAAGCCTACTGGATCAACAGATAGTATATCTTGGTCCTTTACTGTCACGCCCCGACGTAGCATAATTCAGGAAAGCATTTAATTTCCTTTATGGACTCGTAGGTCGTGACAAGTGAGTATGACCAATTGTCCCTGCAACAAATAACTTAACAAACAATTCTAGAGCAAAGGATACTAACAAAAACATTTGCTCCAAAATAAAAACTTACTAAACTATTACAATAGTCATAGTCTTAGGCACAAAACGCCTTATTCAAAAGTCTAAACTAGTTTATTACAAACCCCAAATTAAAATACATAGGAAATATAAAGCAGCCTCCTGGAAAGTCTCCTGACTCTAAGTAGCATAGTCAAAATACCCTGGCTTCTCCTGACCCTGAAAATCTGGACATACAGTCCAGGACGCATCAACGCCGTCAGCTTATGAAAGCTGGTGAGTAAAATAAACAAGTGCTCGCAATGTATATATAAGCAAATAAACAGCGGTGCAATTTAACTTTAACAGTAATATATTCAAGTTTCCAATTCAACACAATCACGAGGGAATATAGTAATAAATACGAAATTGTACGTAAATTGGGAAACATCTTATTTTGCCAATTCTTTCCTTTAGAACAATCCAATTAAATCAATACGTCATTTAAGCTACCAGAAGTAATAAGTATTCAGTCTTCCAATTCATACGCTACACTATCGCCTCCAATACCAGGAATACTATCCGATTCGGTATTGAAGTCACACGCCACACTACTGCCTCAGATACCAGGAAAACTATCCGATCGATATCTAGACCAAACACAACTAACCATCGCTCCGGATATCAGGAATACTATCCGATCAATATCCGAAACGCGCGTCTTAGATACCAGGAATACTATCCGATCAATATCTAAGTCGTACACAACACTATCACCATCGTACCGGATATCAGGAATACTATCCGATCAATATCCGAAACGCGCGCCTTAGATACCAGGAATACTATCCGATCGATATCTAAGTCGTACACAACACTACACAATTGCCTCAGATACCAGGAATATTATCCGATCAGTATCTAAATCGAACACCACATCGCCACCTCCAATACCAGGAATACTATCCGATCGATATTGAGGTTGAAAACCAAAACGCCACCCTTTATTCTGTTCACGCTTTCTCACACACATGCATGTCAACACAACCTTGACCCAAATATATATGTTAATGTTCATAGTTTTGCAGTATCGGTTAATAATTTCAACGCTGAATATACGTTCAACATAAATCTCGATCTTAATCGTTCTTACAAGTCCAAGGTCTAACAGTGAGCCTTTAAAACAGTGTATTTGTCAAACAGTTCTTTAAAATTTCCCAAAACATTTTCCAAACAGTCCCTTAACAAAAATCACACAAACTGTCAAAACTGCCATCTCGCGCGAGCGGGTCGCGCGAGCGAGGGGGAGGGCAGATCGCGCGAGCGGATCGCGCGCGCGAGGGGAAGGCCAGATCGCGCGAGCGGATCGCGCGCGCGAGGGGAAGGCCAGATCGCGCGAGCGGATCGCGCGCGCGAGGGGGCTGGAAAGGTCGCGCGAGCGGATCGCGCGCGCGAAGGGGGAAATGGTCCGCGCGAGCGGGCCGCGCGAGCGAGCCTCGCGCGAGCGGGTCGCGTGCGCGAGTTCTTGCAGAATGTTGTCTTCTTCGTCTTCTCCCCTGTTTCTGGTTTTGGACTGAAATTTACCCATTTCTGTTTTCTGTTTCAATTATGTCATATGATATACGGTTTTCTTCGGTTTTCCGCGTAGATTACGAATACGCGATCAATTTTAACTAATACGGATTGTATCTCTTGATTTTCGTGATTAAAGTTAAAGTGACAAAACTTAAAATCATCAATACGTCGCCATACGGATGAATTACTCCGTAGGATTCGAACCGTAGCCTATTGGGATCAATATCTTCCATTCCCAATTTACAGAATCGATTTTGGTTACGATTTTTAAAACTCCAATTCTCAAGCTTTAATGGTGTTTTGATATATATACACATATACACACATATATATACTGAAATTTACATATATAGACATTGAGAGTGAGTTTAAATTACTCACAGAGACGATTATACAGAAATTTAAAGGCCGAGAACTTCCGCCGTAATAATCCGTAGTTGAGAATTTCCTCCTCCGTTCTTGATTTTGGTAACCCAATATGTGTATATATATATATATGTGTGTATACTGTATGTGTGTTATGTGTATTATCTGTGTGTGTGTGTTATCTGCCGAGAGAGAGAGAAAGAGCTGCAGAGAGAGATAAATGAGAGATAGAGAATCTGAGAGATTGAGTGATTGAGGGGAGGTTAGGTGTATAAATAATAGGTTAGTAACACTCCACTCACAAAACACTCCACACACATTCCACTAAACACAGCACACACTGCACTAATTCCTTGGGTGTTTTTCCATGTGTACACAAGATACCCTTGTGTGTGTTGAGCTCACGCAATGATACACACACACAGGTACAATTATACTGCCCATTCCCAAAACTGGTATTTTACGGTTGAAATAAAAATACAGAAAATTATATTAATGTAGGAATTCAATTCCCGGTTATACAAAAATATAGATATCGATTTTGAAACCATAGAAAATGTTTTGAAAATTACAGTTTGACCCCAGATAATTATTACAAAGAGAAATTAAATTAAAATACTCATGGAAATAAAATGTAATATTTATTTATTAATGATAATAAAATACAGGGCGTTACACCCTACCCACCTTAACAGAGATTTCGCCCCGAAATCTGAGCTAACTAATCCTGAAACAACTCGGGGTATCTAGTCCTCATGTCTGACTCTAACTCCCACGACGCCTCTCCTTCGTCATGATGCCTCCACTGAACCTTAACCAAAGGAACGTCTCTTCTTCTCAGCCTCTTGATACTCTGGTCAAGAATCCTCACAGGTCCATCCTTGTAGACAACATTCTGACTCGTCTCAATATCATCAAAATTAACCACATGTGAAGGGTCCCGTATGTATTTCCTTAACATACTAACATGGAACACATTATGAACCCCAGACATCTTTGGTGGCAACGCGAGCCGGTAAGCCACTTTCCCAACACGCTCCAAAATCTCGAACGGTCCGATGAAACAAGGTGCCAACTTCCCTCTCTTCTGACCAAAACGTATTATTCCACGAACGGGTGAAACCTTAAGGAGTACGTGATCTCCAATACTGAACTCCAAGTCCTTTCGACGTCGATCCGCATAACTCTTGTGTCTACTCTGTGCAGTTTTCATCCTTTCCTTGACCAGTGAAATCTTCTCATTGGTCTCTCTCACCAAATCTGGTCCTAAAAGTTCTGTATCTCCCACTTCAGCCCAACACAATGGAGATCGACATGGCCGTCCGTACAAAGCTTCGAACGGCGCCATTCCAATACTCGAGTGATAGCTGTTGTTATACGCAAATTCAACCAAAGGTAAGTGCGTCTCCCAAGACTCTTCAAAGTCAATTGCACAAGCTCTGAGCATATCTTCCATAATCTGATTAACACGCTCGGTCTGCCCATCGGTCTGAGGATGGAATGCAGTACTCATCTTGAGCGAAGTCCCCATAGCCTTCTGCAGACTTTCCCAAAATCCCGAGGTAAAACGTGCATCGCGGTCTGATACAATTGACACAGGCACACCGTGCAGTCGCACCACTTGCTGAAGATACATTCGACTCATCTTTTCTACTGGGTAAGTCATATTGTACGCGATAAAGTGTGCAGACTTCGTCAAACGATCCACAATTACCCAAATCGCGTCATGATTCTGTTGTGACCGGGGTAATCCAACCACGAAATCCATAGTTATGTGCTCCCACTTCCATCCTGGGACAGGTAAGGGTTGTAACAATCCCGAGGGTCTCTGATGTTCGGCCTTCACTTGTTGACAAGTCAAACATTTAGACACAAACTCGGCTACTTCTCGTTTCATCCCTTCCCACCAGAAGTTTCTCTTCAGGTCTTTATACATCTTTGTTCCTCCTGGGTGTACTGTCAGTCTCGATTTATGTGCTTCTTCGAGAATTTCTTTTCTCAAACCTCCTGAATCTGGCACACACAATCTGTCTCGACATCGATGTCCTCCATCGGCCCCAACCTTCCATTCTGTCGGGTCCTTCTCTAACATCTTGGCGAACCATGCTTGAAACTTCTCATTTTCCTTCTGGGCTTCGATGACTCGACTCACAAGTGTTGGTTGTACTACCAAGCATCCAAAGTGTTGCCCGATACTTCCCTCAGAAATCTGCACATCAAATTCTGCGATTGTCTCCAAGGCTTTCCATTCCCTCAACATCAATGAAGCAATCATTCCTTGAGGTTTCCGGCTTAGGGCGTCAGCGACTACGTTAGCCTTACCGGGGTGGTACTCTAATGTGAAGTCGTAGTCCTTGATCAGTTCCATCCACCGACGTTGCCTCATGTTCAACTCCTTCTGAGTAAACAAATACTTAAGGCTTTTATGGTCTGAGAACAAATCAAATTTCTCCCCATAGAGGTAGTGTCTCCAGATCTTAAGCGCGAACACTACTGCTGCCAGCTCTAAATCATGAGTTGGGTAGTTCAATTCATTCGGCTTCAACTGTCTTGAACCATAGGCGATAACCTTTTCGTCTTGCATAAGGACACATCCCAATCCTTGATACGAGGCGTCACTAAAAATAGTGAACTTCTCACCATCCCTTGGTATCGCAAGCACTGGCGCTGTTGTCAATTTCTCTTTTAATTTCAGAAAAGCGCGTTCATGCTTATCAGTCCATTCAAACTTCAAATCTTTCTTAGTCAAACCAGTTAACGGGGCTGCTATCTTTGAGAAACCTTCTACAAATCTCCGATAGTAACCAGCTAGTCCCAGAAAACTTCTGACTTCTGTAGCATTGGTCGGCCGAGTCCAATTTGCCACTGCATCGGTCTTTGATGAGTCAACCGCGATTCCTTGTTGAGAGATCACATGCCCGAGAAACTTAACTTCCTGAAGCCAGAAATCACACTTGCTGAATTTAGCATACAGGCGGTGATCCTTGAGAGTCTGCAACACGATCCTCAGGTGTTGTTCATGCTCTTCCTCTGTCTTGGAATAGATCAAAATATCATCAATAAAGACAATAACGAACTGATCTAAGTATGGCTTGAATACTCTGTTCATCAAGTCCATAAACACAGCTGGAGCATTTGTCATCCCAAACGGCATCACTAAGAACTCATAGTGTCCGTATCTCGTCCTGAAAGCAGTCTTAGGTATGTCTTCCTTCCGCACCCTCAACTGGTGATACCCTGACCGTAGATCAATCTTAGAAAAGGTCGTGGCTCCTTGCAACTGATCAAACAGATCGTCTATCCGAGGTAAGGGATACTTATTCTTGATTGTTACCTTATTCAGTTCTCGGTAGTCAATACACAGCCGCATTGACCCATCCTTCTTCTTCACAAACAACACTGGTGCTCCCCAGGGTGAAGTACTTGGACGAACAAAACCCAACTTCTCAAGTTCTTGAACTTGTTCCTTCAGCTCCAACAACTCTGTAGGGGCCATCCTGTAGGGAACCTTGGTTATAGGTCGAGTACCTGGCACTAATTCCACACAGAATTCTATGTCCCTTTCCGGCGGTAATCCTGAAATATCTCGGAATACTTCCTCGAACTCTTTGATTACCGGTATAGATGATACTGTCACCTCTGCACTGACAACCTCAATGTTTGCTAGGCATCTAGTGAGGAACATATCACCCGAATGGTTACATTGGAAATCGAAGAGTTGATTCCCCTTGTCCGCAAATGTGATCTTTTTCTTTGCACAATCCAACTTCGCATGATTCTTCTCGAGCCAATCCATTCCCAGGATTATATCGAACTCCTTCATCGACAGAACCACCAATCTCGCCAAAAGTTCGCGGTCTCCAAACCGAAGAGGACAATCCTTACACACATGTAATAACTTGACTGTGGTCCCTAAGGGTGAGACAGCACTCAAAGCTTCCTCTAAACGATGCGGTATGATACCCAACTTCTGAACGATCTTAACAGATATAAAAGAATGTGTAGCACCCGTGTCGAATAAAACTTTAACATGAGAGTTAAACAAAGTTAGAGTACCTTCCACTGCTCGTTGCTCGGGCGGTCCCTCCTCATTGGTACCTTCTTCATACCCTGCCTCCTCATAACCAGCAGCCTCGGGAATAACAGCATTCAGACGGGCTTGTCCTTGCTGACCATAGTTACCTTTCCTAGGAGCCTTGCATTCTGGACTTATGTGACCTGGCATGCCACAATTATAGCACACAACTCCTGGACGATCCGTATGCCTAGGTGCTCTGCAATCTTTAGCTCGATGACCGGGAACTCCACAATTGAAGCAGTTGTTGTTTTTGGCCCCTTCTATTGCTAGAGGCTGATACTGCTGAACTGCTTGTGTCTGTTGAGGTTTCTTCCCTCCATCCCAGGTCCTTTTCTGTCCTTGAGGGTACCCTGGTTTCTGTCCGGGATAACCCTTCTGCGGAGGTCGATTTCCAAGCGGCTTCGAATTCTGACACCCATCATTCTCTAACCCCGTAGCCAATCTCACCAGAGCTTCAAATGACTGGCCCAGATGCCCCATAGTCAAATGTTGAGAGACAGGTTGAGACCTCGGTGATACTTCTTGATTTTCCTCTGGGGTGTGTCCACCATATGTGGAGCAAAGCGAGACAGACGCTCAAATCGAGTAGTGTACTCTCGGACAGTCAGATTCCCTTGAGTCAACTCCATAAACTCTTTTTCCCTCTTGTCCTTCTCTTCTTCGGGGAAATACTTCTCGAGAAACCTTTCCTTGAACACCACCCACGGCATTCTCCTTGCAGCTTCTTCCCCTATGGTCGCCTTTTCGGCATCCCACCAATCAGCCGCTGCATAAGACAACTGAAAGATAGCCAGACGCTTCTTCTCCAGATCAGTGCACTCTATGGTCTCAAAGATACGCTCCATCTGGCGTAGCCACTGTTCCGCTTGCCAGGGTTCATCAGTCCCCGCAAAATACTCAGGTCGCAGGGCGCGAAACTCCTTGAGAAGCTTGTCTCCAGTCTGGTGGGCTTGCCTCCCATTCCCTTTGTAATCCCCATTCTGATTATTGTTCCTTGCGTTCTGATCACTAACCCTCTCCAACCTCCTTACAAAAGCTTCGAACATCCCGGTTGGATCTATTACTGGCGGTGCATCTTCAATAGCGGCGGGACGATTCCTGAGATTTCTTCCAGCCATCTGATCGAGAGAACGGTACCTATCCATCAATCAACAGAATTCGGTCAACCTCTCGAGAAGAAAGAAAATTCTAAACGATAGAAAGCGACTAGACACGGAATAAAGTCGAACTATCTTATCTCAATTCTATCTTAACGGGAGATCCTATGTGTTTTGGACAATTGGTCGAGCCATAACCTGGCTCTGATACCAAAAAAAAGCCTGTCACGCCCCGACGTAGCATAATTCAGGAAAGCATTTAATTTCCTTTATGGACTCGTAGGTCGTGACAAGTGAGTATGACCAATTGTCCCTGCAACAAATAACTTAACAAACAATTCTAGAGCAAAGGATACTAACAAAAACATTTGCTCCAAAATAAAAACTTACTAAACTATTACAATAGTCATAGTCTTAGGCACAAAACGCCTTATTCAAAAGTCTAAACTAGTTTATTACAAACCCCAAATTAAAATACATAGGAAATATAAAGCAGCCTCCTGGAAAGTCTCCTGACTCTAAGTAGCATAGTCAAAATACCCTGGCTTCTCCTGACCCTGAAAATCTGGACATACAGTCCAGGACGCATCAACGCCGTCAGCTTATGAAAGCTGGTGAGTAAAATAAACAAGTGCTCGCAATGTATATATAAGCAAATAAACAGCGGTGCAATTTAACTTTAACAGTAATATATTCAAGTTTCCAATTCAACACAATCACGAGGGAATATAGTAATAAATACGAAATTGTACGTAAATTGGGAAACATCTTATTTTGCCAATTCTTTCCTTTAGAACAATCCAATTAAATCAATACGTCATTTAAGCTACCAGAAGTAATAAGTATTCAGTCTTCCAATTCATACGCTACACTATCGCCTCCAATACCAGGAATACTATCCGATTCGGTATTGAAGTCACACGCCACACTACTGCCTCAGATACCAGGAAAACTATCCGATCGATATCTAGACCAAACACAACCAACCATCGCTCCGGATATCAGGAATACTATCCGATCAATATCCGAAACGCGCGTCTTAGATACCAGGAATACTATCCGATCAATATCTAAGTCGTACACAACACTATCACCATCGTACCGGATATCAGGAATACTATCCGATCAATATCCGAAACGCGCGCCTTAGATACCAGGAATACTATCCGATCGATATCTAAGTCGTACACAACACTACACAATTGCCTCAGATACCAGGAATATTATCCGATCAGTATCTAAATCGAACACCACATCGCCACCTCCAATACCAGGAATACTATCCGATCGATATTGAGGTTGAAAACCAAAACGCCACCCTTTATTCTGTTCACGCTTTCTCACACACATGCATGTCAACACAACCTTGACCCAAATATATATGTTAATGTTCATAGTTTTGCAGTATCGGTTAATAATTTCAACGCTGAATATACGTTCAACATAAATCTCGATCTTAATCGTTCTTACAAGTCCAAGGTCTAACAGTGAGCCTTTAAAACAGTGTATTTGTCAAACAGTTCTTTAAAATTTCCCAAAACATTTTCCAAACAGTCCCTTAACAAAAATCACACAAACTGTCAAAACTGCCATCTCGCGCGAGCGGGTCGCGCGAGCGAGGGGGAGGGCAGATCGCGCGAGCGGATCGCGCGCGCGAGGGGAAGGCCAGATCGCGCGAGCGGATCGCGCGCGCGAGGGGTTTGGACAGGTCGCGCGAGCGGATCGCGCGCGCGAAGGGGGAAATGGTCCGCGCGAGCGGGCCGCGCGAGCGAGCCTCGCGCGAGCGGGTCGCGCGCGCGAGTTCTTGCAGAATGTTGTCTTCTTCGTCTTCTCCCCTGTTTCTGGTTTTGGACTGAAATTTACCCATTTCTGTTTTCTGTTTCAATTATGTCATATGATATACGGTTTTCTTTGGTTTTCCGCGTAGATTACGAATACGCGATCAATTTTAACTAATACGGATTGTATCTCTTGATTTTCGTGATTAAAGTTAAAGTGACAAAACTTAAAATCATCAATACGTCGCCATACGGATGAATTACTCCGTAGGATTCGAACCGTAGCCTATTGGGATCAATATCTTCCATTCCCAATTTACAGAATCGATTTTGGTTACGATTTTTAAAACTCCAATTCTCAAGCTTTAATGGTGTTTTGATATATATACACATATACACACATATATATACTGAAATTTACATATATAGACATTGAGAGTGAGTTTAAATTACTCACAGAGACGATTATACAGAAATTTAAAGGCCGAGAACTTCCGCCGTAATAATCCGTAGTTGAGAATTTCCTCCTCCGTTCTTGATTTTGGTAACCCAATATGTGTATATATATATATGTGTATACTGTATGTGTGTTATGTGTATTATCTGTGTGTGTGTGTTATCTGCCGAGAGAGAGAGAAAGAGCTGCAGAGAGAGATAAATGAGAGATAGAGAATCTGAGAGATTGAGTGATTGAGGGGAGGTTAGGTGTATAAATAATAGGTTAGTAACACTCCACTCACAAAACACTCCACACACATTCCACTAAACACAGCACACACTGCACTAATTCCTTGGGTGTTTTTCCATGTGTACACAAGATACCCTTGTGTGTGTTGAGCTCACGCAATGATACACACACACAGGTACAATTATACTGCCCATTCCCAAAACTGGTATTTTACGGTTGAAATAAAAATACAGAAAATTATATTAATGTAGGAATTCAATTCCCGGTTATACAAAAATATAGATATCGATTTTGAAACCATAGAAAATGTTTTGAAAATTACAGTTTGACCCCAGATAATTATTACAAAGAGAAATTAAATTAAAATACTCATGGAAATAAAATGTAATATTTATTTATTAATGATAATAAAATACAGGGCGTTACATTTACCCCTTCTGGGACTTTTAAATTTGCACATATATGGGATCACTTTAGGGATGCTGCTCCTGTGGTCCCTTGGTACAAGATTGTTTGGTTTCCAGGATGCACACCGAGACAAAATTTCATTCTTTGGATTGCTGTTCAGAATCGACTTGCTACCCATGATAGAATATTTGCCTATACCCCTGGAGCGCTTGCATGTGTGTTTTGCCATAGCAATATGGAAACACATAAACATTTATTCTTTGAGTGTACTTATGCCTCTTTTATTTGGAAGAAATTGATGCAGAGATGTGAGCTTTTATGGAATGGCACAGATTGGGATGATACAGTTCAATGGATGGCACAGCACTGGAAAGGAAAGAAGATCCAACATGCTATACCAATCATTTGTCTTGGCGTGACCATCTATGGACTATGGAAGGAGAGGAATACTAGAACCTTTAAAGGCTTTACCACTCCAAAAGATCAGTTGTTGCAAACTTTTATTTCCCAAGTCAACTTGCAGATTAGATCCCAATGGAAACACCACCCACTTATGGAGTTACATGCTAGATCCTGGATATGAAGTAGGGATTGTTTTGGATTTGTTTGTTGATTCTCATTTTGCTTTTTGAGTTTCCCTTTCTGGTCTTGAGTTGTAATTTGGTTATGTATTAAGGGTCTGGTCTTGGTTTTGGCCTATCTTGTGTGGCTTCATTGCCACGGTCCTTATGCTTGCGCTTCATGTTTATCCTGGGGTATGCCCCTTGTACATTTGTACATCTTTTTTTGGAATATATTTACCTGTTTCCGAAAAAAAAAAAAAAAAAAATCCCCTTTCTTAAGTCTAGAGGTAATAAGAGGAACACCCAGATATATTTGGGTGTTCCCTTAATTACAACAAAACTTAGGAAAGTTCACTGTGAAGATTTAGTTACCAAAATCTGTTCTAGGGTCAATTCTTGGAAGTCCAAAGCTCTTTCCTTTGCTGGTAGGACTCAGCTTATTCAGTCTGTTTTATCTGGTATCCATCTATACTGGTCTAGTATGTTTATTCTTCCTAAAAGTGTTCTTAAGCAGGTGGATCAAGCCTTGAGGAGGTTTCTTTGGAGTGGCACTACTGACAAAACCCAGGGTGCTAAAGTAGCTTGGGCTAATGTTTGTCGTCCCAAACACGAAGGAGGCCTTGGTTTTAAAGATATTTTCCTATCTAATACTGTGCTTAATCTTAAACATATTGGCAATCTTCTTGATCCAACTAACAAATCTTTATGGAAACATTGGGTCCACTTGTATATGATCAAATCCAAAAGCTTTTGGGAGGTGAAAGCCCCCGGTCAATGCTCTTGGTATTGGAGAAAGCTCTTGAAGCTTCGAAATCTGGCTAGACCTCTCATTAGGCAAAAAGTTGGAAATGGTTTACACACTTTCTTGTGGTTTGATAATTGGCTCCCTTGTGGGCCTCTCTTTGAGAAGTACACGAGCAGAATTGCCTATGATGCTGCTTTAGCACCTAATGCTAAAGTGGCAACAATTGTATCTCATCTTGATTGGAATTGGCCTACTTCAGTTTCTATTGGTCTTAATGAGGTTCGGGAGCTTCTGTCCAACATTTATAAACCCACTGAGACACATGATAGAATGGAATGGACTCCCTCCCCTAATGGAAAGTTTAACTTCTCCCATATTTGGAACCAAATTAGACCCACTAACCCGTCTGTCCCTTCGTACCCTTTTGTTTGGTATTCTGGATGTGCCTCTAGACAGAACTTTATTTTGTGGCTTGCCATCCAAAATAGGCTAGGAACGCAAGATAGAATTTGCAAGTTTACTCCTGGTCCATTTGCATGTTCTTTATGCCTTAAGCAGTTGGAATCTCATAATCATCTTTTCTTTAATTGTGATTACTCTTCTTTTATTTGGCAGGAATTGATGCGTCGATGCAAGCTGAATTGGAATGGCACTCCTTGGGATTGTACTGTCAATTGGATGATCCAGCATTGGAAGGGGAAGACTCCCCAACACATGATTCCCAGAATATGTTTGGGTGTAACCATTTACGACTTATGGAGGGAGAGAAACATTAGAACCTTTAAAAATTCCTCAACACTGAAAGAGCAACTGTTGAAGGTTTTTGTTTCACAAGTTTACGATCAAGTCAGCATCAAATGGAAAGGACATGCCCATCTAGCGACATTGTTGACTAATTGGCAATGACCTTCTGATCTGTTTTGGTTGGATTTGTGTTGAGTTTTGTTGTTTGGTTATACTTGGTTTTCTAGGATTGGCTCGATAATTTTCTTTTGTTGTAAGTGCATTGTTTAGTGTTTTGCCAGACTTTGCCTTTCTGTGGTTAGTTTGACCACTTGTCCTTATGCTTTGTGCCTGTTGAATATCCTGGGGTATGCCCCTTGTACATGTGTACATCCCTTTTTGGAATATATTTACCATTTTCCGAAAAAAAAAAAAAAAAAAAAAAAGGAACACCCAGATATTTAAGGGGAAGGGTTCTAATAGTAACTTGGAGGATATGGCAAATAGAATTAACCACGGTATCCTCAATACTTGAAGTAAATAAACAACTCTTACTAGTATTAGTAACTAAACCTGTGAGCTCATAGAACTGGTTAAGAGTGTTTTTCATGAGCTGAGCTGATTCTTCATCACCATAAAACAATAATAACAAATCATCAGCAAAACAAAGGTGGGAAATACTCAGCTTGTCACACTTCCAATGATATTTAAATTGGGGAGATCTTTGGATGTTATTTTTTTTTTTGGAAAAGGGTAAACATATTCCAAAAAAGATGTACAAAAAGTACAAGGGGCATACCCCAGGATAAGACAATGAGCACAGAGCATAAGGACATGCAGCTAAACAAGCAGCCAAATTAAATGGGCCAAATCCCAAAAGTGGAAAACCAACAACATGGGATGGGAATCTTTCTAAACCAAGGGCAAAGAAAGGTCCCATCCCAAACAACATAAAAAACAAGGACCTGGACCCAGAGAATTAAACTCTGTGTCGACCCTTATGATTACAACTGTTAAATTTCATTTTAGCTTCCTTCTTCTTCTGTCTAGAAAAGGGGGATTTTGCAAGACACAAAGACACTGCCTCATAGTCTTTATCAATCTCATCCTCTATATCTTTTTTTTTTTTTTCGGAAAAAAGGGTGAATAAATCCAAAAAAAAGGGCCATACCCCAGGATATTACAGTAAGCGCAAAAACATGTTATGAATGCGAGAACAAACATGGAAATAAAACAAGCAAGCATAACATAACAACATGGGATGAGCAACCACACAGGACACCCCTATACCATACAAACCAGAGCCAATTTTAAGGTCTATGTCGACTCTTAGGTCGACTCCCACTGAATTTCATTTTAGCTTCTTTCTTCTTCTGTCTGTTGGAAAGAGGGCTCCCTCGAGCCTCAAGACTGACCTTATCTCCAAGGCTATAATCAACCTCACAATCATCAACATAATCCTCACTATAATGGCAGGTGGGATCCTCTCTGACCTCCCCTCGAGTATCATCGGGGCGGTAAGACGAGCTAGCTTCAGGACACATTATCGGGACATGTGTAAGAGAATCTGTACTAGTGGGATTGGCACCAGATTCTTCCTGGAGCTGAGTAAGCATATCAAACATATTGCCACACGTAAGAGGAGCTATTGAGTGGGCCAGATCTTTCGTGTGGTAAGAACCACAGTCCACAGTCTTTTTCCCCTTATCTTTCTTTTCCACAACTTGCCATTCTCTGTCTGTCTTCCCATTCTTCTTATAAGGATAGTGATCGGTAGGCCTAGACACTGGTTTAGCAACCCTAGAACAGTCATGTCCAAACTGAGAACACTGTTTGCATCTCACAGGGGTCCATTGATATTCTAAACTAATCTTAGTTCTGAGAGTATCACCATTAACCTCGTCTTAGCATATGTGATACGTCTCCGACTTGCAGTTGTGCGATCCACCCGGATAGGTTTTCCAATAAAACTAGAGATAAAACTGATACCTCTCGGGTTCCAATATTCCAACGGAACACCGTAGAAATTAACCCAAATTGGGATGGTTTGAACCTCCTCATTACCAAATGAGAAATGCTGTTTCCACGGTCTAAGAATGAGAGGTTGCCCTGCAATGAACCACGGGCCCCCCTCCATCACAGCATCCCTATTTTCCTCACAAGAAAACGTAAAGTAACCAGAATCGGTGGCCAACATATCAATCAAACCATCTTTGGCCCAAAGACGCTCAGTAACATTAGTAACAAGAGAATATGGTAATTTTTTGCCCAGAAATCGGCCCACCAAAGTTGCCCTCCATTCTTCCTTCTCGGCATTAGTGATGTCCGTAGGAATTTTGAGAACTAAGTTAGTTGCTTTTTCACCATGGTCCATAAATTTTAAGTTAAATTGCTCCTGATTGACAGGGGAGCCGGGGTTGTAACTTCGAGCTTGCCTATTAGGGTCAGGGTTGGTATTGGGACCATTAATATCTTGAGAAGCCGGCATGAATAACTCAGCCCATGATTTCCCTGTCTGGTCTTTGGACTGAAGCTGCCCATGATTAGTAAAACCCAGGTTCTTAGAACGGGTTCCAATATTGGTCTGTTTAGCTTCAATATCGTTATACAATGATCCCTCATGAGCATTACTTCCCACCGTAGCTAAGCCAGGAGTCAGGCCATTAGGAACAATATGAGCCCGGGGCTCATCTTCTGGTGAAAGAGGAAAACAACCATCCTTAAAAGAAGGCATAGCTGGGCCATTGGATGCAGTTGCATTATACGCATGTGGGGGACCCATATAAAGTTCTTTTGAACCATGATGTTCCATATAATTATCTGTATTAGGAGGAGGCGTATGAAAGGCTACATAATTTGTGGACTCTTCTTTGCATGGGCCCCCCTCATATTGTGTGGCAATTGGAGTTTGATTTGGAAAAAGAACATTGGCACTTGTAATAGAAGTAATAGCAGTTACCTCATTTATCTTGTGTGGCCCAGCAACATTTGGACAAGACCCAACCAACTTAATGTCATTTCGGGCCCCACCAATAATATAATCTTGGGAAGCCAAGCCGCGGCTCACATTAGAAATGCCACAGTGTGACGCCTGGGCCCCACCACCTTCAATGTGCACCTGATCTTGCTTGTACACCTGGGCCCAACCACCTTTTGAGCCTTGCTGAACCACATAATTATTAGGAGCAAGAGGCATATGAAAAGCTTCATCATCTTTGGAAACTTCCTTGCGTGGGCCCAATTCACATTGTGTAGTATTTAAAGTTTGACTTGGAAAAGGAGCTTCAACACTAGTAATAGTTTTAACATCATTTAACTTGTGTGGCCCAGCAACCAGTAGACAAGGATCAGCCAATTTAATGTCATTACGGGCCCCACCATCTTTGCATTCCATAGTATAGTCTTGGGCAGCCAAAACGTGGCACTCTTGAGAGGCCGAATGAATTTGACCCGTAGCAGGATTAATGGTGGTGGGATCCATCATATCCTTGTCTGCAGCTTGTACATTAGTCATGGGACTAGACTGTAAAAAAGCAGACTGCAAAGGTGACTCACCAGCCACGAAAGTCAATAAATCCCCCGAATCACGGGATGCATTAATTGACCCGAGATGAGATTACCCAGTTTTACCCTTAAAACTCGGCTTTTCAAACACTGTCACATGACAATTGTGACCGTTGGGTGGGCAAGAAGCAATTGTATGCGTCTCACATGGAGTAAACACCTTGGGACAAGTGATTGTATCATTTTTTTGGATTAAAACAGGACCCATCCTCAGTACCAACATGAGATTGACCTCCAATCCCAGCATTCAATATATCATCACAACTTAGAACATTTTTCTTCTCAACCTTAAAACCTTCCCTCTGACATGTTGAAGATTGAGCAACAAAGACACTGGGATCTTCTTTAGAAGATGACATATCAGCACCCTCAACAAATGATAGATCAATCTTCTTAGCATCTTTAAAATCAACTGCACGGTTTCTCCTTGCACTAGCCAACTCACAAGATTCTTGTAAAGAACCGAAGGTATTAATGTGGTCATCATCAGAATTACCCTCACCATACCCAACCTTAGTGTGCTCATCAACAAGAACCCCATCTGCCCCATTAGTAGCTTCCACAACACTCAGAGAAAGGCCTTCCTTTTCTGAACCTCCTTCATCTCCTTGTAGTTCACTAGGATCTACACCCTCTACCCTTAGTTCTCTGAAAGAAAGTTTTGAATGAGACCGGGAAGGGAAGCAGAAAAGGCCATCTCTCTTGCCCAAGATCACATTCCTAGAAAGGAGATTAACCTTCTCTCTCTTCCAACTCCTCTTCATTGGAATAGACTAAGGATTCTAGAGAGAGGGAGGAGCTTCTCTCTCTAGGTTCCCCATTTGAAGCTCTTCTCCACTACTATCTCATCAGCATCCATATCTTTGGAGCTACTTGCAACTTCCTTATAAGTTTCAAGCATAGTAGGAGTGTTGCTAAGGGAACTAGCCACAGAGCATGGTTAATATCAAAAATGTTTTCTAGAGAGAGAAGCTCCCACCTCTCTCTAGACTTTGGGTAAACTTGCTTTTCTTTATCCTCTTCCCTCTCACCTTCTATCTCTCTTTCCTTGTCTTCCTTTTTCACCCTGTATCCCATCTCTCTCTCTCTCTTTGGTAAAATGAAGAAACAAATTGAATCTAAAGGCTTTCTGGGTGTTCCTTTTTTGGAGAGTCAGATAACTCAGATAATGTTTTGATGGCCAATGGTAATTCAGTTTGTGCAAATGTTACATCAAAGATTGGCTCACCAGAATTTAATGTTGCTACTCCTTCCAAGAGTCAATCTGAGTATCAGGAATTGGTTACTGAGCAAGAAATTAAAGGTTTTGTTATATCAAATCCTTCAAAATCTATTGTATATGGAGTTGGGGATTTAGGCATCACTAATTTGTCTAAGGTTAAAGAAGTCATGCTTGAACCCAATGTGTCAAGACCACAAGGATACTCTGAGGATGCACTTGAGTTACATGAAGATTGGGAGGATATCCCGCCCAACCAGAGTGAAAATGAGGATGGTAGACTTGGGGATGGAAACTCTTTCAACTTCAAATCCTTACAAGATTCTAATGAAGTCCACAAAAAAAATGATGAAAGCTGCTAGTGAGAAGGGGGGCCTGGATACAGGTTCAAACTCAATGAAGGATGGAATAAGGAAATTAGTTTCCAGTGCTGAAGAGGATGAAGGGTTTGAATTTGATCAACCTCTCAAAGTTGCTTATGATGGTTCTATGAGGATTATAACTTCTTTAGAGGCAGAAAATTTTCAACACAAAACTGTGGTGGATAAAATGAATAAGACCCAACCTATTATCAGTGGGTCTAGACTTGATTCTTTGGCACCTTCCATGCTTGTGTCCCCTTCTGAACCAAGGAGATTTTCTAATGTCAACAAAGGCTCTCAGGATCGCAGAGTTGTTAGAGCTCAAGTTCAATCAGGAAACTCTACTGTTAGGGATTCTAAAGGCCAAGGGAAGGGGCTTGTTTCGAAAGAGAAAGCTGGACTATCCCACTCTGATACGGAAATCTCAATTCGGAACTATGGTGTACCAAGGTTAACTTCGAATACCCTTTCTCATAATAGTGAAAATATTTCAGAATTTGATCCAAAAAGTTGTGTTTAGCGGAATTCCAATGTGTTGGTGACTAGACCCTCTCACAAGTCTAGTCCCTCTTTGTCTAACGGTTATATTCCGAGGGTTCACCCCAATGGGAAGACTGTTAAAGCTGCCAGAGAGCACATGGGTGATTGTCCTAATCCCTTAAAATGCGGCGAGCTGTCCACAACTATAATGGAACCACTCTCTTCAAATCTACACGTGGCAAGGGTTGTTGAGGAATCAAAATTTCCAACTAATAAGTCAATTGCTATGGAGACTACACAACCTATTACTGGGTTTGTATCCGGAAAACCCGGCGCCTTGTCCACCCCACCCATGTGCGTGAACTGCCAACTACAAGCCATGTGTGTGAGCCTTGATAGCAACAATGCCCACGTGGTCCCCCCACTTGCCCATAATATTACTTTATCTCATGGTCACATGCAAACCAATGGGCAAATCTTTTCTAATAAAGTTCTTCCTCCTAAAACCCAATTGCTTGCTAATTCCGGAAACCCCACACCTAGTAAGGCACAGTTTCTTAAACCACAAAATTCGGTTTTAAATCAAAAGAACTCTAGTAATCCCTCTCCACAAGATAACCCCAGTTCTGTCTCACTAACCCCTATTCATAATCAAAACCAAAGCTGGGCATCTATTTTACAACCCAAGATAGCCTCCAACTTCAAAGTGAACTACATACCACCAGCTAGAAATACTAAACACATTTCAATTCGTCTGCCTAAAACTATTGTTGAGGTTGGTGGCCAAGCTTGGGATAACACATTGGTAGGGTATTTCATTGGTAAATGGCTGCCTTACACATTAGTTAAAAATGCTACTTCAAAACTATGGAGTAATTTGGGGCTACAAGATATGTTAGCAACTGAGTCAGGGTATTTTTTCTTTAAGTTCAATTCTAAAGATGAAAGTGATGCTATTCTGGAAGGGGGGCCCTGGCATGTAGCTGGACAACCTTTTATTTTGAACAACTGGCAGCATGGTCTGGAACTAGCTAAGGAAGCTCCATCCACTATCCCTATTTGGGTTAACATTTATAACATCCCTCTTGAATATTGGAATGCTGAAGGATTTAGTTATATTGCGAGTGTCATTGGAAAACCGCTACACATTCACAGAATGACGGCTTCATGTCGCCGAATATCTTTTGCCAGAATTTGTGTGGAGGTTAGTGCTGAATATGACTTGGTTAAAGATTTTGATATAGAAATTGAAGATCCAATTACTGGAGAAGTCAAAACTATCACTCTTAAAGTTGAGTACCAGTGGAGCCCGATTAGATGTGCTAAGTGCCAGAAGTTTGGGCATGACTGCTCTAAAATTCATAAGGCTTCTCTAAAGGCTAATATAGCTCCTGTTAATCTGAATCAGAATCAACAACCTATACTAAACCAACAGATTAATTCTCCCTCTGAGGGCCAATGGTTGTTAAAACAGAAAGGTAAACTGGTTGTTGAACCAGATAATTATGCTCCATCTACTTCTCATGGCCAAATGGCAGAACCTTTATCCAGCTCCAAGACGAATTCTCGAATTTCTCCCTCTGATCTCAATCAAGTCACCCATCCAAATGAGGAAGCTTCTACTACTAAGGTGATATCCCAAATTGTTATTTCTGATGGATCAAAATTAATATCGAATGTTCCTGATGCCGTGAAGCTCAACAACCCATTCTCAACCTTGAAAGTAGCCGAGGCGGATTCGGCAACCATTACCCAATCTATAGATGAACAGGGAATTGACATTGATTCTAGTATTGTTGTGGAGGACGAGGTGGTCATCAGTATGCAAGACACTATCATCTCAAGTGTTGATAACCAAATTACAGTTGAGCCTAGTAGTGTGAACGACTTATCTAATGAGGTAATCTATTCCGGGCAGCCTGGGTATACTAATTCTTTTTTCCAGAACTCAAGGTATATAAGCGCTGATGAGAGTTCAACTGACGATGAAGATACTACAGTTCAAGTTCCTTCCCAAAGGAAATATTTGGCATCATCTGACGAGAAAGAGTTGGCTCTTCCTATTACTCCGATCTCTCTCTCTCCCCCTAATTCTCAATCCCCTTATCTTTTTTTTTTTTTTTTTTTTTTTTTTTTTTTTTTTTTTTTTTTTCGGAGCAGGCAGGAACCCGCGCGCCTTTATGGACCAGGTCAACCCCAGCTGTAGGGCCCACGGTAAACCTTCCTGGCCCCCGCTGACAGCCCCCACCAACCGCCACGGGAGCGCGTACATCCCAAGCTTACGCTTGGTAGTGGGTGGCCGGGGCCTCGAACTTGAGACGTCTAGGGCACCCCCTGAACGACTGTCCATCCGAGCTAAGTGCCCCGGTTACAATCCCCTTATCTGAATACTAGACAAGGGAAGAAGAACAAGAAAAGTAGTTCTTCAGGTAAAAAAAGACACCCTTTTAGACGTACTTAATGATTATTGGTTGTTAGAATATTAGGGGTCTCAATCAGAGTTCAAAACAAATGGAAATTTCCAAATTTGTTATTTCTAATCATATTGATGTTTTGGGTATTACTGAATCCAAAGTTAGAATGCCTAACCAAGATGGTATACAAAAAAGAATTCTTCCTAGTTGGAAATTTATCACTAATAGCAAACCCAATTCTGTGGATAGAATTTGGGTTGGCTGGAACCCAAACAAAGTTTCTTTAACTGTTTTGAAAAACACTAGGCAGCTTATTCATGTATCTATCCAAGATATTAATCTGTCCACTTCTTTTGAAGCTTCCTTTGTTTATGGTTTTAATACTATCCAAGATAGAAGAAGCTTGTGGGCTGATATCAAGTCCATATCAGCCTCCCTTGGTCACATTCCCTGGATTACTCTTGGTGACTTCAACGCAGTTCTTAACTCTAATGAGAAGTTTGGAAGTAATCCTGGGAAAGACCAAGGGGCTGAGGAATTTAATGCGTGTGTAAATGCCTCTTGCCTTGTAGATCTTCGGTTCACAGGGATTTACTTCACTTGGAGCACTAGTAGGTACAAGGAAAAGCTGGACAGAGCTCTCGTCAATCAAGATTGGCTAAGCAAATTTCCCTCAGCCTATGCTCAGTTTCTCTCCTCTGGTATCTCTAATCATTCTCCTATTCTTGTGAAAATGGATAATTCTAGTAGAAAGAAAGGTCACACCTTTAAATTCTATAATTATTGAACCTCTTTGGAGAAATTTGATGACTTAGTTAAAAACTCTTGGGCTAATAATGTTGAAGGTAACTACCAATTCCAGTTATGTAAAAAACTTAAGATTCTCAAAATGGATCTTAATAAATTTTCCAAAGATTCTATAGGTAGAGAAAAGTTGCATGCTGACGATTCTAGAGAAAGCCTTATGCAATGTCAAAGATTATTAGATGATCACCCGCATCACTTAACCCTAAAAGCTCAAGAACGTCACCTCATGGGGGTTTTTCTAGAAGCTATTCGTGTGGAAGAGGAAGTAATGCGACAAAAATCTAGAGTCCAATGGCTTGAAGTGGGGGATAAGAACACCACCTTCTTTCACCAATCCATCACAAATCGTCGAAATAGAAAATGGATTGTGTCGCTCCTCCTTCCTAATGGAGAACAGACAAAAAATGACAGTGAAGCCCAACAGGAAGCCATTAGTTATTTTAAAACTATGCTTGGTACCCCTGCTGCTAACAATTACCCTGGTTACAATGTGCTAAGGAATATTATTCATAAAAGAATCCCCACGGAAGCATTTTATAGTATGGATAATATTCTTTGTGATCTCGAGATCAAAGAGGCTATGTTTAGCATCCATAGTAACAAAGCTCCGGGTCCTGATGGTTATAATGCTCATTTTTTTAAAGAAACTTGGAATATTACCGGTACCCTTGTTACTCAAGCTATTAAAGAATTTTTTATCCATGGAGAACTTTTGGGTGAGTCCAATGCTACAATTATTGCCCTTATTCCTATAATCTCAAATCCTTCTAAAATGGGTGATTTTCGTCCTATTTCGTGTTGCAACACCATTTATAAATGTATATCTAAAATCATTGCAAAAAGACTCCAACTTATCCTTCCCAATCTTGTGGACAATGCCCAATTTGCTTTTATCAAGGGTCGAAAAATAAGTGACAATATTCTGTTAGCTCAGGACCTTATGAGGGACTACCATAAGCCCTCGGGTCAACCCCGTGCTTCTGCTAAGGTTGACCTTATGAAAGCCTATGATAGTGTTAGTTGGAGGTTTCTTTTGGACTTAATTGACATTTTAGGTTTTCCCCCCAAAATGCAACTCTGGATTAAAAAGTGTGTCACGAGCCCAAAATACTCCATCAACTTTAATGGGGAATCCATAGGCTATTTCGACGGTGCTAAAGGCCTTAGACAGGGTGACCCTCTTTCCCCCTACCTTTTTGTCCTTGTGATGGACACATTGAGCCAATTGATAAAACACAATATTACAGAATCATCTCACTTTAAATATCATTGGAAATGTGATAAGATGAAAATATCCCATCTTTTTTTTTTTTTTCGGAAAAATGGTGAATCAATAAAAGAAAAAAAAAGCCAAACGGCACTATACAAAAAATACAAGGGGCATACCCCAGGATATACAATCAGCACATGAAAAAAGGCAACAAGTCAATGCAACAAGGGATGGAGGGTACCCAAAAAGGGGCCCATCTCCAAAAGCAGCCAAAACCAAAGAAACCAACAGAAGAAAAAAAGAAATAAGCAGGGTCAACAAGACCAAAGCAGAAAAAAACACAGAAGAAAAACCTAACAAAATTCCATACAACAAATGGAGTAAACAGCACGCTAAGTCCAGTTAGCCATGTAGTCAGAAAGGTGAGGATCATTTCTCCACTTGAGTTGGATCTGGATAGATATTTGGAGGTACATATCTTGGAGAATCCTTTCCTTTGTTTTCACTTGAGATTTGAAGGTACGAGCATTCCTTTCTTTCCAAATGCCATAGACCGCCATCCCCAGGCACATTTTAGGGATAATGTGGTTGGGGGTTTTCTTCTTCCACGTTCTAGCTGCCCAATCCAGTAAAGAGTCCCAAGAGGAAGTGTGTGGAGCTATCCCCAACCGATGTAATAATCCCTGCCATATAAAAGAGGAGAATGAGCAACCAAAGAACAAATGATCATGAGATTCCATACCTTGGTAGCATAAAACACACGCCAATGGGCCAGGAGTGAAGTGAAAAATCCTGTCATGAGTAGATAACCTGTTAAGAACTGCTAACCACGCAATAACACTATGTCTAGGGATGTTCCCAGGAAACCAGATGAGGCGGTGCCATGGAACCTTAGGGCGAGTGTCTCTAAGGTGATCCCAAGTATGAGCCAACTTAAACATCCCATTTGGCGATGGGATCCAAATGGCTACGTCAAGTTGGTCAGAGGGAGGAGGAAGATCATGCATATGGTCCCGAATTTCCATAAGGTCTGAAGATCATGCTTTACGGATGACCTTCTTTTAGTTTTTCATGGGGATAAAGGTTCTGCTCAACTTATGAAAAACACGCTTAATCAATTCTATGATCTTACTGGCTTACTTCCTAATACTAGCAAGAGTTGTTTATTTACCTCTGGCATTGATGATAATATTGTTAATTCCATATGCCATATATTCCAGTTTACTATTGGATCCCTTCCTCTTAAGTACCTAGGTGTTCCTCTAATAACATCTAGACTAAAGAAGGAAAATTGTCAGGAACTTGTCAATAAAATTAGCTCTAGAATTACATCTTGGACATCTAAATGCCTTTCCTATGCTGGAAGAGTCCAATTAATTCATTCTATTCTGACAGGTATCCAAAACTACTGGTCTAGTATGTTTATCTTACCCAAAAGTGTTTTAAAAGAGGTTGAAAAGTTGTTAAGAAGATTTCTTTGGACAGGGGGGCATTGAGAAAGCTCATGGGGCAAAAGTTGCTTGGGACCTTGTTTGCCGTCCTAAAAAGGAAGGGGGCTTGGGTTTGAAAAACCTTATCCAACTCACTAAAACCTTAAATTTAAAGCATATCTGGTCCCTGTTCTCTTATGGACCAAACTCTGTGTGGGTGGATTGGGTTAAAACTTATCTTTTAAAAGAGAAAAGCTTTTGGGTTGTTAAGGTACCCTCCCAGAGTTGGTATTGGTGAAAACTCATTAAACTCAGAGACATGGCCAGGCCTCTTTTGAAACACAAAATTGGTAATGGGTGTGGTACCTTCTTATGGTATGACAATTGGCACCCTTTAGACCCACTCTTGGATAAGTTTAGTCCTAGAGTTGCTTATGATGCAGCAATTCCCTTGAATGCGAAAGTTATGGATATCATAGTTGACAGGGATTGGCAATGGCCTCTCACTAACACGTTAGAACTCATGGAAATTCGGAACCACATGATTGAACTTCCCCTCCCCTCTGAAAATCTTGATACTGCCATGTGGGTTCCTTCTCCTAATGGGAAATTTAATCTTGCCCATACATGGGACCACCTCCGAGTTATTTTCCCTAAGGTCCCATGGCATCGACTCATTTGGTTCCCAGGAAATATACCTAGGCATAGTTTCATCTCTTGGTTGGCTATTCTTAACAGATTATCTACTCATGACAGGATTTTCCACTTCACACCTGGCCCTCTGGGATGTGTCTTCTGCCATCAAGGTATGGAATCTCATGATCACTTATTTTTTGGTTGCTCATTCTCTTCTTTTATTTGGCAGGGATTGATACAAAGATTCGAGATTACTTCCCATGCTTCCTCTTGGAGCTCCATTGTGGAATGGGCGGCCAGGACCTGGACAAAGAAAACTCCTAACCATATCATCCCTAAAATGTGCCTTGGGTTGGTTGTCTATAGCATTTGGAAAGAAAGAAATGCGCGAACATTCAAATCGGAAGTTAAATCAAAGAAAGGCTCCTACAAGAGATCTATCTCCAAATCTCTATACAGATCCAAATCAAGTAGAAGAATGACCCTCATCTCCCTAATTACATAGCTAGATGGACTTAATTTGTCACTGGTTTTTGTAAGTTGTAATTTGGTTTTATTTTGAACTCTTTGCTTGTTCATCTTTATTTTTTTTCGGAAATGGGTAAATATATTCCAAAAAAAGCATGTACAAATGTACAAGGGGCATACCCCAGGATATAAAAAGAAAGCACAGCAGGAGGACTAGTGGCACCAAAGCCACTTAAAAACTAACAAAATACATCACTCAACCACTTATCACAAACTAAATCAAAACAAAAGAAAGTTCAAGCCCAGTATCAAGCATATAATTCAATCAGAGGGTCTTCTTTCCATTTTATTCGGATCTGAATGTTGATTTGAGCAACAAGTTTCTGGAGCAGTTGTTCTTGTGGAATGAATTTCCCTTCAAACGTTCTGTTGTTCCTCTCCCTCCATAACCCATAGACAGCAACTCCAAGGCATATTCTAGGGATACTATGTTTAACTTTCTTTCCTTTCCAATTTTGGGCCATCCAAATGACAGTTGTATTCCAATTTGTCCAATTCCAGTTGAGCTCACATCTACGCATCAAATCCTGCCAAACAAAAGAGGCATAAGTGCATTCAAAAAATAAATGATTATGGGTTTCCATATGGCAATGACAAAAAACACAAACAAGGGGCCCTGGGGTATAGGAATAAATCCTGTCATGGGTAGCAAGTCTATTCTGAACCGCCATCCATAGAATGAAGTTCTGTCTAGGAGTACATCCCAAAGACCAAACAATTTTGTGCCAAGGTACCTCAGGGGTCATATCTCTAAAGTGATCCCAAATATGTGCAAATTTAAATACCCCAGATGGAGAGGTTGTCCATGAAATGCTATCTGCCATTCCAGTAGGTTTGTACAAGGTAGATAAAATACTTCTCACTTCATTTAAACCTATAGAATTAGTAGAAGGCCAATTCCAATCATTATTACTTATAATAGTTGCCACTTTAGCTTTAGGGTCAATGGCAGCATCATAAGCAATCCTTCGCGTATATTTCTCAAACAAAGGACCCGTGGGAAGCCAATTATCAAACCAGAGGGAAGTGTGTTTGCCATCACCAATTTTATGAACTATGATGGGTCGAGCAATTTCCCTAAGTTTTAATAATTTCCTCCAATACCAAGAACATTGGCTTGGGGCTTTAACTTCCCAAAAGCTCTTAGATTTAATCATATACATGTGCACCCATTCTTTCCACAAGGATTTATTTTTAGGGACAAGAAGATTACCAATGTGCTTTAAATTCAAAAGAGTATTAGTGAGAAAAATATCTTTAAATCCCAATCCACCTTCCTTCTTGGGTTTGCAAACCTTGGCCCAAGCTATTTTGGCCCCATGTTTCTTTTCTGTGGATCCAGACCAAAGGAACCTAATCAACGCTTGATCCACCTGTTTGAGAACTCCTTTAGGGAGGACTTGTTCATCTTTATTGAGGGGGGCCCTTGGGCTTTTCTGATTTGTTTTTAGAGGTTCCCCCTCTTCCTTTCATCCGTTCATTGTTCTTTTGCTAGGATGGGTTCTTTTTTTGTCTCTTGCCTTTTGTTTGTCTCCCATCCACTTTGCATCACCTGGATGCTTTTGTTTGTGCTTATTGTATATCCTGGGGAATGCCCCTTGTATTTTGTATAGTGCCGTTTGGCTTGTTCTTTTATTTATTCACCATTCACTGAAAAAAAAAAAAAAAACTAGCCACAGAGCACAAGGTTCTCGTGGAAAGAGGGTCAATTTCAGTATTCATCCTTGATTTTAGGTCTAAATCAATATTAACTTGGGATAGAGCTGGGAACATATTGCCACTGGTATATTGATCATTTGGGGATTCAACTAGCACTGAGAACCTGTTGCCTGTACTTCCCTTAGTTTGTAAAACTTCCTTGGCCTTTAGGCCTATCTGATTGGAACTTGATGGGACAAAATCTCTTTGGGCTATAACTGGCTCAGAACTGGAGCTCAAATTAGGACCAACAGTAGCTTCTTCCATTCTGGGAACTTTAGCACTATTGTCATTAGTAACAACAGTGATAATCTTCCCCTTATCCTTGATTTTCCAATCGGCTTCATTATGAGTCTGAGTAGTAGCAAGGACATTCTGGGTTGGAATAGGAACTCTAGGTAATTTAGAACAGTCATGGCCAAACCTCTTACATTTTCCACAACTATGAATCTTCCCCTTATAGGTGTCCACTGGTACTCAATTGGAAGGTATAATGGCTCAATATCACCAGAAATAGGATCTTCAAAGTCAATCACTAGTTCTTTAAGTAATTCTTAATTGGCATTCAATTCAATGCATATGCGGGCGTATGAGATTCTCCTACCTTCTGCTGTAACTTTTGCAACATTCAAAGGTTTACCAATTGGCTGATAGAATTGGGAATGGTAATGACACTTTCCTTTGGTTTGATAATTGGCTCCCCCTGGGCCCCTTGTTAGATCATTTCTCTGATAGAATTGTGTATGATGCTGCAATTAATATAGATGCTAAGGTTAGCAGCATTATTAGAGGGATGGAGTGGAATTGGCCTGTTTCAAATTCTTTAGAACTTAATGAGGTTAGAAATGTGTTATCTACTTTCTACTCCCCCACTAATTGCATGGACTCTGTTAAATGGACTACTTCTCCTAATGGAGAGTTCAATACCTTCCTTACTTGGGACCACTTGAGGGATCATGATACTGAAGTTCCTTGGTTCAACACGGTTTGGTTGTCTGGAAGTAGCCCCAGACAAATTTTTGTGCTATGGCTTGCTGCTCAGCATCGTTTAGCTACACACGATAGAATCTATAGCTTTACTCCCGGTCCTTTAGTTTGTTTACTTTGCTAGACTAATATGGAAAATCATGACCATTTGTTCTTTGACTGTCCTTACTCTTTTTTTGTGTGGCAGGAATTAATGAAAAGGTGTGACATCATATGGCGAAGTCAAACTTGGACTGATACTCTGGATTGGATGGACCAAAGATTTAGAGGGAAAGCCTTTCAACAAATGATTCCCAAGATTTGCCTTGGAGTGACTGTCTATGGGATATGGAAAGAGAGAAACACCAGAACTTTTAAGAAGATCTTTAACCCTCCCAGCATTCTTCTGAAACAATTAATCTCTCAAATCAATGCTCAAATCAGGGTTAAGTGGAAAAATCATATTCACATTGATAGATATCTCTGTAACTGGTGTTAAAGCTGCTAGTGGCTGCAGGTTATGTTGATTTGGTTTTGATTGTGGATTGATGTGACTGGTTGTGGATGGTGGTTGCCCTTAGGTTGCTTGTTTGTACACTTTGGGCCTTGTTTCTTTTATGTTTTTATTGGTTGTTTTTTGCCTCTTGTACTTAGGTCTGCGCCTTGGCTTGACCTAGGGTTACTTGCATTTTTTAGGGTTGACAGGGTATCTTTTTGTTCTCACATAGATATTGTGCCCTCCTGATGTGAACCCGTGGAATTGATATTCCTTGAACCCACGATCAGATTGTAATTCACCCAAGAAAGCCACAATCAAGTCACAGGGATGATCTAGACCCGTTGAAATCCTGTTTCAAGAACCCAGATTTGGTGAACGCCACAAAGGAAATGCCTTTGATAAGTTCGAATTGTTCAATCAAGAACAAGCAGAGAAAACTGAATAGCTCTCCAGAAAATAAATTTCATTAACGTTCTATATCCAAGCTGCTACAAGTTCTTTCTTTTAATCCCTTCTAAGAAACCCTTGGGCCAAAAGGCCTTCAACGAAAATAAAAGACATGGGCTAAATACTCAAGCCCAAAACAACTTAAACTGCATGTTTAAAGCTAAATAAATGTCTACTTAAAAAAATAAAATAGGCCCACATGCCAAAACCATAGAAACATAAAAAATTAAAGTCTATAAAAATCCAATAAGCTATTCCACCCCTTCTGTAGCTTGTATCACATGAACTAGAACTGATTCTTCTTCCTTCAAGCCCATGTTAAATGTTGGGGCCTTGCATAATAAGTTTATGAGCTTTGCCCAAGTGGATTGCACCAGTCCTTGCATTGCTTCGTTGATCTTCTTAGCTCTTGACCTTGTGATTGGCCCATCTGGAACTTGCAAATGATCATCTTTAAGCTTTGGTCCACTATGGTTCCCATCACCTCCCTTTTTCTTGTTTAAGTGGTGGTCCTTTCCACAATTTTTTTGCGCCTATTGTATATCCTGGGGTATGCCCCTTGTACTTTTGTTCTCTCTTTTTCGTTAATTTACCAAATTTTCCAAAAAAAAAAAAGGTTTACCAATTACACTAGCAATGTGGCTTAACCCCAGAGGATTCCAAAGTTCAAGAGGTACATTATAGATATGGACCCAAACTGGTAAGGTAGAGATAGATTCTTTGGAGAGAGTAAGACCAGCTTGCCATTTCCTCAGTATAATTGGCTGTTCACTGATATGCCATGGGCCTCCTTCAAGAACTGCCAAACTCTCTTCCTCAGTATTGAATTTAAAAAAGAAAAAACCGGAGTCGGTTGCAACCATATCATGCATCCCTACCTTGCCCCAGAGTCTGCTTGTAGCATTCTTAACAAAAGAATAAGGTAATTTTCTCCCAATGAAATATCCTACTAAGGTATTATGCCAAGCATGGCTACCCTCAATGAAAACCTCCTTAGGGATACTTAGATGCTGTCTGTTAGGTCCTTCCCGCGGTTTAATATAGTTTAGTTTAAATCCTAAAGAGCTCTTCTGTGTAACTAAAGAACCCCAAGATTTAGTATGGTTGGAATCCACCTGGTTTCCAATGGGGATCTTTGGAAGAAAACACGGCGTTCCTCGAATGTTCACAACAATAGCGGCATGGATGAGTCTAAAGAAGTTACTCCTGAAGATGACAGATCTGCTCCTTATACAGGAGTAGAAGATGATGTTGATATCCAGGAGTAGAAGATGATGTTGATATCCAGCCTTTTGACCATCCTTTAAAGGTTGGGTATGAAGCTACTCAAAGAATCAACTCCAAGCTAGCGGATGAGAATACTATCCTTAGGAACCTGATTACTGAATTGAAAGCAAACAAGGAAGTGAGTTTTACTTCCTCTCCAGATTTTTGTCCTCGTGGAGGATACTCTCAAGCTGGGAGGACTCCGTATAGGTCCTTTGAGAAAAGGGGGGGGGGGGGGGGGGAATGGGAATAAAGGAGGAGGGAGACATTGGAGAGACTATCAGTTTAAACCCTTTGATATTTGTCCCGGTGCTCCCCTCCTAAGTTCTGAAAATTTAGAGAAGGTGAAGGTTCATGCAGGCTTAAACTCTTACAATGAACCAATCCAATGGCCCTCAACATCCACTTCTATAGTTAATGAATCTCAAGCTATCATAAAGGAGAGTATAGCATTTGCTTTTAGGGAATCTGATTTTCCAGATTATTCCCTGACCTCACTAATAGTTCGGGTAGAATTTCTGTTGGAGATGCTTGTTCTACGAAGGCTCCTGTGAACCATCCTATCTTATCTCCCCAAAAAGTTGCAAGCCAACTTTTTGATCCATCCACCAAGTCAAGTCCTTCTCCCAATGTGTTTAAGGCGTGTAAGACTAATGCAAATTCAATTCAGTCCGTAGAGAGTGGTGCCCACGCTCCCATGTGCATAGACTCTAGCGGTCATAATTTGCAGCCACCTACTCTGCAGAAAGCTGTTGCTAGTCACATGCTTGGCAGCACCCATGCTCATTGTCGCGTGGAGTCAACTTCCCTTTCAGTAGTTAACACTGCTATGCACATGGGCAATCCGGTTAATTCACGCGCCTTGACTGATGTTCCTTTCGGTGTGGGCCATGCAGCTACACACATGGGGGACCACTTGATCACAGCACATGGCGAGCACTTTCTCAAGATACTTCTATCATTTCAAAATATAGTCCCTCCTCATTTGGTGCTGCTACGCACATGGGTTCGCCCACAAAGCAAGGAGCCTTGTCTGCTCCTTCATTCGGTAAGGGCCTTGCAGATACACACATGGAGGACAATTCAGTCATATCCCATGGTTCTATTCTTCCAGATAAAGCTATTTTTGCTACAGCACTAACCCCTAAGCTGGTTGTGGAAGGTGGGATACACCACCCTAACGGTCAAATGGAGAAGGCTCCATCTAATCCCAAAGCTGACACGCATCATATGGCGCATCTTAATGAGCAGTGATCTTTGGATGTTATGCTTAACCAATTGACTTAAAGTGTCCATCACAAGAACAAATAGGTAAGGGGAGAGAGGATCCCCTTGTCTAAGACCTTTAGCTCCATCAAAGTACCCAATAGAGTTCCCATTAAAATTAATGGAGTATTTAGGGCTAGTCACACAATTTTTTATCCAAAGTTGCATTTTCGGTGGAAACCCTAATACATCAATTAAGTCCAATAAAAACCTCCAACTAACACTATCATAAGCTTTCATAAGGTCAACCTTAGCTGCAGCACGTGGGTGGCCTAAAGTTTTGTGGTAGTCCCTCATGAGATCCTGAGCTAAGAGAATATTATCACTTATCTTTCGCCCCTTTATAAAAGCCGATTGAGCATTGTCCACTAGCTCCGGTAAAATGAGTTGGAGTCTCTTGGCAATGATTTTAGAGATACATTTGTAAATAGTGTTGCAACATGAAATAGGTCTAAAATCACTCATTTTAGAAGGATTGGAAATTTTAGGAATAAGAGCAATTATGGGTGCATTAGACTCTCTTAAAATTTCTCCTTGGGTGAAAAATTCTCTTATAGCTAGAGTAACAAGAGGACCTGTGATGTTCCAAGTATCTGTAAAAAAAATGAGCGTTATAATCATCAGGACCCGGAGCTTTGTTACTATGGATGCTAAACATAGCATCTTTGATCTCATCATTGCTAGGAATATTATCCATAATCGAATAAGCATTAGAGGAGATCCTTTTGTGGATTAAAAAAAAAAAAATATATATATATATTTCTAAGAACAATCGGCATTTGTTAAGGGTAGGAAGATTAGTGATAATATCCTTCTTGCCCAAGATCTAATCAGAGATTATCATAAACAAAAGGGCAAACCTAGAGCAACTGCTAAATTTCCCCATATTGGGAGTTTCTTACTGACTTATTGGATGTGCTAAGTTTCCCACCTAATCTTAAGAAATGGATCATTGCTTGTGTAACCACCCCTAGATACTCTCTTAATTTTAATGGTGAATCAGTGGGTTACTTTGATGGTGCCAAAGGTTTAAGACAAGGTGACCCGATTTCCCCATATTTGTTTGTTATCATTATGGATACCCTTAGTCAACTTTTGACTCATAATATCCATAGGGAGCCTTTTACTTTTCATTGGAAATGTGATAAACTGAAAATTTCTCATCTCTGCTTTGCTGATGATCTTCTTATTTTATTTAATGGGGATATTGACTCTGCCAAAATGGTTCGACTTACCCTTAATAAGTTTTATGATTTAACTGGGTTGCAAGCCAATAATGCAAAGAGTTGCATTTTCTTTTCAAATGTTGAACCTAGTAAGATGGAAGATATTTTAAATATCCTCCACTTTGAGAAAGGAAGTCTCCCTGTTAAATACCTTGGCGTTCCTCTTGTCACGTCAAAACTCAAGAAAGTAGATTGTGAAGGTTTGGTTAATAAAATTTGTGCTAGGGTTAATTCTTGGAAATCTAAATTTTTATCTTATGCAGGAAGAGCCCAGCTTATCAGCTCTGTTTTGACAGGAATACAACTATTTTGGTCTGGTATGTTTATGCTCCCCAAGGGTGTTCTTAAGCAAGTTTCCCAAGCTATGGCCAGGTTTCTTTGGTCTGGCAAAACTGATAAAAACTCTGGAGCTAAAGTTGCTTGGGACAAAGTGTGCAGACCAAAGAAGGAAGGAGGGTTGGGATTTAAAGATATTTTGTTGGTTAACTCAATTTTGAATCTTAAACACATTGGAAATTTGCTGGACACCTCCAATTTATCTCTCTGGTATAAATGGATTCACCACTATATGTTGAAAGGTAAAAGTTTTTGGCAAGTCAAAGTCCCTTCCCAGTGCTCATGGTATTGGAGAAAGTTGTTAAAACTCAGAAATGTTGCTAAACCCTTACTTATTCATCGTATAGGTAATGGAAATAATACTTCTCTTTGGTTTGATAATTGGCTTCCTATGGGTCCCTTGTTGGATTACTTTTCTGATAGAATTGTTTATGATGCAACGATTCATATTGATGCCAAGGTTTGTAGTATTATAAGAGGGGAAGAATGGAATTGGCCAGGCTCCATCTCTATTGAACTTAATGAAGTTAGAAATGTGCTATCTAATTTCTATAATCCTAGTAATTGTTTTGATTCAGTGAAGTGGATTCCTACTCCTAATGGTATGTTCAATACTTCTTTTATCTGGGACTTCCTTAGGGAACATCACCCTGCCGTCCCTTGGTATAATATGGTATGGTTTTCAGGTGGAATACCGAGACAAAGCTGCATACTTTGGTTGGCTGCTCAGAATAGACTTTCTACACATGATAGAATTTTTAGTTTCACTTATGGACCTCTTGCTTGCATGCTCTGCCATAAACATATGGAAACTCATGATCATTTGTTTTTTAACTGTCCTTTCTCCTCTTTTGTCTGGCAGGATATGATGCGCCGATGCGATTTACATTGGCAAGGTCAGAGTTGGAATGACAGCTTGGAGCGGATGGCTCAAAGGTTTTTTTTTTTTTTTTTTTTTTCGGAAAATGGTTAATCAATAGAAAGAAAAAGCCAAGCGGCACTATACAAAAGAAACAAGGGGCATACCCCAGGATATAAAATGAGCACACAAAATTGGCCTCAAGCCAAAGCAACAAAAGATGGAGGTTTATCAAAGCCCAACCCTGGATAAGGATCCATCTCCAAAATACAACAAAAGCCAAAGCCTAATGCCTAAAAAGGCATACAGAACAAAGAACAGTAGACCTCAACAAGGCAACGACTAAAAAAAAAAAAAAAAACACCCTTATGGAGTAAAGTTCCATCTATCAGTGTACTGAGGAAGTTGAGGGTCATTCTTCCATTTCATCTGTATTTGTTGGGATATTTGAAGACAAATCTCATGAAATATTCTTTCCTTAGTTTTAGATCCAGTGTTGAAGCTGCGAGCATTCCTCTCCTTCCAAATGTTGTAAACCGTCAAACCTAGGCACATTCTAGGAATAATATGCCTAGGAGTTTCCTTGTTCCATTTGTCCGCTGTCCAAAGCACAAGAGCATCCCATGAGGTGTTGGCATATAAGATACCCAACCTGTTAAGAACCCCCTGCCACACAAAGGAAGTATAAGAACAATTTAAAAACAAGTGGTCATGGGATTCCAAATTTTTGTGGCAAAAAACACAAGCTAATGGGCTCGGTGTGTATGTATAGATTCTATCATGGGTGGATAGTCTGTGAAGAGTACCCAACCACAATATAAAACTATGGCGCGGGATGTAGCCCGGGAACCAAATGAGGCGGTGCCAAGGGACTTCGGGGAATTGAGTTCTAATATGGTCCCAAGTTTTTGCAGAGGAAAAAAGTTTGTTTGGGGCAGGTAACCATTGAATCACATCATTGGAAGTCGATGGAAGAGGTAGGGAATGTAATTGGCTTCTTATTTCCATGAGGTCAATCGTATTAGTAAGAGGCCAATTTCATTCCCTTCCATCAATAACATCGGACACTTTAGCATTTAAGGGAAGAGCAGCATCATATTGGACACGAATCCCAAATCTATCCAATATGGGGCCCATGGGGTGCCAATTATCGTATCAAAGGAAGGTGCCACAACCATTACCAATGCGATGCTTGAGCATAGGTTTAGCCATAGACCTAAGTTTAAGAAGTTTTCTCCAATACCAAGAGCATTGGGAAGGGGCTTTAACTTGCCAAAAACGATTCCCTTTTAACATGTAGGTGTATATCCAGTCCACCCATAGAGATTGGTTCCTTAAAGTAAAAATAGACCAAATATGTTTGAGATTTAAGCAATAGTTCAACTGAGTGAGATTTTTAAGCCCAAGCCCCCCTTCCTTCTTAGGTCTACAGACTAAGTCCCAAGCTACTTTAGCACCATAGGCCTTGTCCGTTCCTCCAGTCCATAGAAATCTACTCATCAGACTATCAATTTGTTTTAAAATACTCTTGGGAAGGATAAACACAGCAGCCCAATAATTTTGTATCCCTGCGAGAACAGATTGAATAAGTTGCAGTCTGCCAGCGTAGGAGAGGGATTTGGCAGTCCAAGACGTAATCCTCGAGCTAATTTTTTGGATGAGGTCATCACAATCTCCCTTCCTTAATTTAGTGGTGATCAGGGGAACACCAAGATATTTCAATGGGAGAGAGCCGCGGGTAAAAGGAAGACTTTGGCAAATAGCATTAGAGAAGTTTTCCTCCACACCTGCAATAAATAAGCAACTTTTGCTAGCATTAGCTTGCAAGCCAGTGAATTCATAAAATTGATGTAGAGAGTTAGCCATAACCATAGCAGAATTCGTATCACCATAGAAAAACAAGAGGAGATCATCAGCAAAACAAAGGTGGGAAATTCTGAGTTTATCACATCTCCAATGATATTTGAATTGAGGGGATCTATTAATGTTGTGATTAATCATTTGGCTAAGAGTATCCATGACAAGAACAAAAAGATAGGGAGACATTGGATCACCTTGTCTAAGACCTTTAGCACCCTCAAAGTACCCAATCGATTCCCCATTAAAATTAATAGAGTACTTAGGACTAGTAATACAAGCTCTAATCCAGCCTTGAATCTTGGGAGGGAAACCAAGAACCGCAAGAACATCAAGCAAAAACTCCCAACTCACACTATCATAAGCTTTCATGAGGTCAACCTTGGCCGCAGCACGAGGATGGCCTGACGACTTATGATAGTCCCTCATGAGATCTTGGGCAAGAAGCACATTGTCACTAATTTTCCTACCTTTAATAAAAGCAGATTGAGCGTTGTCAACAAGAGTAGGTAAAATATTTTGAAGTCTCTTAGATATGATTTTAGAGATGCATTTGTAGACAGTATTACAACACGAGATAGGCCTAAAATCACTCATCCTTGAAGGGTTAGGGACTTTGGGGATGAGGGCTATAATGGTAGCATTAGACTCTTTTAAGAGTTGTCCAGAAATAAAAAATTCTTTTATAGCCTTAGTAACTAAGTGTTCGGTTGTGGGCCAAGTAGATTTAAAGAAGTGAGCATTATAACCATCCGGACCTGGAGCTTTGTTACTATGGATATTAAAGAGAGCATCTCTTATCTCATCATTAGTAGGAATGTCATCCATAATATTAAATAAGTCCGTGGGAATACGCTTATGGATGATTTTCCTCAACTCAATGATACCCGGGTAAGGATTAGAGGCAGGAGTACCAAGCATGGATTTAAAGTATCTAATAGCTTCGGCTTGAGCTTCCTCCTCGTTAATGGTCTTAGTACCATCCGGCTTAGTAAGAGACACAATTCTTTTATGGTTCCTTCGGTTTTTAACATAGTTGTGAAAGTAAGCCGTATTCTTATCCCCGGCAGCAAGCCATTGGATTCGGGATTTCTGTCTAACTGTTTCTTCTTCAATGTGAATGGCTTGTAAGAACCTGCTCAAAAGATCTTTTTCTAGGATTCTAAGGGATGTGTCACTAGGGTTCTCATCAAGTTTCCTTTGACAATCCCAAAGATCTTCCCGGGCTTTATTAGCTAGAAGTCTCTCCTTTCCTATAAAACATTTGGTTAGTTTTTTCAGGTCCCCTTTAAGATTTTTTAGGGCATGGAATAATTGAAATTGAGAGGTACCATCCTTGTTCCTAGCCCAAGATGTACAAACAGTGGCATTAAAGTTCTCCAATCCAGTCCAATAATTAAAAAACTTAAATGGCTTACCTTTCATTCTTATAGGAGGAGATAAGTTGACAATAATTGAAGAATGGTCAGATATACCGGGGGGGAGAAATTCTGCATAAGCTGACGGAAAAGTGTCCAACCATCCAGGATTAACAAGAGCTCGATCAAGTTTCCTTTTGGTGAATTCCATTGAGTTGAATTGCCGGTTGCTCCAAGAAAAGAAAACCCCTGTAAATCTAAGGTCTACAAGACAAGTGGCATTCACAAGATCATTAAATTCCACAGCCCCTTGGTTTCTCCCTGGATTGCCTTCAAAGATTTCATGAGAGTTTAGACATATCAACATGTGATTCCCAAGATGTGCCTTGGAGTGACAGTCTATGGCTTATGGAAAGAAAGGAATAATAGATCTTTCAAGAACACCTCCAGCACCAAAGAAATTTTACTTAAGAACTTAATCTCTCAAGTGAATGATCAGGGTCAAGTGGAAACACCATACAAATTTTGATAGGTTAATATCTAACTGGAATTAGAAGCCAATCTGGTGGTTTTGTTTCCCTCTGCTGATCTGCTAATTTGCTTGGCTTTCATTAGGATTCAGGGAGGTTGTCCCTAAGTTTTTTTTTTTTTTTTCGGAAAAAAGGTTAATTTAAGCGAAAAAGCCGAACGGCACTGTACAAAGTACAAGGGGCATACCCCAGGCAACCAAAATCACACAAAACCACAACATCCAGCCAATGCAACCAAGGATGGGAAATTATCTAAGACAAACCAGAGAATGACCCATCCTAAACAATCAACAAACCAAGCAAACCAAGAAAATGAGAAAAAAAAAACAAACGTAACTCCAAAAGATCAATAACACAACAAAAACAACAAAACTGAGGGTCAAAGCAATGACCCCACTACGTAGTAATGGCCCATCTGTCAGTGTACTGAGGTAGGTGGGGATCGTTCTTCCATGTAGCTAGTATCTGTAAGGAAATCTTTAGGCATATGTTTTGAAAAACTCTTTCCTTGGTCTTCACTTCAAATTTAAAGCTTCGAGCATTTCTTTCTTCCCAGATGCTATAGACAACCAACCCAAGGCACATTTTAGGAACAACCTGTCGTGGGGTCTTGCCTTTCCACTTATTCGCTGCCCAATCCACAAGTACATCCCAAGAAGTGGCTGAATAGGAGATTTCCAACCTATTGAGAACTCCCTGCCACAAATAAGAAGTATAAGAGCAATTAAAGAATAAATGGTCATGAGATTCCAAATATTTGTGACAAAACACACAAGCAAGTGGTCCAGGAGTATAGGTATAAATTCTATCATGTGTGGATAATCTATGGAGAATGGCCAACCACATGATAAAACTATGACGAGGAATATTGCCCGGGAACCTAGTGAGGCCATACCAATGGACTTTAGGGTAATGTGTCCGAAAATAATCCCAAGTGTTAGCAGAAGAGAACACTTTATTTGGGGAAGGGAGCCATTGGACCACATCACTAGATATATTAGGGAGAGGTAAGGAATGAAGTTGGCCTCTAATTTCCCTTAATTCAATTGTGTTTGTAAGAGGCCAATTCCATTCATTTCCATCAATAACATCAGAAACTTTGGCATTTAAAGGGATGGCGGCATCATATTGGACACGCATTCCGGTTCTATCCAAAATAGGACCCATAGGATGCCAATTATCAAACCAGAGAAAGGTATCACACCCATTACCAATTCTATGCCTAAGTATTGGTCTAGCCATAGTCCTAAGATTAAGGAGTTTCCGCCAATACCAGGAGCATTGGGCTGGGGTCTTGACCTCCCAAAAACTTTTCCTTTTCAACATGTAAGTGTGTATCCAATCCACCCAAAGGGAATTGTTTTTAGAAGTAAAAATAGCCCAGATATGTTTAAGGTTTAAAACAGAATTCAATTGAGCAATGTTTTTAAGGCCAAGACCCCCTTCCTTCTTTGGTCTACAGACAATGTCCCAAGCAACTTTAGCCCCATGAGCTTTTTCAGTTCCTCCGGTCCACAAGAATCTACACATTAATCTATCAATATGCTTAAGGACGCTTTTGGGAAGAATAAAAATGGTAGCCCAATAGTTTTGAATTCCAGCAAGGACCGTTTGGATAAGTTGGAGTCTGCCAGCATAAGAAAGAAATTTAGAAGTCCAAGAAGTGATTCTCGAGGTGATTTTCTGGATGAGATCATCACAATCTCCTTTCTTAAGTCTAGTGGTGATCAAAGGGACGCCAAGGTACTTAATTGGGAGGGAACCAATAGTAAAGGGGAGACTAAGACAAATAGCATTGGAAGTGCTCTCCTCCATTCCTGTAAGAAACAAACAGCTTTTATACGCATTAGCCTGCAATCCAGTTAGGTTATAAAATTGATCTAAGGAATTCTTCATAACAGATGCAGAGTGTATATCACCATTAAAAAATAAAAGAAGGTCATCAGCAAAACAAAGATGAGAGATTTTTAGTTTATCACATCTCCAATGGTATTTGTAATGAGAGGATCTTTGGATGTTATGTTGAATCAATTGGCTAAGGGTATCCATGACAAGGACAAAAAGGTAGGGTGACATAGGATCACCTTGCCTAAGGCCTTTAGCACCCTCAAAGTACCCAACAGATTCCCCATTAAAATTAATAGAGTACTTAGGACTAGTAACACAGGCTCTAATCCACCCCTGTATCTTGGGAGGAAAACCAAGAACCTCAAGGAGATCAGATAAAAACTCCCAACTCACACTATCATAAGCTTTCATAAGGTCAACCTTTGCCGTAGCTCTAGGTTGGCCAGAAGGCTTATGATAGTCCCGCATAAGGTCCTGGGCAAGCAGAACGTTGTCACTGATTTTCCTACCTTTAATAAAAGCAGATTGGGCATTATCAATCAAGGTAGGTAAAGCTTTTTGAAGTCTCTTGGATATGATTTTAGAGATGCACTTGTAGACCGTGTTACAACATGAGATAGGCCTAAAATCACTCATCTTAGAAGGATTGGGAATCTTAGGGATAAGAGCAATAAGAGTAGCATTAGACTCAGTTAACATTTGCCCAGAAGTAAAAAATTCTTTGATAGCTTTGGTAACTAAGGGGCCAGTAGTAGCCCAAGTTTCCTTAAAAAAATAAGCATTATAACCATCCGGACCCGGAGCTTTATTACTGTGGATGCTAAGGAGGGCATCCTTAATATCATCATTACTAGGAATCTCATCCATAATGGTAAATAAATCAGTAGGAACACGCTTATGGATGACCTTCCTCAATTCACTAATACCAGGGTAAGGGTTAGCCGCAGGGGTGCCAAGTGTAGATTTAAAAAATCTAACCGCTTCAGTTTTGGCTTCCTCTACATTAGTGGTCGTGGTACCATCCGGTTTAACAAGAGACACAATGCGTTTGTGATTCCTTCTATTTTTAATAGAATTGTAAAAATAAGAAGTGTTCTTATCCCCGGCCTCGAGCCATTGGATTCTGGATTTTTGTCTAATTATCTCTTCTTCAACGTGAATCGCTTTTAAGAAAATTTGCAGGAGCTCTTTTTCAAGGATTCTAAGGTTAATGTCACTAGGTTTGTCATCGAGTGCCTTTTGGCAACACCAAAGGTCTTCCCTAGCTTTATTAGCTAAAATTCTCTCCTTACCTAAAGAATCTTTGGTGAAAGTTTTGAGAGCACCTTTGAGGTATTTTAGGCTATGAAATAATTGAAATTGGAAGGTGCCTTCAATGTGCCTCGACCAAGAGGAGCTAACAGTATCCTTAAAATTTTCCAACGCAGTCCAATAATTGTAAAACTTAAAAGGTTAACCTTTCCGTTTAGCAATAGGAGATAAGTAAACAATCATAGGAGAATGATCAGAGATACCAGAGGGGGAGAAATTTGCATAAGCTGAAGGGAACAAGTCCAACCATCTGGGATTAACAAGAGCTCTATCAAGCTTCCTTTTTGTAAATTGAACCGAGTCGAATTGCCGGTTGCACCAAGAGAAAAATATGCCTGTAAATCTAAGGTCTACAAGACAAGTGGCATTCACAAGATCATTAAATTCAACAGCTCCTTGGTCTCTCCCGGGATTACCCTCAAAGATTTCATTAGAGTTTAAAACAAAGTTGAAATCCCCGAGACTAATCCAAGGGATATCACCCATAGTAGCTGCAATATTTCTCAAGGTAGACCAAAGTGGCCTCCTACCTTGGATGGTGTTAGAACCATAAATAAAAGAAGCTTCAAAAGACTGCAATTGGTCTAAAGAATCAATTTTAACATGGATAACTTGCCTGGTACACTGTAAAACAGTTAAAATGACTTTATTAGGGTTCCAGCCAACCCAGATTCTATCCACATAATCTGGTTGGCTATTAGTAATGAAATTCCAATTAGGAAGCATGGTCCTCTGAATTTTGTCTTGGTTCGGAATTCTGACTTTAGTTTCAACAATACCCATAACATCAATATTATGAGTTAAAACAAATTTAGAAATCGTATGTTGTTTAATGGCCTGATTAAGCCCTCTTATATTCCAGCAACTAATAATCATTAACGACGTTTAGAAGAGTGTTTTTTCTTACCTGAAGAACCTCCTGATTTGTTCTTCTGCTTACTGGAATGATTTGGAGAAATCTTAGGGCAAGGCTGCTCCAAATACTGCCTATGAGTAGGCACTTGGACATGTTGATCTTCTTCATCACTGGAGATCTCTTTAGAAGTTGGGTTCTTGAAGAAGGAATTTGTGTACCCAATTTGAGAAGAGGGGTTGTCCCTAAGTTGGTTGCTTTGCTTCATGTCCTCCTGCTTTGAGCTTATTGTCTATCCTGGGGTATGCCCCTTGTACATTTTGTACATCTCTTTTTGGAATATATTTACCATTTTCCGAAAAAAAAAAAAATATTTCTAAGAACATGAACACCAGGATAGTTGTTAGTGGAAGGGGTACCAAGCATGGACTTAAAATACCTAATGGCTTCAGATTGTGCTTCCTCTTCATTTTGAGTCTGGTTCCCATTAGGTAAAAGGAGGGACACAATCCGTTTTCTATTTCTACGGTTTTTAATAGATTGATGAAAGAAAGTGGTGTTCCTATCCCCCGCTTCAAGCCATTGGACTCTAGATTTTTGTCTCATCACTTCCTCTTCCACACGAATAGTATCTAAAATTTTTTTCATCAGATAACGTTCCTGATCTTTTAAATTTAAATCGTGGGGGTGCTCATCAAGAAGACGTTGGTATTGCATAAGGTTTCCCCTAGCATTATCCACATTCAATTTTTCTTTACCAAGAGAATCTTTAGAAAATTTTTGAGCTTAGATTTTAGAATCCTAAGCTTATGACATAATTGGAATTGGTAGTTTCCTTCAACATTTCTAGCCCAAGTGTTCTTAACCAAATCATCAAATTTATCCAAAGTAGTCCAAAAATTATAGAACTTAAAAGGGTGGCCTTTAGTTTGGCTAGCATTATCCATTTTAACAAGAATAGGAGAGTGATCAGAGATACCAGAAGGAAGAAATTCCGCTTTAACCAAGTCCCTTGTGGCCGAGTGGTAAGCTTCTTGGGTGTACTACCCAAGAGGTTTAGTGTTCGAGTCATGGGGGGCGTGGCCACTAGAGTATTCACCCGGCGCCTCCAGGCCTCGGGGGATTAGTCGAGGTGCGCGCAAGCTGGCCCGGACACCCCCACCCCCGATTACCAAAAAAAAAAAAAAAAAAAAAAAAGAAATTCCGCAAAAGCTGAGGGGAACTTGCCAAGCCAATCTTGATTGACAAGAGCTCGATCTAGTTTCTCCTTGTACCGGCTATTACTCCAAGTAAAGAAGATACCTGTGAATCTAAGATCTACAAGGCAGGAGGCATTCACACACGCGTTAAATTCCACAGCCCCTTGGTCTCTTCCAGGATTACCCCCAAATTTTTCATTAGAATTGAGAACAACGTTAAAGTCACCAAGGGTAATCCAGGGAGTAGAGCCAACGGAGATTGAAATAGCCTTAAGGTCTTCCCAAAGGCTTCTTCTTTCTTGAATAGTGTTAAAACCATACACAAAGGAGGCTTCAAATAGAAAAGAATTATTAAGGTCTTTGATAATAACATGGATAATTTGCCTAGTATTCTTCAGAACATTTAAGGTAACTTTGTTAGGGTTCCACCCGACCCAAATTCTATCCACTGAATTAGGTTGGCTATTTGTAACAAAGTTCCAATGAGGAAGAATACGTTTTTGAATTAAATCTTGGTTAGGCACCCTAACCTTGGATTCAGTAATCCCCAAAATATCAAGGTGATTAGAATTAACAAATTTGGAAATTTCCATTTGTTTAGAGAAACAATTTAGACCTCTAATATTCCAACCAATTATCATTAAGTACGTCTGAACGGGTGCTTCTTTCTACCTGAAAACCCTTTGGCTTTGTTCTTCTGTTTGTTGGACTGTAGCGGGGAAATCTTTGGAGTAGTAGGTTCCAAATATTGTTTGATTGAAGGCACTAGAGATTACGCATCATCATCACTGGAATCTCCATCAGAACTTCTGGACATGGTATTCTGGAAAAAAGACTTTTTGTACACATTCTGCCCGGACTCAGATTCTCTATTAGAGAGGTTGGTTTCCCGAGCCTTCTGTTCTTGTGGATACTCAACACTAGGTACCTCGGGGCATGGCTGAATGGAAATGGTAATGGATAGAATGTGGTCCATTAGCTCAGGCTCAGTAATCCCTTTTCCAGCTTTATGGTCCATGATATCCTCAACAAGGATATCAAAGTGGTTATGTTCCTTCAGTCTATGCATATGGTTCTGCATAGTATTACACTGAGAATTATCCATAGTATTAATCAGAGTTTCAGTTAGAATTTGGGTTTTTTGACTGATAACAGGATCAAGTTTCAATTCACTTGAGCTGGGTAGAATAGTTGCTGGGCAAAGACTCTCTGTCCCCAGATGTTGCTCTAAGCAAGTAGTATTGACACCATGTGGACTTAGATCTGGTATACCATTCCCATGGCCAGGCTGAGTGTGCATAACTGATTCTGTGTTATGATTGTTGTCATGAGAGCTATTGGTATAAGTTGAAGTTGATGGGAGATGCTCCTGATTCTGGTCAACAATATTCTTTCCTTTAGTGACAACCATCCAAGCTCCCTCCTCTTCTCTCCTCTTAGATGAAGAGGATGGTCTAGTAGCTTCCGTTTCAGGTTTGGGAACATTGGGGAGCTTAGCACAATTTTGGCCAAATTTTCTACAATTTTCTACACATTGGGTGTTTTTTTTTTTTTTGGTAATTCTATTTCTTTTCTCTATCACCAGCTTAATTTTGGATTTTTGCTTATGTTAACCTTCTGAGGGTGCCTTGGTTTTGTGTTTTCATTAAAGGTCTCCCCTCACTTTTCTCTTTGGTTTGATTTGATGATGGTTCTTTTCTTGGCTACTGGCCAGTGATTGGTTCTCATCCGCTTTTGCATCGTCTGGATGCTTTTGGTTGCACCTATTGTATATACTGGGGTATGCCCCTTGTATGTTGTATAGTGCCGTTTGGCTTTTTTTATTTATTCACCTATTCCCGAAAAAAAAACTTTCAAGGCAATCAGTATTTTCTCTCCACTGTTAGGATCAACATACTCAATATCGAATTCCTTTATCAAATCCATATCTGCACTAACTTCAATGCACATTCTGGCATAGGAAATACGACGGCATGAAGCTGTCATTTTATGGACGTGTAGGGGTTTGCCTATAACACTGCCAATATACCCAAGACCATCAGTATTCCAGCATTCAAGAGGTATGTTGTAGATATTAACCCAAATAGGAATAGAAGATTGAGCTTCTTTAGATAATTCCATGCCAATTTGCCAATTCTTTAAAATGATCGGTTGCCCAGCAATGTGCCAAGGCCCCCCTCAAGCACAGCATTACTTTCCTCTTTAGAGTTAAAGTTAAAGAAGAAGTAACCTGATTCAGTAGCAAGCATGTCATGAAGACCGGCCTTGTCTGATGAGAACATAGCGGCTAGCACAAGGTGGAATGCGGATCCGAACCACGTACCAATTGGTCCGGTTACAAGGGCGAGAGCAAAGCGGTTCAAGGACAATCTCAATGGGCTGGTTCAACAAATTTGGGTTGAAACTAATCTGAGTGGCCCAAAGGAGGATACTAGTGAGCCACAAGGCTGGGTGTCCATGATTCAAGCTCTAGAATAAATTATAGGCTTGCATGCCAACTTAGGGATTTTTTTATATTCATTAGTTTCCTTTTATTTTAGTTTTGGGGTGAATTATATTGGACCATAATATTTCGTAGGCTTAAAAGGGCCCAACTTTAAGCCTCAGCTATTTAAACAGTTTTAGGGTTTGTAATATTCAGTTTTGATCATTAATAATATTGTGAGAGTTTTCTCTTTGGTTCTTTGAAGAACTATTCAAACTTATCAGATTTACTCTGTGGCGTTCATACCTGGACTTATCAATCGAGTTTTCCATCCTTGATTGTGGCGTCTTCGTCCTTTATACCAAGGTTCGCATCTGTTATAGGTGTTGGGTCGCGGTTTCCATTGAATCTGACAGTAGAACGGTCCGAGACATTAATCGTGTTACGGGTTTCGTCACATTATTGGCGGGGTTCGTATCAGTTGGTATCAGAGCCAGGTTCTAGTCTCAGGTTTATCATATCTTTTTCGTTTCTGTTCTTATTCGTTTTTGTTTCTGTTCGTTTTCTTATTCGTTCTCGTTTCTGAACCGTATAAAAAAAAAAAAAGGGTGTTCGATTACGATCTGGAATTTTGTGTTTAGGGTTTGCGAATCTGATATGTGATTTGCTCTTGTTACTTCGTGTTTGTTCATTCTCGTGATCGTTGTTATTGTGGTTTTTTTTTCCTTCTCGAGAATTAGGGTTTCTGAATCAGATACGTGAACTGTGAAGTCTGCCTGATTATTCAAAAAAAAAAAAAAAGAAAAAAAAAAGAGAAGAAAAGAAAAGAAGAAAAGAGATCGGTAAGCCGCCAAAAATTTTATTTTTGTTTTGTGATATTTGGGGTCTAAGGAGTCCGAATCTGACCTTACTCCATAGTGCGAAAAAAAAAATTCCGAAAATTCCATTTTTTTTTTTATGCTTTTGGAAACCTAGCCATCCGCGTTCGTTTTTAGTCGTGCTTTCAGCTTCCAAATTTGATTGGTCTAGTTTGGGTATGGATTGTTACTGAGAAATTCTAGTCATTGTTTGAGCAGTTTCATAAGAACCGAGTGAGAATTACTACGAGTGGAAAAAGGCAAGAGTGGTGAGCACATAAGAGGGTAAAAGCCAAATTTATTTTCAGTTTAAACACGAGTGAACTTGAGTGATACATCCTAGTTGAGTGAAACACGTGAGCGAGAGTTGTGAGGTCCTGTATATTTTTTTTATCTAATCTTTGTTTTGCAGCGAAATATGGCCCATAAAGACGAAATTAATGCCGGGGAGGTTTCGGGAGAGACTGATCAGAAACTACTATTGGAGGCATTAATGGGTGAAATGAGGAGGGTATTGAGGACAGAGATGGAACAAGTTCATGAACGGTTAGATAGAGTAGAGAATGCATGGGTGGAGCAGCCACAAAACAATGCTCCTCATGGACGTAGAAGAGAGAGAGTTCAACCGAGGGGAGTGAGAGTTGAAGAAGAGGAGTATTTTTGGGGAGACTTTGACGAAGAAAATGATCAGGAGTCAATAGATAATCATAGGAGATATGGTGGTCGGGGTAGAGAAGTTAGGTTTAGAGAAGCTAGGAACCGGGAAGATAATAATTTGGGTAGTATTAAGATGAAGATTCCTTCGTTTCAAGGGAAGAATGATCCGGAAGCCTAACTAGAATGGGAGAAGAAGGTAGAATTAGTATTTGATTGCCACCATTACTCTGAGGCTAAGAAGGTAAAACTTGCTGCCATTGAATTTTCTGATTATGCTATCATTTGGTGGGATCAATTGGTGTTGAATAGGAGAAGAAATAGGGAGCGTCCAATAGAGACATGGGAGGATATGAAAACTGTGATGAGGAAGCGGTTCGTTCCAAGCTATTATTTTTTTTTTCGGAAAAGGGTAAATATATTCCAAAAAGGATGTACAAAATGTACAAGGGGCATACCCCAGGATTAAACAATAAGCAACCAAGCAAGAAACAAACACAACACGTGTGCAATCCTTCAAGAATCACTGAAGGCACCCAAGCTAACCTTTAACACATGTAAACCAAGGGCCCAAAACAAAAACAACCTATCAATAGCTTCCTAAACAAAAAGACCACAAGTAACCAAAATCAACAGAAATGGCCTTTAATTCCAACAACAGAGAAATCTATCAACATGAACGTGATGCCTCCATTTCACCCTAATTTGTGCATTAACTTGTGAAATAAGATGCCTCAAAAGAATGTTTTGTGGTGTGGAGCTATGCTTGAACGTTCGATTATTCCTCTCTTTCCATAACCCGTAGACAGTCACACCAAGGCATATCTTGGGGATCACTTGCTCGATTGCTTTACCTCTGAACCTTTGATCCATCCACTCCACTGTGTCAATCCAATTTTGACCTTGCCAATTAATTTTGCACCTCTTCATTAACTCCTGCCACACAAACGTAGAGTAAGGACAAGCAAAGAATAAATGGTCATGAGTTTCCATAGAATTATAACAGAGCATACAAACAAGCGGACCCATAGTGAAACTATAGATCCTATCATGTGTGGAAAGTCGGTTTTGAACCGCAAGCCATAGTACAAAAGTTTGTCTAGGGATACCCCCAGGGAACCAAACAGCATTGTGCCATGTGACCTCAATATCATCGTTCCAAGCTATTATTACCGAGAGTTGTACAACAAGTTGCAAAGTTTGAGGCAAGGTGATCGGCAGAGAACTAATCCTATTTATACGCCTTAATGAGCATTTGTTAGTACCTTTTTATCCTGTTTTTGTATATTTTTACTTCGTTTTCTAGTTTCTGACAGGTTTTGGAAGAAATCAGCTAAACCAGGCTAAACAGGGTGAAAAAGCATCAAGAAAGAAGCTGAAAAAGCCAAGTCGCGCGCGCGACCCGCGCCCGCGAGAATCCAGAAATCGCTCGCGCGATCCGCTCGCGCGAGAACCCCAGATTCACTCGCGCGATCCGCGCGCGCGAAGGCCCAAACGTCGCGCTCGCGCGACCCGCTCGCGCGATATGTCCAAAAACCAATGTTGCGTATTTCAGTATACTGAAGACTCATGTGCAAACGAGACTGCTAAACGACGTCCAGACTGTAAATTACATGCGTTTCAGTTCGTTTCGGGTTAGGAAGCCTTCCAAAGCTTGTACAAACTCTATATAAACTCCAAATCTACTCAATTAGAGGGTTGGCAATTATTATACACACATTCTACAACCATACTTCCAGCCATTGAAGGGAGGGAAGCAAGGAGAAGAAGAAGAAGACCAAGGGTTTCCATGGCCTCCTCCATCAACCTCTTGCTATCTACTACTTCCATGGCAGCTTAGATCATCGATCTAGGGTTTCAATGAAGCCCTAGATGAGTAATAGGGTTTTATTTATGCTTTTATTTTAGTTCTATTATGTATGGATGACAGTCACATGTTTAGAGGATTTTTATAAATAAATCGTACTTACATTGATTAAATCATTGCTTTCAGAATTTATTCTTGTCTTAGATCTATTTTGACTGTGATGTGCTCAACGGTCTACTCTTGCTGTGCTTGTTTAGATTGTTTACATGTGATGGTGCTTTATTGATTCGTGCTATCAAGTATCCGAATAGTCCATGCCTAGGTTAGACGGATTAGATCACAACCCTAGTTTAGTGTGAGATGATTCGTGCTATCCGCAGATGGATTATGTTGGTGCTTGAACCATGATTATTTTCTTGTCGGAGGAATTGGGCTTGTAGCTACAATTCCTCATATTCATCCAACGTAATAAGCTAAAGTAATTCATAGATATTCCTATTATGAAGCTAGTGGTGGATTTGCAATCCTAGGTTTCCTTTAAACATTATTTAAAACAACTTTAATTGCTTTCATAGTTTAGATTTACTTTTATTGTTATTAGTTTAATTAAATCCAAATCAAAATCCCTTTTTCCTAATTAATTAGACTTAGGTTTTAAAATTAAAAGTTGTAGTAATCAATCTCTGTGGGTTCGACCTTTACTTCCACACTGCAAATCTTTTGAAAAGTAAAGTATACTTTTATATCTTGATTTTGACAAGATCACAAGGTAATAGGAGTGTGGAAGAATATTATAAGGAGATGGAAGTTGCTATGATTCGAGCGAATGTAGAGGAAGATCGAGAGGCTACAATGGCTAGATTCTTAGTTGGGTTGAATCGGGAAATTGCCAATGCAGTGGAATTGCAACACTATGTTGAGTTGGAGGATATGGTACACATGGCTATTAAAATTGAGAATCAACTCAAGAGGAGGGGCAGCAGCACACGTCCAAGCCAAAATCCAAGCCAAAATTCCAATACATCCGCTTGGAAACCAAATAATTGGAAAAGAGATGAGAAGCAGCCTTTGGTGAAGCCAAAAACTGAGCAAAAATAAGAGGTGGCCAGCCATGGAAATCAAGGTAAATCCGATTCGTCTACTTCTCGGAACCGCGATATTAAGTGTTTTAAGTGCCAAGGTAGGGGACACATAGCTAGCCAATGTCCGAACAAGAGAGTTATGGTGTTACGAGATAATGGTGAGATTGAAACCGAAGATGAAGATGACAACGAATCTGTGCCACCATTAGAGGATGCCGATGATGAAGAGTACGCTGCCCAAGGGGATTTGTTAGTGGCAAGGAGAGCTCTAAATATGCAGGTTAAGGAAGATGATGAGGCACAACGGGAGAACATCTTTCATACGAGATGTCATGTCAAAGATAAGGTGTGTAGTGTGATCATAGATGGGGGGGAGTTGCACTAACGTTGCTAGCACAACTTTGGTGGAGAAATTAGGGCTGCCAACAATCAAGCATCCACGACCTTATAAATTGCAATGGCTCAATGATAGTGGTGAAGTAAGGGTAACTAAACAGGTGTTAGTTTCTTTTCGTATTGGGAAATATGAAGATGAAGTTTTGAGTGATGTGGTTCCGATGCAAGCTGGACACTTGTTGTTAGGGAGGCCATGGCAATTTGATCGACGTGTTAAGCATGATGGTTTCACAAATAAATACTCGTTCGTGCTTAATCAAAGGACAATCACCTTAGTGCCTTTGACACCGAGGCAAGTTTATGAAGATCAAGTGAGGTTGCAAAGGGAGAGTGATCAAAAGAAAGAGAGTGAACAAAAGAAAAGGAGTGAGAAAAATGAGAGAGAAAAAGAAAAGAAAAATGCAACCATTGAGGGAAAATTAGAGGGAAACCAAAAAAAGAATTTTTATGCAAAAGCGAGTGAGATCAAACGAGCGTTGTTTTCAAATCAGCCTATGATTGTACTTTTGTACAAAGAGGCATTTTTAAACACTAACCAAATTGACTCATCTTTTCCTAGTTCTGTTGTTTCTCTTTTGCAGGAGTTTGGTGATATCTTTCCCGAGGAGGTTCCACATGGTTTACCCCCTATTCGAGGGATTGAACATCAAATTGATTTCGTGCCTGGTGCTACCATTCCAAACCGACTAGCCTATAGAAGCAATCCTGAGGAGACAAAGGAGCTACAAAAGCAGGTTACTGAGTTGATGGAAAAGGGGTACGTAAGAGAAAGTATGAGTCCATGCGCCGTTCCGGTGATTTTGGTTCCTAAGAAGGATGGGACGTGGAGAATGTGCGTTGATTGCCGAGCCGTCAACAACATAACGGTAAAGTATCGACACCCTATTCCTCGCTTAGATGATATGTTAGATGAGTTGCATGGTTCTTGTATATTTTCTAAGATTGATTTGAAAAGTGGGTATCATCAAATTAGAATGAAAGAAGGTGATGAATGGAAAACTACATTTAAAACAAAATATGGTTTGTATGAATGGTTAGTTATGCCTTTTGGATTAACTAATGCTCCTAGTACTTTTATGAGATTGATGAACCATGTTTTGCGTGCTTTCATTGGAAAATTTGTAGTTGTTTATTTTGATGATATCCTGATTTATAGCAAAAACTTGGAAGAGCATTTGAAGCATTTAAAACTTGTGTTAGATGTGCTTAGAAATGAAAAGTTGTTTGCTAACCTAAAGAAGTGCACTTTTTGCACCGATAAGCTTGTGTTTCTTGGTTTTGTTGTGTGTGCACAAGGAATATAGGTTGATGAAGAAAAGATTCGTGCTATCCAAGAATGGCCAAGCCCATCTAGTGTAAGTAATGTGCGAAGTTTTCATGGACTTGCTAGTTTTTACAGGAGGTTCGTGAAAGACTTCAGTAATATAGCTGCACCGATAACCGAAGTCATCAAGAAAAATGTTGGGTTCAAATGGGGGGAAGAGCAAGAGAAGGCATTTCAATTACTCAAGGAGAAGTTAACTCATGCACCTTTACTTGCTTTACCTAACTTTACAAAAACTTTTGAAATTGAATGTGATGCTTCAGGTTTAGGTATTGGCGCCGTGCTTATGCAAGAAGGAAGACCGATTGCATACTTTAGTGAGAAGTTAAGTGGGGCTGCCTTAAACTATCCCACGTATGACAAAGAGATGTATGCATTGGTTCGAGCTTTGGAGACATGGCAGCATTACTTGTGGCCTAAAGAGTTCGTGATTCACACCGATCATGAGTCTTTAAAGCACCTTAAAGTCCAACACAAGCTGAACAAGAGGCATGCACGATGGGTTGAATTCATTGAGACGTTTCCATACGTCATTCGATATAAACAACAAGGTAAGGAGAACATCGTTGCCGATGCACTTTCTCGAAGGTACATTCTAATCTCTACTCTTGATGCTAAGATTCTTGGTTTTGAGCATATTAAGGAATTGTATCCTTTAGATCTCGATTTTAGTGAAGAATTTGAATCTTGTGAAAAAACAGCCCATAATAAATTCTATAGGCATGAGGGGTTTTTATTTCGAGAAAATAAATTGTGCATTCCAACTTGTTCAGTGAGAGAGTTGCTTGTGCGAGAGTCACATGGGGGAGGGTTAATGGGACATTTTGGGGTAGTAAAAACATTATCCGTTTTACAAGAACACTTCTATTGGCCACGCATGAAACAAGATGTTGAGAGAATTTGTGGTAGATGTGTCACATGTAGGCGAGCGAAATCTAGAGTACAACCCCATGGCTTATACACACCTCTTCCAATTCCTAGTGAACCATGGATTGATATTTCAATGGATTTTGTGTTAGGTTTACCTAGGACTAAACACGGTCGAGACTCAATTTTTGTGGTTGTGGATAGATTTTCCAAGATGGCACATTTTATTCCATGTCACAAAACTGATGATGCTTCACATGTTGCTAATTTGTTCTTTAAGGAGATTGTGAGATTACATGGTATGCCTAGAACCATTGTTTCGGATAGAGATGCTAAATTCTTGAGTTACTTTTGGAAGACCTTGTGGTGTAAGTTGGGGACTAAGTTATTATTTTATACTACTTGTCATCCACAAACTGATGGTCAAACTGAAGTAGTAAATAGGACTTTATCTACTTTGTTAAGGGCTATTATTAAAAAGAACATCAAAACATGGGAAGAATGTTTACCACATGTTGAGTTTGCTTATAATCGTACTATCCATTCTGCTACTAAATTTTCACCCTTTGAAATTGTGTATGGTTTTAATCCTTTAACTCCTTTGGATTTATCTCCTTTACCTGTGACTGAGCGTGTTAATTTAGATGGGAAAAAGAAAGCAGATTTTGTTAAGCAGATTCATGAGAAAGCAAGGCTCAATATTGAGTGAAGAACGGAGCAATATGCAACGCAAGCTAACAAAGGGCGACGCAATATCATCTTTGAACCCGGAGATTGGGTTTGGGTACACATGCGAAAAGAAAGATTTCCAGCACAAAGGCGTTCTAAATTGCTTCCCCGAGGCGATGGTCCTTTTCAAGTTCTTGAGCGCATCAATGACAATGCCTACAAGCTAGAGTTGCCTGGTGAGTATAATGTTAGTACTACTTTTAATGTTGCTGATTTATCTCCTTTTGATGTAGGTGATGATTTGAGGACAAATCCCTTTCAAGAGGAGGGGAATGATGAGAACATAGCGGCTAGCACAAGGTGGAATGCGGATCCGAACCACGTACCAATTGGTCCGGTTACAAGGGCGAGAGCAAAGCGGTTCAAGGACAATCTCAATGGGCTGGTTCAACAAATTTGGGTTGAAACTAATCTGAGTGGCCCAAAGGAGGATACTAGTGAGCCACAAGGCTGGGTGTCCATGATTCAAGCTCTAGAATAAATTATAGGCTTGCATGCCAACTTAGGGATTTTTTTATATTCATTAGTTTCCTTTTATTTTAGTTTTGGGGTGAATTATATTGGACCATAATATTTCGTAGGCTTAAAAGGGCCCAACTTTAAGCCTCAGCTATTTAAACAGTTTTAGGGTTTGTAATATTCAGTTTTGATCATTAATAATATTGTGAGAGTTTTCTCTTTGGTTCTTTGAAGAACTATTCAAACTTATCAGATTTACTCTGTGGCGTTCATACCTGGACTTATCAATCGAGTTTTCCATCCTTGATTGTGGCGTCTTCGTCCTTTATACCAACGTTCGCATCTGTTATAGGTGTTGGGTCGCGGTTTCCATTGAATCTGACAGTAGAACGGTCCGAGACATTAATCGTGTTACGGGTTTCGTCACATTATTGGCGGGGTTCGTATCATTGTCCCAAAATCTAGCAGTGACCGTTTTAACCAGAGAATAAGGGAGTTTCTTACCTATAAAATAACCCACCAGGGTGTTCTCCCAAGCCTTGGTTCCAACATCCACAAAGTCCTGTGGAATATTGATCTTTATACGATCCATATTCCTATTATGTTTGGTGTATTTTAATTTGACCTCAGCTGCAGCTTTTGGTTATAAAATAGATGCCCAGCTTGGGGCAGATTGTTGAGCTGGACTAGAATGTGAAGTAGGACGAGGAGGGGGCCCAATAGAAACTGTGGGTTGAGTAGTTGAATGAACAAGAAAATTTGTTCCACAATTTCCTTTCGTAGAGATATGCAAACTGCTAGAAGTTTGAGGAGGTTCTTCAGAAATAAGACTGGGAATAGTAGTAGAGCTGATTAAACTATTGCGAGCACTAGGGTCAGCAATTAATAATTTGTTGTCACCATGTGGAGACAGATTCACATTGGTAAGGTTTCCTGGAGCAGAATTTGCCTCCACGTGGCTTTTGGTAATACAAAACGTAGCGGAATTAGCAGGATTAGACATTGACCCAGAAATTGTGGGAACCATAATTCCCCCCATGTGGCCACTGGCTTTATGCTGCGCATTAATAGCATGGGGGAGAGTAGACGCATGATGCACCAGATTAAAGCTACCAGCCATGTCACCAGACGCATCATGCATAGGCTTAGCCATGTGCTCAACAAGCAGAGTATTAGGCCCAACTGGACACGCCAGCTCAATGTTAGTAGAGGGGGACAACTCGTCAGATTTCAAGGGCATGGATTGGTTACCCACGTGAGAGTAGATTGCTTTATGCAGACTAGGTAGCTGACCATTTTGACCGTTGGGCTCAAATGGTATTGCGTGAGATCCACCTTCCAAAAACACTTAGTTTTTTGTTTTCATGAGATGAATGGTTAGTAGGTTTAAATCCTTAATAGTTCATGGAACTCATATATACAAATGTGATTTATGTATGAGGGGATATGAGTATTCTAGATGAATGTTTAGAATAGTCACAGTTGATGATAAGATTGGATCGCTTATTAGGTTTAGATTATATCACATTAACTTCTATATAATAGAATGAAGAATCTCATTCATTGGAATGTTTGATTCCAAGTTTGATGTGATAGTGTATTTGATACATTGACGGACTTGAGTATGTTCTATTAACATAATACTGTCTATTAGTCATTTTCCAAAAAAAAAAAAAATTACTGTCTATTAGTTAATAGACACTCAAACTTGTGTAAGACACTTGTCCTTAATTATGAGATGATAGTGAACACAAGCTACAAGCTTAGGTTGCTTTAAGTTACCAATCAGTGAGGTCTTCTAGATCAACACCTGGGTTTCTTGGGAAACCAAGTTTATAGTATTGCGAACACTTATTGTCAAGATGGAATCTACCCTCTGGTGTGAAGTGATTCACTTTAAAGAGTAAAGTATTCCCTTGAGAAAATCACCTGGTTGATTACTAAGAACTGCAGTCATGTCCTCAAGAATGTTAGTAACATGTTCAAAAATCTATGAGTAAGTGAATGAGACTCAAGAGATGATTATAATCAGGGTAACAGTATATATATTATATCCCAATTATAATTACGGATACTGTTGCTAGAGGAGGGCATTAGTGTCATTATAAGTCTAGGTACTACTAATATATGTGTGGCTAGCTTCGTATGCTTTTTTTTTTTTTTAAATGGTAAAATAAAGTTTTGGTAAGCTTCTTATGCACTGGAATGCAATCATTATTGTATACTGGAGTTAATAGTGATTGGTTAATAATTTATTCCTAAGTTAAGAGTTTAACTAGAAGGAGTTAATAATTAATCGGAGCCAAAAATTAAGATCCTAGAAGTCCTATTCCTAGCTCATTGGGTGTTTGAATGCTAAAAGGAACAATACGGAAAAATGGTACTATAAATCGAACAAATCAGTTACTGGGTACAGGGCACCAGAAACTAGATTGTGGGACAAACTGGTTACTGGTAACAGGCACCAGAAACTGGTTTGTCCTACAAACCGGTTATTGGGGACAGGTTCTAGAAATCGAGACAAACCAGTTTGTGGAATGTCGGTTTGGAAAATCTATAAATAGAGGACCTACGGGCAGAATCAAATGTGACATAAATTCTACGCCCTAGGAGTTCCATACCAGTCTCTAAGCCCTAGAGACATTCCCATATAGTTCCTTAGGGGTTTTCTACAAAACCCTAGTATTCGGTACAATCGGAAGCCATAGGAGTGAAGATTTTTGGAGTCTGGAGAGTAGGATCTTCATCAACAACACAACCGGAGAGAAGAGTTCTCGACAAGATCCTACCGATCCGTTTTGGTATGGATATATATATATGTAAACAAGTAATACTATATATGTATGTTTTATATTGTATGTAACACAATGAGAAGTAGATTTAAAAGTTTTGAGCTTCATCTATTCATATTCTGCTGCTCATTGGATCCAGTTTTCCAACAACTGGTATCAGAGCCACCTTGTTTATTTTATATACAATATGTATTGTTGTAACATGATGAACTAGGGTTTTAAAATTATAAATCTTATATAAGAAGATTCTTTATTAATCTAAAAACTAATTGGTGTTTTTTAAAATATTGATTTTCATTGTATTTTAGATTTGATCAGTTTATGGACTAATTAGACATGTTAGAAAAAAATTTGTGCTATTAAAACTTGAAATCCCGAAGCTATGCAGATTCCATCTGAACGAGTACTAGAAACCGATTTGTAGGACAAACCGGGTACTGGGAAAAGAACCAGAAAATTGGTTTGTTGGAAAAACCGGTTACTAGGATACTAGAAATCAGTGTGTTAGACAAACCATTTATTAGGGTGGTTCTAGAAACCGATTTGCGGGACAAACCGGTTACTAGGAAGGGATCCAGAAACTGGTTTGTGGTACAGACCGGTTTGTGGGTAACAGATTCTATTTTATATAGAATATGTGTTTTATTTTTAAAAACTAATTTAAAATTTTATTTTATAAAATGCAGAAACTGTTTTACAACTTGCTAAAAAGTTTTAAAAGCGCGAAATAGTTTTTTTCTAAGAAACCCTAGTTATTGTTTGACAATAACCATCATCATGGAAGTAAGTGTAAATTTGATATATGCATACTTGTAATTCTGTAATATTCATATGAGAACTAACTATGATGAAATTGCATGTTGTATTAGATATAGCACATGTAATTGATTGTAAGGCGTTTATTATGAATATATGTCATTTAACCCTTGTAACAGGAAGCCTTATCTCTCATGGCAAGTTAGTTTAATAATTTTAAATGGTTTTATAATTTTAAATTATTGTTATGGTTTCCCTAGCCAACTGTTTTTTATTTTTCCTAGATTATTTGTACGCCTCTTTGGAGGATAGAATAATGTATTGTAACTTTTGGAGGACTCAAAGAAGGAGCCCTGGAGATGGAGCCCAAGAGACCAAAGCCTTGAAGATGGATCTATGGAGATAGAGCCATGAGAGAGAAGGGCTTGAATGAATGTTTTACTTATGCTTATATATGTTTGATATGTTGTGGTTGCATGAGCAGCATAATGTCTTCAAAATATTTTTTTTTTTCTGTAAGTGATAATATGAACAAAATCATTTGCAAAATTATCATTTTTTTTAAAGAAAATATTATTTTGACACATTAAATGAATATGATTCATGGATAATGAAAAGTGAAACTTTTTCAAAATGAATTCCTAAATTTCAAAAATTCTAGTGGGAGAGAGTCTTATAAAAGTTATAATCTGACGGTCTTCCACCAATGATTCATTGTAAAGTGAATGGGATACTGTGAATCATAGATTCATCTATGATCACTCTCTTCGAGAAGTAGTCCATTCACTGTTTACTAGATATGAATTTCCAATGGAGGAAATTAATGAGACGCAATAGAGAGTGACCTCCCCTCGGAGGCACTACTTAAAGCGGTTGTCATTAGATTTCTTTTGATGGTATACACTAGACTAATATTTTTAGTAAGAGACTCCCCTCAGTTTTATTAAAAATCATTAGAGACTTACGGATCAAAAGTCTTTTTTTTTTCTCTCTGGAAATAGGGTAACTATATTCCAAAAAAGCATGTACAAATGTACAAGGGGCATACCTCAGGATATAACAAGAAAGCGCAGCATGAGGACTGGTGGCAAGGAGGCCACAACAAAAAATCAGCCTACAAGAAAGTCATCCACAATAAAGCAATGAAAGACAACCCAAAATCAAAGATCACAACCCCATTTATGCCCAGGGGAGTACGAATAATTCAATTTGGGGATGTTGCTTCCATTTAGATCTAATCTGGTTATTAACCCGTGACACCATATTTTGGAGCAAATGTTCTTTAGGAGTACAATTGCCTTTAAAAGTTCTGATGTTTCTTTCCCTCTATATGCCATAGACTACAACTCCAAGGCAGATTTTGGGGAACTGCTTGATTGATCTTCTTCCCCTTCCAATGATGTGCCATCCATAGAACCGTAGTGTCCCGATCAGTTACATTCCAATAAAGCCCACATCTCTGCATGAGATCCTGCCAAATAAAGGATGATTATGGGATTCCATTTTGTTATGACAAAACACACAAGCAAGTGGTCCAGATGTAAAAGTATAGATTCTATCATGGGTTGTAAGTCTCTTTTGGACAGCAAACCATAAGATTAGATTTTGTCTAGGTGATAACTGGAGAACCAAACAAGATTATACCATGGGACCAAGGGAACTTATCTCTGAGATGATTCCAGATATTTGCAAATTTATACTTCCCATCGAGAGATGTGGTCCATAACACACTATTAGTCATACCATTTGGCTTATATATCTGGGATAATATAGATCGAACTTCATTTAAGCCAATAGAGTTTGAAGCAGGCCATTTCCAATCCTCATTCCTTATAATTACTTCCACTTTTGCATTAGCATCAATACTAGCATCATATGCGATTCTGCTAGTGTACTTCTCAAAAAGTAGGCCGCATGGAAGCCAGTTATCAAACCAGAAGGAAGTATGCTGACCATTACCAATTTTGTGAATAAGTAAAGGTCTCACAGTTTCCCTAAGTTTTAGCAACTTCCTCCAATACCAAGAACATTGGCCAGGGACTTTAACTTCCCAAAGCCTTTTTGTTTTAATGATATACAATTGAACCCAACATTTCCAAAGAGATTTATTGTTGGGATCAAGAAGGTGTCCAACATGCTTGAGATTTAAAATAGTATTAGTAAGGAAAACATCCTTAAACCCCAACCTCCCTCTCTTTTAGGTTTGCAAACTTTGGCCCATGCAATTTCGGCACCATGTCCCACCTCCGTGGTACCAGTTCAAAGAACCTTCTTAAAGCTTCATCCCCTGTTTAAGGACACTCTTGTGAAGAAGGTGTCCAAGGATCATAAGTCATAGACTATTTTGCAAGAGTTGCATGGAGAATAGCTATGATGGGTTCCTCCCAATTTATTCATGAAGTCTTGACCTTCCCTTAGAGGCTGACTTCATAATTTAATATTCTAAAGACATAATATGTTTTTTTTTTTTTCGGAAAGTGGTAAATATATTCCAAAAGAAAAGAAAAAAAAAACAAAATACAAGGGGCATACCCCAGGATATTACAATAAGCTCAAATCATGAGGACATGAAGCAAAGCAAACAACAAAAGGACAAAAAAAAAAAAAAAAAAAACCCTGAGAGTTACTCACTAACTACCAAGAAACAACACAAGACACTACAGCCTCCAAACAAGCAAAACAGACAATTTGAAAAGTCGACTTTTAAAACGTTGAGCCACCAACTCCAAACAAACAAGCCAGCTTCAACTTAGCCAAAATAAACCACAACAAAGTATCAGCTCCTAAAATAGGAGACAACAAAACTCACAAATAGGGGCTTCTAGTTCCAATTATAGATAATTCTATCTAAATGTGCATGGTGTTTCCACTTGACCCTGATTTGTGCATTCACTTGCGAGATTATATTCTTCAGGAGAATTTCTTTGGTGTGGGAGGTGTTCTTGAAGGCTCTATTATTTCTCTCTTTCCATAAGCAGTAGATTGTCACTCCAAGGCACATCTTGGGAATCACATGTTGGAAATTCTTTCCTTTCAACCTTTGAGCCATCAGTTCCAAGCTATCAATCCAACTCTGACCATGCCAGAATAAGCCGCATCGAATCATCAAATCCTGCCACACGAAAGATGAATAAGAACATGCAAAGAACAAGTGGTCATGAGTTTCCATATGCTTATGGCAAAGCATACATGCTAAAGGGCCAGGAGTAAAACTAAATATTCTATCATGAGTGGAGAGTCTGTTCTGAGCCGCTAACCAAAGGATGAAGCTGTGTCTAGGAATACCCCCTAAGAACCACACAATATCATACCAAGGGCCCACGGGGTGATGAGTTCTCAGATGGTTCCAGATAATGAAAGTGTTGAACATACCATTAGGAGTAGGGACCCATCTCACAGAATCAATACAACTGCTAGGGTGATAGAAATTAGACAAGACATTTCTAACTTCATTAAGCTCAATAGTGTTGGAGCTAGGCCAATTCCATTCCATCCCTCTGATGATGCTACTAACCTTAGCATCAATATTAATAGCCGCATCATAAACAATTCTATTTGAAAATTTATCCAAAAAGGGGCCCATAGGGAGCCAATTATCAAACCAAAGAGATGTGTTATTACCATTACCAATCTGATGAATTAGTAAGGGTTTAGCAACACCTCTGAGTTTTAATAATTTTCTCCAATACCATGAGCACTGGGAAGGAATCTTTACTTGCCAGAAACTCTTACCTTTCAGCATGTAGTGGTGGATCCATAATTTCCAGAGAGACATATTTAAAGGATCCAATAAATTTCCAATATGTTTAAGATTCAAAACAGAGTTAGTGAGAAAAATGTCTTTAAATCCCAACCCCCCTTCCTTTTTTGGCCTACACACTTTATCCCAAGCGACTTTAGCCCCAGAGGTCTTATCAGTCTTGCCAGTCCATAGAAATCTAGCCATAGCTTGGGACACCTGTTTGAGGACACCTTTGGGAAGCATAAACATACCAGACCAATAGAGTTGTACCCCCGTCAACACAGAGCTAATAAGTTGGGATCTTCCTGCATAAGATAAAAAATTAGACTTCCAAGAATTAACCCTAGCACAAATTTTATTCACCAAACCATCACAATCTACTCTCTTGAGTTTAGAGGTGATAAGGGGAATACCAAGATATTTAATGGGGAGATTTCCTTTTTCAAAGTAGAGAACATTTAATATTTCTTGGATCTTTTCAGGTTCAACATTTGAAAAGAAAATACAACTCTTTGCATTGTTGGCTTGAAGGCCAGTTAAGTTATAAAATTGATTGAGGGTTTGTCGAACCACCTTGGCAGAGTCCACATCCCCATTAAAAAAAATGAGAAGATCATCTGCAAAGCAGAGATGTGAGATTTTCAATTTGTCACATTTCCAATGGAAAGTAAAACGTTCCCTTTGGATATTATGATTGAATAGCTGACTCAAGGAATCCATAATGATAACAAATAAATAGGGAGAAATCGGATCACCTTGTCTTAACCCTTTGGCACCATCAAAATAACCCACTGATTCTCCATTAAAGTTAATAGAGTATCTGGGAGTAGTAATACAAGCAATGATCCATCTCTTGAGGTTAGGAGGGAAACAAATTACATCCAGTAAATCAATAAGAAACTCCCAACTGACACTATCATAGACTTTCATAATATCCACTTTAGCAGCTGCTCTAGGCTTGCCCATCTGTTTATGATAATCTCTAAGAAGATCTTGGGCAAGAAGAATATTATCACTAATCTTCCTACCTTTGACAAATGCAGATTGGGCTTGATCAATGAAAATGGGGAGAATCGTTTGGAGTCTGCTAGCAATAATCTTAGAAATGCATTTATAAACAGTGTTACAACAAGAAATAGGTCTAAAATCACCCATCTTAGAAGGGTTAGGGACCTTAGGAATCAAGGCAATAAGTGTAGTATTAGATTCTCTCAATAATTCCCCATTCTGAAAGAACTCTTTAACAGCTCCTAAAATCGAAGAGCCAACAATATCCCAGGATTCTTTAAAGAAAAAAGAATTAAAACCATCTGGACCCGGAGCTTTGTTACTTTGAATGTTAAAGAGAGCCTTCTTAATCTCATCATCTGATGGAATTCTATCCAAGTTTGCCTTTAATTCTTCTGGGATTCTTTTGTGAACAAAGGATCTAATGACATTTTTACCAGGGTAATTGTGATTTGAGGGAGTGCCAAGCAAGGAGGTGAAATATCTAATTGCTTCTCCCTTAGCCTCATTACAAGTGGTTGTGAAGGTATCATCAGGCTTTTCAAGGACAATAATTCTCTTAAAATTCCTTCTTTCTTTGATGGAAAGGTGAAAGTATTTAGAATTTTTATCACCCACCTCAAGCCATTGAAGTCTAGATTTTTGTTTAAGAGTTTCTTCTTCAATCCAAATAGCTTCATGAAAGTTTTTCAAACAGAGATTATGGTGCGCAATAAGATTAGGATGGCTAGGATCGTTAAGTAAGGATGTCTGAATAGATTTTAGAGCCTCTCTAGCTTTATCAGCATTAACCTTTTCTAACCCAATGGACTTCTTACCAAACTTCTTTAGTTCCTGTTTAAGGTTCCTAAGCTTATGGCAGACTTGATACTGAGCCGTCCCTTCGACACTAAGGTTCCAAGCATTATTAACTATGTTAGAGTAGTTATCCAACTTGGTCCAATAGTTATAAAATTTGAAGGCCCTACCTTTTCTTCTTTGATTCTTGTCAATATGGACAATAATAGGAGAGTGATCAGATATACCTGAGGCCTGGAAATGAGCAAATGAGTCAGTGAAATTATCAAGCCATATCTGGTTGACCAAGGCTCTATCAAGCTTCCTCTGAGTGAAATCAGGCCTCCCATATCTTTTATTGCACCATGTGAACAAGTCTCCTACATATCTCAAGTCCACTAGGCAACAGTCATTAGTAACCTTTTTGAAATCATACATGTCCGAATCCCATCCATGGTTAGAATCTGATGGAGTTTGGATGGTGAAAGGGAAAGGTAGAGGTAAAATGGTTGATATGGTTGATGCTACTTCTAATGTGGTTGCCTCCTCAACTGAAAATGTGCTTACAGTTAATATGAACAATGCTGTTAATCAAACTATAACTCACAATGAAGTTGCTAACACTCCTAATGAATGTCCTACCCTGCTTGAAAAGGCACTTATTGAGCCTATCCAATCTGAATTTGATAAGACGTCCCCCATTAAGGAAAGTAAAGGTATTACTCAGATCTCACATCGTTCTGTACAAGTTACTGTTACCAATGGAAGTGATACAAGTTTCCTCCAACTGCAAGGGCCTGAGCTTACAAAGAAAAATCAATACTCCTTATTGGAAGATCTTGAATGTGAACAAACTGATAAAGAACACAATGTTACCTTTGATCAGACGATTGAGCACCCTAAAGATGGTATGGAAGCCCGGCATTTAGAACTTCCAAATCCAGTGGAAACCATAAGCATTCCAGGAATTCTGGGTAGACCCACAGACCTTGCTGCTAATCCTTCCTTGTCTCCTAGTCAGCTTGATCCTGGTAAGCAGGACCTTTTGAAGAACCCCCCATCTGGATCTTCAGGTAAGTTCCCTATCCCCTTACCAGTTCTTAATGATATTTAGCTGCTGGAACATTAGGGGCCTTAATCAGCCCACTAGGCAATCCGAAGTTGCCAAATTTATTTATGAGAATAATATTGACGTTTTGGGGATAATTGAAACCAAAGTTAGACAGGCAAATGAAGATTTTATTAAAACCAAATGTTTTAAGCACTGGAATTGTATTACCAATAGTAGTCCAATGTCTGTTGGTAGAATTTGGGTTGGATGGAATCCTAACACAATTAATCTTACTATTCTTAAAATCACTTCCCAACTTATTCATGTTAGAATTGAGAAGGATGATAAATCCCTCTCCTTTGAAGCCTCTTTCATTTACGGCTTTAACACTGGCCAAGCCAGATTGGACCTATGGTCTGACCTAAGGTCCATTTCACAGTGTAATAAGACCACCAACTATGTTGCGTTAGGTGACTTTAATGTGCCTTTAAGCCCACACGAAGTCTCTGATGCAAATTTTGGTTGGAATAATGAAATGAAGGAATTTAAAAAGATGATTAATGAATGTTGTCTAGTGGATCTTAGATATATTGGTGAACATTTCACTTGGAGTAACAGAAGGTATGGGAAGGAAGATTTTACCCAGAGAAAACTTGATAGAGCTCTGGTCAATCAAGCTTGGTTGGATAATCTCAGTGATTCTTTTGCCCATTTCCAGGTTCCAGGTACCTCTGACCACTCTCCAATTGTTGTTCATATTGATAATAGGCACATTCGAAAAGGGAGGGCTTTTAAATTCTACAACTACTGGACCAATTTGGAGTCCTATAATGATATTGTTAAGAATGCTTGGGCTATCAATGTTGAAGGTACTGCCCAATTCCAACTTTGCCAAAAGCTCAGATTCCTAAAAAAGGATCTCAAACAATTTAGCAAACTTACTCTTGGCCAAGAGAGGAATAATGCTAACAAAGCTAGAGAGGACTTAAAGAGAATCCAAACCCTTTTAATCAGAGATCCTAACGACTCTCTCCTCATTGATATGCATAATAAATCTTTGAAAACTTTTCATGAAGCTATTTGGATTGAAGAAGAAGTTCTTAAACAAAAATCCAGACTTCAATGGTTAGAAGCTGGGGATAAAAACTCTAGATACTTTCATATGTCTATTAAAGCTAGAAGGAACATGAAAAGAATTTTCAGTCTTGAAAAACCTAATGGGACTTTCACCTCCAACTATAATGAAGCTAAAGATGAAGCTATTAGGTATTTTCAAAGCATGCTCGGGACAACCTCTAATCATTGTTATCCTGGAAAAGAAGCTCTTAGGAGTATTATCCACAAAAAAATTCCTATGGAGATTTTGGCTGATTTGGATAGGATTCCTTCTGATATCGAAATCAAGAATACTTTCTTTAGCATGCATAGTAATAAGGCTCCTGGTCCTGATGGTTATAACGCCTTTTTCTTCAAGAACTCTTGGACTATTACTGGTCCTCTTGTTATTGCTGCTATTAGGGAGTTCTTCCAAAATGGTGAGATGCTTAAAGTAGCTAATACTACTCTTATTGCTTTGATTCCTAAAGTCCCCAACCCTACTAGGATGGGAGATTTTAGACCTATTTCTTGCTGCAATACTGTTTACAAATGTATTTCTAAGATCATTGCCAATAGACTTCAGTTGATCCTTCCTAACATGATTGACCAAGCCCAATCTGCCTTTGTTAAAGGTAGGAGAATTAGTGACAATATTCTCCTTGCCCAAGACCTTCTTAGGGACTACCACAAACCTTTGGGTAAACCTAGAGTGGCAGCAAAAGTGGATATTATGAAAGCTTATGATAGTGTGAGTTGGGAGTTTCTCATTGATATATTGGATGTTCTTGGGTTTCCCCCGAATTTAAAGAAATGGATCATAGCTTGTATTACTACCCCAAAGTACTCTATTAATTTTAATGGTGAATCTGTGGGTTTTTTTGAAGGTGCTAAGGGAATTAGGCAAGGTGACCCTATCTCTCCCTATCTTTTTGTCCTTGTTATGGATACCCTTAGTCAACTACTCCATCAGTATACTACTACTAGACCCTTCACCTATCATTGGAAATGTGATAAGCTTAAAATATCCCATCTCTGTTTTGCTGATGACCTTCTAATTTTATTTAATGGTGATGTGGAAACTGCTACTGTGATTAGGGAAGCCCTCAATAAATTTTATCTTTTCACTGGGCTCCAAGCTAATAATGCTAAAAGTTGCCTCTTTTTTTGTAATGTCGAAGAGGAAATGACTGAAAATATTACTTCCACTCTCAACTTTGTTAAAGGAAACTTACCTGTCAGGTACCTTGGGGTGCCACTTATTACTTCTAAGCTCAAAAAAACAGATTGTGAGGAGTTGGTTAGTAAAATTTGTGCTAGAATTAATTCTTGGAAATCTAAGTTTCTGTCTTATGCTGGAAGAGTTCAATTGATTAATTCTGTTTTGACAGGTATTCAACTTTACTGGTCTGGCATGTTTGTTCTCCCCAAAGGAGTTCTCAAACATATGGCTCAACTTATGGCTAGATTCCTATGGGCTGGTAACACTGATATAAAGCATGGAGCTAAAATTGCTTGGGATATTGTCTGTAGACCCAAGAAAGAAGGAGGGTTGGGGTTCAAGGATATCATTTTAACTAACACGATTTTGAACCTCAAACATATTGGAAGTTTTCTTGATCCTTCCAATACCTCTCTATGGAAAAATTGGATCCACCTGTATATGCTTAAAAACAAAAATTTCTGGCAGGTTAAAACACCTTCCCAATGCTCTTGGTATTGGCGAAAATTATTAAAACTTAGACATATTGCTAAACCATTGCTTATTCATAGAATTGGGAATGGTGATAACACTTCTCTCTGGTTTGATAATTGGCTCCCTATTGGCCCTCTGTTGGATAATTTTACTGTCAGAATTGTTTATGATGCTGCCATTAGCATTAATGCTAAAGTCAGCACCATCATTCGGGGTTTGGATTGGGATTGGCCTAGTTCTCACTCTATTGAACTGGATGAAGTCAGAAATCTGTTAACCACCCTCTACAAACCTACCTTTCTTCAGGACAAAATTAGTTGGCAAATTACTCCTTCTGGTAAATTTAATTTTTCCCTTATTTGGAATCATTTAAGGAACCATCACCCCACTGTTCCTTGGTATGACAGTGTGTGGTTTAAAGGAGGTACTCCTAGGTCAAGTATTATCCTTTGGTTAGCAGCTCATAATAGATTGTCTACCCATGATAGGATTTTCTCTTTCTCCCGTGGCCCCCTGGCTTGTGTTTTCTGCCACTCCCATATGGAAACACATGATCACTTGTTTTTTTCTTGCTCTTACTCTGTTGGTATTTGGCAGGATATTATGCGAAGGTGTGGTCTAACTTGGAATGGTCAAGGATGGAATGACACTTTGATTTGGATGGCTCAACACCTCAAAGGAAAGACGATTCCTCATCAAATCCCCAAACTTTGTTTGGGAGTTACTGTTTATGGATTGTGGAAAGAGAGAAACAATCGATCCTTCAAGCACATTTTTTGTCCTAAAGAAGTTACCCTCAAGAGCTTAATCTCTCAAATCCATGCTCTCATAAGGGTGAATTGGAAGCATCATAGTAATCTTAATACCATTCTTTGTAATTGGCTTTAATGCTTTGCTTTTATTGCTGGTCTATGCTTTGAATTCGATTTGTTTTTGGGTTTTTGGCTTTTTGGGTTAAAATCCCTTGTTTGGTAGCTTTTTTTGCTACATTTTCCCGTTTATGAGCCCTGTTCTTCTTTGTATATCCTGGGGTATGCCCCTTGTACTTTGTACATCCTTTTTTGGAATTTATTTACCATTTTCCGAAAAAAAAAATAGAATCTGAAATTTCTTCTGGGCACAAGGTGACATTGAAATCACCAAGAGTCATATAATTATTAGTATCAGTTCTAGCAGAAATAGCTCTTAAATCTGACCAAAGCTCCTCTCTAGCCTGACCCGTATTAAAACCATAGACAAACGAAGTTTCCAAGTAGGTGGTTTTTTCATCGTTTTCAATGCTAACATGAATGAGTTGGGAAGTGATTTTAAGGATTTTAAGACAAAATTTATCAGCATTCCAACCAATCCATATCCTACCTGCAGAGTTAGGATTGCTATTAGAGCAAAAATCCCAATGTTTGAAAACATTCCTCCTTATAGCATCTTCATTAGATTGTTTAACTTTTGTTTCAACAATACACAAAATATCAATAAAGTTTTCATGGATGAACTTAGCAACCTCAGTTTTCTTAGAGGCTAAATTAAGGCCTCGAATGTTCCAACAACTAATAATCATTAAGAACGACGATGGGAGTGTTTTTTTTTTACCTGAAGAACCAGAATGGGTGTTCTTCTTACTCTTTTGCTTAGTATAAGTGGGAGACGGCCTGGGAGGTATTTCTGAACTTGGAGAGGAGGAGGAAATAGCAAGCAGGGAATCTCCTTTAACCATATCCTGGGCTTTATTTGTTGGGGTTGCAACATCAATAATTTCAGAAAAGCTTTGTTGTTGGTCATCCTTTGCATTGCGCTCCTTCAACCCTTCTACATCTTGGTCCTCTAATTTCCTTTTCATCGTCAATGGAAGATCTTGAGATTGAACTGATTGTTCTTCATCCTCACTAGAGTCCTGGAAATTTGTTGAATTCTTAAAGAAAGAGTTAGCATACACAATCTGGCCAGAGCAGGGCTCCCCTTTGGAGGGAGAGTAGACTCTCTGAGGATCCCCTTGTTGCTTCAAAGTCATTGTTTCAACCCCTGTCCCTGTTTCAGTTTCATGGGACTGAATTGGCCCAATTGGCTGCACAACCATAACATTCTGTACGGAACAGAATTGAGGATCCAAAATGGGGTCCTTATGAGAATTAAGTAAGAAATCATCACCCTTAGGGGTGTATGGAGGGACTTTCTGTTCCTCCATGGCAACAGAATCAACTGTATCATTCATAGCAAGCACTGTGTGAGAATCCGAAGGAATAGAGTCTATTGAAGGTCCATCATTAACAGCTGCTTGGTTGTCCCCTCTTAGGTCCGAACCCTCAGTATCAGCTTGAGTATCCATTAAAACAGAAAATTGGTTCCTTACTTGAGCATCATTTGTGACAGTTAGGTTATTAGATTTCTGAATTTGCAACTCCTTAAAACATGTTGTCAAGGCAACCCCCTCACTCCCAATTGTAGTATTGAGAGAGGTGCTAGAAGCAGCCACATTTTTCCCCTTATCTTTCGTCATCCAAGCATTTGCATCAGAGTGGTTCTTATCAGTAGGAACATACTTAACTGGAGCCTGCATGTTAGGGAGGGAATCGCAATTGTGTCCGAAATGTTTACATTTCGCACACCTAATGGGATTCCATTGGTACTCAACTGTAAGGTGAATTCTATTAAGTTCACCAGTAATAGGGTCTTCGACTTCAATATCAAATCCTTTGAGCAGCTCGTCTTGAGCGTTGAACTCAATGCAGATCCTAGCATAAGAAATTCTGCGACAATTGGCTGTCATCCTATCCACATGTAGAGGCCTGCCCAAGACACTAGCAATATGACTTAACCCATCTGAGGTCCAATATTCCAAGGGAATGTTGAATATATGGACCCAAATAGGAACTGTGGATATAGATTCTTTAGACAGGATCAAGCCAAATTGCCAATTTCGGAGTATTATTGGCTGCCCTGCCACATGCCATGGACCACCCTCAAGTATAGAGACACTCTCTTCTTTGCTATTGAATTTGAAAAAGAAGAAACCTGAGTCAGTAGCCAGCATATCACAGAGTCCCATTTTAGACCAATGTTTGGAGGTTGATGATTTAACAAGAGAATAAGGGAGCTTTTTCCCAATAAAGTAACCCACAAGAGTATTTTCCCAAGCAAAACTTCCTTCCTTTGCAATGTCCAAAGACAACTTAAGAGTAGTTCTTTTTTTTTTTTCGGAAAAAGGGTAAATATTCCAAAAAAGACTGTACACAAGTACAAGGGGCATACCCCAGGATAAGACATTAAAAGCACAGCTGGAGGACCGGTGGAAAATCCACACACAAAGAAAGATGGACTACATCTTAGTCACCTCAAACATAAAATACAAACCCAAATCACAGATCACAAACAACCCATTTATATCCAAGGATGTAAAATAGACTCAAGTTGGGAATGTCGTCTCCATTTCGATCTAATCTGGATATTAACCTGTGACACCAACATTTGAAGCAAGTTTTCTTTTGGTGTGGAGTTGCCTTGGAAAGATCTGAGGTTCCTTTCCTTCCATATGCCATAAACTGCCACTCCCAGACAAATTATGGGAACAGCGTGTTCAAAATTCTTCCCTTTCCAGTGATGTGCCATCCAAAGGACTGTAGAATTCCAGTCAGTGTTGTTCCAAGACAGCCCACATCGTTGCATAAGTTCCTGCCAGATAAAAGAAGCAAATGGACAAGCAAAAAATAGGTGGTTATGAGATTCCATTTGACAATGGCAAAATACACAAGCAAGAGGTCCACGAGTGAAAGTAAAGATTCTATCATGCGTTGCAAGTCTTTCCTGGACAGCAATCCATAATATAACATTCTGTCTAGGCGTGCACCCTGAGAACCAAACCATTTTATGCCATGGAACCACAGGGGATTCCTCTCTTAAGAATTTCCAAATATGTGCAAATTTATATTTCCCATTAGGAGATGTGGTCCATAGAACTTTATCAGTCATACCATTTGGCTTATACATCTGAGATAAGAAAATCCGAACTTCATTTAAGCCTATAGAATTGGAAGTAGGCCAATTCCAATCATTATTCCTTATTATTACTTCCACTTTTGCCTTAGCATCAATGGCAGCATCATAAGCAATTCTGGGAGAGTACTTTTCAAAAAGTGGGCCACACGGAAGCCAGTTGTCGAACCAGAGGGAAGTTTGTTGACCGTTACCTATTTTATGGATAAGTAAAGGTCTCACAACTTCCCTAAGTTTTAACAATTTTCTCCAATACCAAGAGCATTGGCCTGGAGCTTTAACTTCCCAAAAACTTTTGGTTTTAATCATATACAAATGCACCCAGTTTTTCCAAAGGGATTTATTGTCAGGGTCCAAGAGGCTCCCAATATGTTTTAGATTAAGAATGGTATTTGTGAGAAAAATATCCTTAAATCCCAAACCTCCCTCTTTTTTCGGCTTACAGACTTTGGTCCATGCAATTTTAGCACCATGTCCCATCTCTGTAGTACCAGCCCATAGGAACCTCCTAATTGCTTGATCCACCTGTTTAAGTACACTCTTGGGAAGAATGAACATTCCCGACCAATACTGTTGTATCCCTGAAAGCACGGACTGGATAAGTTGAGCCCTGCCTGCATAAGACAAAAACTTAGATTTCCATGAGTTGATTCTAGAGCAGATTTTATTAACAAGATCTTCACAGTGAGCTTTTCTCAACTTAGTGGTAATGAGAGGAACCCCAAGATACCTCATAGGAAAGGTCCCTTTAGAGAATTGGAGTTCCCTCTGAATATCAGCAGCCAACTGGTCTTGGATACCAGAAACAAAAATGCAGCTTTTATCATTATTGGCTTGAAGTCCAGACAGGTCATAGAACTGGTTTAAGGTATTTCTGATGATCTTAGCAGATTCAACATCACCATGAAGTAATATAATAAGATCATCAGCAAAACAAAGGTGAGAAATTTTTAATTTATCGCATCTCCAGTGAAATGTAAAAGGACCGTTTTGAATATTTTGGTGAAGTAATTGACTCAAAGCCTCCATGACTAGGACAAATAAATATGGGGATATGGGATCTCCCTGTCTAAGGCCCTTGGCTCCATCAAAATAACCCACAGATTCACCATTAAAGTTAATAGAGTACCTAGGTGTAGTAACACAAGCCCTAATCCATTGTTTTAATTTTGGAGGCAATCCAAAACTATCCAATAAATCAAGTAGGAAGGTCCAATTAACACTATCATATGCTTTCATAAGGTCAACCTTAGCAGCAACTCTAGGTTTCCCTCCCAGTTTGTGGTAGTCTCTAAGCAAATCTTGGGCCAATAATACATTATCACTAATTTTCCTACCCTTAACGAAAGCAGACTGTGCTTGGTCAGTAATAATAGGAAGTATAATCTGAAGTCTATTAGCAATAATTTTAGAAATGCACTTATACACAGTATTACAGCAGGAGATAGGCCTAAAATCCCCCATTTTAGAGGGATTTTGAACTTTTGGGATCAGGGCTATAATAGTAGTGTTAGATTCTTTCAGCAATTCCCCGGTTTGAAAAAATTCTTGTATGGCTTCAGTAACCGAGGGCCCCACAGTAGACCATGACTTTTGAAAGAAATAAGCATTATACCCATCTGGTCCAGGAGCTTTGTTCTCATGCATACTAAAGAAAGTCTCCCTAATATCATCTATACTAGGAATTCTATCCAATTCCTCCATAAGATCCACAGGGATTCTTTTAGTTATGACTCTTCTCAAGTACTCACTTCCAGGATAATGATTTTGGGATTTGGTACCAAGGAGAGCAGTGAAATGCCTGATAGCTTCAGTTTTTGCATCCTCAATATTATTAGTAAATGTTCCATCCGGTTTTTCAAGTTTAAAGATTCTTTTCCTATTTCTTCTGTTTTGAATGTGTTGAAAGAAATAACGAGAATTCTTGTCCCCAACCTCCAACCATTGTACCCTAGATTTTTGCTTTAAGGTCTCTTCTTCAATCCAAATAGCTTTTAAAAATTCTTGCATGCATTGTTTTTGTTTGGATAAAAGGGAGGGGTTTTGAGGATCACTAAGAAGGTCGGATTGCACAATCCTAATAGCCTCTCTAGCTTTATCAGCAAACATCTTTTCCTTACCCACAAAACTTTTAGAAAGATTTTTCAAGTCTTGTTTTAGAAACCTTAGTTTGTGACAAACTTGATATTGGGCAGTACCGCGAATAGGATTAGCCCAAACATTATCCACTGTAGCATGGTACGTGTCAATTTGAGTCCAATAGTTAAAAAATTTAAATGGCTTTCCTTTTCTCCGACCAGTCTTATCAAGATAAAGAATCAGAGATGAATGGTCTGAAATATCTGGTTTTTGAAATTGGGCATAGGACTCACTAAAATTTGTCAGCCAAGACTGGTTCACGAGAGCTCTATCCAACTTCCGTTGGGTGTAGTCTGGTCTACCATACCTACGGTTACTCCATGTGAAAAATTCTCCCAGATATCTTAAATCAGTTAGACATAAGGAATTAACAATATTATTAAAATCAGCAGTATCAGAGTTAAGGACAAAATCTGTATCAGAAACTTCATTGGAAGATAACACGACATTAAAATCTCCAAGAAGAATTTGGTTAATGTTAGGATTGAAAATTGAAGATAAGTCCTTCCAAAGAGCATGTCTATCTTGGCCCGTATGGAGCCCATAGACAAAAGAAGCTTCAAACTGGACAGAGTTATCATCATTTTCAATTTTAGTATGAATAAGCTGGGGGGAAATTTTAATGACATTGAGATTAATCTTATCAGAGTTCCATCCAAGCCAAATTCTCCCCACTGATTCATTAGTACTATTGGTAACAACATTCCAATTTTTGAAAATTTTTCTCTGGATTTTATCCTCATTAACTTGCCTGACTTTAGTTTCAACTAAACCCAGAACATCAATGTTATTTTCATAAATAAACTTTGCAACCTCTGTCTGTTTAGAGGGCTGGTTGAGGCCCCGTATGTTCCAGCTGCTTACAATCATTAAAAACGATTGTGGGGTTTATTCCTTTTACCTGAAGAACTAGACTTCTTATTCTTCCTAATTTGTGCCTTACCAGGGCCTTTATGCAGAGCAGCAGGAGGGGTCAGAAGGGGATCCCCATGTGTTTGCTGGGCATTAGCATCTTCTTGAGATTCCAAAGAAACATCTTTATTTGAAAAGAATGATCCCGTCTCTTCTTCTTGGTATTTATTAGTAGCAGGAGTGACTACTTCATCAGGTTTCTTAGTACAAATAGTCCCCTTACCTTTAACATGATCCCTATCTTCTGAGGTTCCACGGGCATACTTACTCTTAGAGCTTTGTTGCACATCAGTAGGAGGATTCAAATGAGGGTCAATATACAATTGTTGTTCAGCATCATCTATATGAGCATTCTGGATTACTCCATCAGAGCTAATATAAATTGTATTTTCCTCAAAAGGACCTGATCCTACTTGATCGGCAATAAGGTTGAGATCTATGGAGAGGTCTCCCCCCTCTAAGTGTTGTAGGTGTTCATCTTTTTCTTGAGAATTTGGAGTTGTGTCTTCTTTAATAACTTGCTCTGGACTTACAATAGGATTAGCACCAAGAAGATCTTCTGGACTAGATTCTTCAACTGGGTCTTCGATAGCAGCGAATTGATTGGTAGACTCAATCGGGTTTTTCATGGGTTGCTGATAAAAAACAGTTTCTTGGTTTCATGGGTTGCTGATAAAAAACAGTTCTATCAGTACCTGTTGGCCTTTTGTAGCTAAGTTGGATACCAGGTAGCACTTGTTTTTTCACAAGGGAGGCCCAATTAGTTACTGGAGAGGGAGTAGTCACGTGAGCCCCAGGGACAAGGGTAGAGGTAGAGCAAGCCGGGACCTCATTTGCAATTTGGGGAGTAGTAGCTAAATCTTTGGCTACATTATCAGACATAATATGTTTTGTTTTATAGGAATTCCCATGTAATGCATGTATGTCAATTTTAGATATCCAGACTTATTCTATTCTACGTGTTTTAATTTCATATTAGGATAATGTCTAAATTTAGTCCTCTTGCCATAATTTTGAGCCAAACAATCTAAAAATGGAACAAATTATGTTGATTGGAAAAGAAACCTCGACATTTTTTTGACTGCTGAGGGACACAATTTTTTCCTTACCACTCCCCATCCACCAGCCCCTGCTCCTGATGCCCAAGCTAATGATGATGATTCGCATTCACAATGGTAGAAGGCTAATGAGATGGCTCGTTGTTACATATTGGCCTCAATGTCCAATGTGTTGCAACACCAACATCAGTCTATGGCCACGACTGTGAATATGATTACAAACCTCAAGGAAATGTTTGGGGATTAAGGCTTCATGCTAGGTTTAACGCCATGCAGCAAATCATGTATACCAAAATGTCAGAAGGGACTCCAGTGAGAGAGCACGTTTTAACGATGATTGGATTTTTAAACATATTGGAAGTCCTTGATGTCGACATTGATGGGGAAACCCAAGTTGACATGATCCCAAACTCATGATACGAACCCCGCCCACGTAGTGAGGGAACCCGTATGAATTTGTTCCCAGATCGGTTCTCTAAGAAAAGGAAAGGATGGAAAGTGATGACGCCACAAACAGTTGTGGGAGACTGTTTGATAAGTCGAAAGTTGAACGCCACAGATAAATCTGATAAGTTCAAATAGTTCTAAAAGAACCAAAGAGATTACTCTCACTTTTTATCTCAAAATAGTCTGCCCTTCCATTACTAGAATCAGCTATATATAATGGGTTGGAACATCCTTCCAACCATAAGATTAAATGCAAAGGTGGCTGGAAAAGTAATAAAAACAAGTAGTTGGAACATCCCACCAACCTTAGGAATAGATACAATCTCGTTTTTCAGCATCACTAATACAAAAAAGGATACTTTAACTTATCAAAAGGTTGGAAAACATATATAAACTCCCAACTAACAGTCATAATGATCAAACTCTCAACTAACAACCACTTATTTGATGAAATTGGTCCAAATCAGCCCTTATTATCACAAGCATATATTAGATTAATGAATTCTTCTCCCCTATTTGGGCCACTCTTGGAAGTCATGGATTCAGCCCAAATTTCTTGGATCAGCCCAATAAGTGCTTCTTTGAACCTTTTAGCCCTTGCCCTTGTGATTGGCCCAACTTGAACATGTAATGGATCCTTTGGTGCCCCTTGTTCCGTATCATTCCCTCCCTCTTGAAAAGGATTTGTCCTCAAATCATCACCTACATCAAAAGGACTTAAATCAGTAACATTGAATGTAGCACTAACATTGTACTCACCTGGCAAATCCAACTTGTATGCATTGTCATTGATACGCTCCAGAACTTGAAAAGGGCCATCGCCCCTCGGAAGCAGCTTAGAATGCCTTTGCGCTGGGAATCTTTCTTTCCTTAGGTGCAACCAAACCCAATCTCCGGGTTCAAAAATCAGTTGTCAGCTCCCTTTATTTGCTTGTTTTGCATATTGCTCTGTCCTCCTCTCGATGTTGAGCTTTGCTTTCTCATGTATCTGCTTAACAAATTCAGCCTTTTTCTTTCCATCCAAGTTAACACATTCAGAGATAAAGGTAATGGAGTTAAATCCAATGGAGTTAAAGGATTAAAAACATAAACAATTTCAAATGGTGAAAACTTAGTAGCATAATTAACAGAACGATTATAAGCAAACTCAACATGCAGTAAACATTCTTCCCAAGTTTTGATGTTCTTTTGAATAATGGCCCTTAACAAAGTAGACAAAGACCTATTTACGACTTTAGTTTGACCATCAGTTTGTGGATGACAAGTAGTAGAAAACAATAACTTAGTTCCTAACTTACACCACAAGGTCTTCCAAAAGTAACTCAAGAATTTAGCATCTCTATCTGAAACTTTTGTTCGAGGCATTCCATGTAATCGCACAATTTCTCTAAAGAACAAATCAGCAACATGTGAAGCATCATCGGTTTTGTGACATGGAATGAAATGTGCCATCTTAGAAAATCGATCCACAACCACAAAAATGGAATCTCTACCTCGTTTTGACCTAGGTAAACCTAACACAAAGTCCATCAAGATATCAATCCAAGGTGCATTAAGAACGGGCAGTGGAGTGTATAAACCATGGGACTGCACTCGGGATTTTGCTTACCTACACGTGACACATCTATCACAAATTCTCTCAACATCCCTTTTCATATGTGGCCAATAGAAATGTTCCTGCAACACAGCTAAAGTTTTGGCAACTACAAAGTGTCCCATTAACCCTCCACCATGCGATTCCCTCACTAACAAATCTCTCAAAGAACAATTAGGCAAACACAACTTATTCTCTCGAAACAAGAAACCATCTTGCCAAAAATACTTCCCACTAGCAGTTTTCTCACAAGCTTGATATTCAACACTAAAATCAAGGTCATCAGCATATAACTCTTTAACATGTTCGAAACCAAGCAATTTAGCATCAAGTGTAGAGATTAGGGTATACCTGCGAGAAAGTGCATCTGCCACGATGTTTTCTTTACCTTGTTTGTACCGAATGACGTATGGAAACGTCTCGATGAACTCCACCCACCGTGCATGTCTCTTGTTCAGCTTGTGTTGGCCTTTCAAATGCTTTAAGGATTCATGATCAGTTAGAATCACAAACTCCTTAGGCCATAAGTAGTGCTGCCATGTCTCTAAAGCTCGAACCAATGCATACAACTCCTTGTCATAAGTAGGGTAGTTCAAGGCTGCCCCACTTAATTTCTCACCAAAGTATGCAATTGGCCGTCCTTCTTGCATAAGAATAGTGCCAATCAGGAGTTACTACATCGTTTGGAGATAACTTCCCAAGCCGCCTCTTGGACCTCGATTGTGGAATGGGCAGCTAGAACCTGGACAAAGAAGACTCCCAACCACATCATCCCTAAAATGTGCCTTGGGTTGGTGGTCTATAGTATCTGGAAAGAAAGAAATGCCCGAACATTCAAAGCTAAAGTCAAAACAAAGGAAATGGTTCTTCAAGAAATCCACCTCCAAATCGCTATCCAAATCCAAATCAAGTGGAGGAATGATCCTCATCTCCCTAACTACTTAACTAGATGGAATTGATGGAGTTGGAGTTGATGGAGTTGATTTAATTTTGTATTGTAATGTTTTGTTACTTTCATTTCTAGTTTCATTATATGGGGGACCTCGGGCTTTGTTGACCTAAGTTAGGATCTCCCCTCCTCCGTTCTTTTGTTCAGTCATTTTGCTATGATGGGACTTTTTCTGGGCCTCTAGCCTTTGGATAGCTCACATCCTCTGTTGCATCATCTGGATGCTTTTCTGTGTGCCTATTGTAATTCCTGGGGTATGCCCCTTGTATATTGTTTGTTGCCGTTTGGCTTTTTTATTTATTCACCATTCTCCGAAAAAAAAGAATAGTGCCAATCCCTAAACCTGAAGCATCACATTCAATCTCAAACATCTTTGAAAAGTTAGGTAAAGCCAATAAGGGTGCATTGGTCAGCTTTTGTTTGATCAACTGAAATGCCTTCTCTTGTTCTTTACCCCATTTGAATCCAACATTCTTTTTGATGACTTCAGTGAGTGGTGCGGCTATGCTACTGAAATCTTTCACAAACCGCCGGTAAAAACTAGCAAGTCCATGAAAACTTCGAACATTTCCTACACTTGCGGGACTCGGCCAATCTTGTATTGCCTGCACTTTCTCTTCATCAACCTATATACCTTGTGCACTAACAACAAATCCCAGAAATACAAGTTTATCGGTGCAAAAAGTACACTTTTTCAAATTAGCAAATAACTTTTCTTCCCTAAGCACATCTAAAAACAGATTTCAAATGTACTTCATGATCAACCAACTATGTTGCATTTCACAGTGTACTCCAGATTGGACCTATGGTCTGACCTAAGGTCCATTTCACAGTGTAATAAGACCACCAACTATGTTGCGTTAGGTGACTTTAATGTGCCTTTAAGCCCACACGAAGTCTCTGATGCAAATTTTGGTTGGAATAATGAAATGAAGGAATTTAAAAAGATGATTAATGAATGTTGTCTAGTGGATCTTAGATATATTGGTGAACATTTCACTTGGAGTAACAGAAGGTATGGGAAGGAAGATTTTACCCAGAGAAAACTTGATAGAGCTCTGGTCAATCAAGCTTGGTTGGATAATCTCAGTGATTCTTTTGCCCATTTCCAGGTTCCAGGTACCTCTGACCACTCTCCAATTGTTGTTCATATTGATAATAGGCACAATCGAAAAGGGAGGGCTTTTAAATTCTACAACTACTGGACCAATTTGGAGTCCTATAATGATATTGTTAAGAATGCTTGGGCTATCAATGTTGAAGGTACTGCCCAATTCCAACTTTGCCAAAAGCTCAGATTCCTAAAAAAGGATCTCAAACAATTTAGCAAACTTACTCTTGGCCAAGAGAGGAATAATGCTAACAAAGCTAGAGAGGACTTAAAGAGAATCCAAACCCTTTTAATCAGAGATCCTAACGACTCTCTCCTCATTGATATGCATAATAAATCTTTGAAAACTTTTCATGAAGCTATTTGGATTGAAGAAGAAGTTCTTAAACAAAAATCCAGACTTCAATGGTTAGAAGCTGGGGATAAAAACTCTAGATACTTTCATATGTCTATTAAAGCTAGAAGGAACATGAAAAGAATTTTCAGTCTTGAAAAACCTAATGGGACTTTCACCTCCAACTATAATGAAGCTAAAGATGAAGCTATTAGGTATTTTCAAAGCATGCTCGGGACAACCTCTAATCATTGTTATCCTGGAAAAGAAGCTCTTAGGAGTATTATCCACAAAAAAATTCCTATGGAGATTTTGGCTGATTTGGATAGGATTCCTTCTGATATCGAAATCAAGAATACTTTCTTTAGCATGCATAGTAATAAGGCTCCTGGTCCTGATGGTTATAACGCCTTTTTCTTCAAGAACTCTTGGACTATTACTGGTCCTCTTGTTATTGCTGCTATTAGGGAGTTCTTCCAAAATGGTGAGATGCTTAAAGTAGCTAATACTACTCTTATTGCTTTGATTCCTAAAGTCCCCAACCCTACTAGGATGGGAGATTTTAGACCTATTTCTTGCTGCAATACTGTTTACAAATGTATTTCTAAGATCATTGCCAATAGACTTCAGTTGATCCTTCCTAACATGATTGACCAAGCCCAATCTGCCTTTGTTAAAGGTAGGAGAATTAGTGACAATATTCTCCTTGCCCAAGACCTTCTTAGGGACTACCACAAACCTTTGGGTAAACCTAGAGTGGCAGCAAAAGTGGATATTATGAAAGCTTATGATAGTGTGAGTTGGGAGTTTCTCATTGATATATTGGATGTTCTTGGGTTTCCCCCGAATTTAAAGAAATGGATCATAGCTTGTATTACTACCCCAAAGTACTCTATTAATTTTAATGGTGAATCTGTGGGTTTTTTTGAAGGTGCTAAGGGAATTAGGCAAGGTGACCCTATCTCTCCCTATCTTTTTGTCCTTGTTATGGATACCCTTAGTCAACTACTCCATCAGTATACTACTACTAGACCCTTCACCTATCATTGGAAATGTGATAAGCTTAAAATATCCCATCTCTGTTTTGCTGATGACCTTCTAATTTTATTTAATGGTGATGTGGAAACTGCTACTGTGATTAGGGAAGCCCTCAATAAATTTTATCTTTTCACTGGGCTCCAAGCTAATAATGCTAAAAGTTGCCTCTTTTTTTGTAATGTCGAAGAGGAAATGACTGAAAATATTACTTCCACTCTCAACTTTGTTAAAGGAAACTTACCTGTCAGGTACCTTGGGGTGCCACTTATTACTTCTAAGCTCAAAAAAACAGATTGTGAGGAGTTGGTTAGTAAAATTTGTGCTAGAATTAATTCTTGGAAATCTAAGTTTCTGTCTTATGCTGGAAGAGTTCAATTGATTAATTCTGTTTTGACAGGTATTCAACTTTACTGGTCTGGCATGTTTGTTCTCCCCAAAGGAGTTCTCAAACATATGGCTCAACTTATGGCTAGATTCCTATGGGCTGGTAACACTGATATAAAGCATGGAGCTAAAATTGCTTGGGATATTGTCTGTAGACCCAAGAAAGAAGGAGGGTTGGGGTTCAAGGATATCATTTTAACTAACACGATTTTGAACCTCAAACATATTGGAAATTTTCTTGATCCTTCCAATACCTCTCTATGGAAAAATTGGATCCACCTGTATATGCTTAAAAACAAAAATTTCTGGCAGGTTAAAACACCTTCCCAATGCTCTTGGTATTGGCGAAAATTATTAAAACTTAGACATATTGCTAAACCATTGCTTATTCATAGAATTGGGAATGGTGATAACACTTCTCTCTGGTTTGATAATTGGCTCCCTATTGGCCCTCTGTTGGATAATTTTACTGTCAGAATTGTTTATGATGCTGCCATTAGCATTAATGCTAAAGTCAGCACCATCATTCGGGGTTTGGATTGGGATTGGCCTAGTTCTCACTCTATTGAACTGGATGAAGTCAGAAATCTATTAACCACCCTCTACAAACCTACCTTTCTTCAGGACAAAATTAGTTGGCAAATTACTCCTTCTGGTAAATTTAATTTTTCCCTTATTTGGAATCATTTAAGGAACCATCACCCCACTGTTCCTTGGTATGACAGTGTGTGGTTTAAAGGAGGTACTCCTAGGTCAAGTATTATCCTTTGGTTAGCAGCTCATAATAGATTGTCTACCCATGATAGGATTTTCTCTTTCTCCCGTGGCCCCCTGGCTTGTGTTTTCTGCCACTCCCATATGGAAACACATGATCACTTGTTTTTTTCTTGCTCTTACTCTGTTGGTATTTTTTTTTTTTTTTTTTTTTTTTTTTTTTTTTTTTTTTTTTCGGAGCAGGCAGGAACCCGCGCGCCTTTATGGACCAGGTCAACCCCAGCTGTAGGGCCCACGGTAAACCTTCCTGGCCCCCGCTGACAGCCCCCACCAACCGCCACGGGAGCGCGTACATCCCAAGCTTACGCTTGGTAGTGGGTGGCCGGGGACTCTGTTGGTATTTGGCAGGATATTATGCGAAGGTGTGGTCTAACTTGGAATGGTCAAGGATGGAATGACACTTTGATTTGGATGGCTCAACACCTCAAAGGAAAGACGATTCCTCATCAAATCCCCAAACTTTGTTTGGGAGTTACTGTTTATGGATTGTGGAAAGAGAGAAACAATCGATCCTTCAAGCACATTTTTTGTCCTAAAGAAGTTACCCTCAAGAGCTTAATCTCTCAAATCCATGCTCTCATAAGGGTGAATTGGAAGCATCATAGTAATCTTAATACCATTCTTTGTAATTGGCTTTAATGCTTTGCTTTTATTGCTGGTCTATGCTTTGAATTCGATTTGTTTTTGGGTTTTTGGCTTTTTGGGTTAAAATCCCTTGTTTGGTAGCTTTTTTTGCTACATTTTCCCGTTTATGAGCCCTGTTCTTCTTTGTATATCCTGGGGTATGCCCCTTGTACTTTGTACATCCTTTTTTGGAATTTATTTACCATTTTCCGAAAAAAAAAAAATCAAAGTAGACAACAACAAATTTGCCTATAAATGCACGCAAAACATGGTTCATATGTCTCATAAAAGTGCTTGGAGCATTAGTCAAGCCAAAAGGCATGACTAACCATTCATACAAACCGTATTTTGTTTTAAAGGCAGTTTTCCATTCATCTCCTTCTTTCATTCGAATCTGATGATAGCCACTCTTTAAATCAATCTTAGAAAACACACAAGAACCATGCATCTCATCTAACATATCGTCTAAACGAGGAATTGGATGGCGATATTTTACCGTTATGTTGTTGATGGCTCGGCAGTCAACACACATTCTCCACATCCCATCCTTCTTAGGTACTAACAGCACTGGAACTGCACATGGACTCATGCTTTCCCTTACGTACCCCTCTTCCATCAATTCACTAACCTGCCTTTGAAGTTCCTTTATCTCCTCCGGATTACTTCTATAGGCTGGTTTGTTTGGAATAGTTGCTCCGGGCACGAAATCAATACAATGCTCAATCCCTCGGATTGGTGGTAAACCATGGGGTGTTTCCTCGGGAAAGACATCCTCATAATCCTGCAAAAGAGTCACAATAGAACTAGGCAAAGAGGGGTTAAGTTCGTTAGTGTTCAAAAATGCCTCCTTGTATAAAAGTACAAGTATAGGCTGATTTGAAAACAACGCTCTTTTTATCTCACTTGCTCTTGCATAGAAATTCTTTTGTTTTCCCTCTTTTTTTCTCTCAATGACTTCACCTTTCTTTTCTTGTTCTCTCTCAATTTTCTGGATCTCTCTCTTTTTTTCACTCTTTTTTTCTTGATCACTCTCTTTTTGCATCCTCACTTGATCCTCATAAACCTGTTTTGGTGTCAATGGAACAAGAGTGATTGGTTTTTGATTGAGTACAAAGGAGTATTTGTTGGTGAATCCATCATGCTTGACTCGCCGATCGAATTGCCATGGTCGGCCCAACAGTAGATGTCCTGCTTGCATCGGGACTACATCACACAAAACTTCATCTTCATTTTTCTGATGCGGAAAGAAACCATCACCTGTTTAGTAACTCTTATCTCTCCGGAATCATTGAGCCATTGCAATTTGTAAGGCCGGGGGTGTGTAATTGTTGGCAGCCCTAATTTCTCCACCATTGTAGTGCTAGAAACATTTGTACAACTACCTCCATCAATAATCACACTACACACCTTGTTTTGAACATGGCATCGAGTATGAAAGATATTTTCTCGCTGCACCTCTTCCTCTTCTTTAGCTTGCATATTCAAAGCCCTCCTTGTTACCAACAAATCACCATGAACTGCGTACTCCTCACAACCCACATCCTCCAATGGTGGCATAGAGTCGGTATCGCCTTCATCCTCGGTCTCAATTTCACCATCATCTCGCAACAACATAACCCTTTTATTCGGACATTGGCTCGCTATATGACCCCTGCCTTGGCATTTAAAACACTTGATATCACGATTTCGAGTGTTGGAAGAATCGGATTTTCCTTGATTCCCATGGCTAGTCCTTTCTTGCATTTGTTCAGTTTTGGGCTTAGCTGTGACTTGCTTCTCTTCCTTTTGCACGAAACTCGGCGTCCAAGAAGAACTCGAGGTAGGATTACGTCATGTGTTGCTGCCCCCCCTCTTGAGTTGGCGCTCAATCTTGACAGCCATGTGTACCATATCTTCAAGTTCCACATAATGCTGCAATTCTACAAAATTGGCAATTTCTCGGTTCAATCCACCCAAAAACCTAGCCATAGTTGCCTCCCGGTCCTCCTCTACATTTGCTCAGATCATAGCCATTTCCATTTCTTGATAATAATCATCTACACTCCCGGTACCTTGTCTAAGGCCTTGCAATTTCTGGTACAACTCCCGGTAGTACTGACTCGACACAAATCGCCTCCTCATGACAGTTTTCATTTCTTCCCATGTCTCAATGGGTCGATCTCTATTTCTTCTCCTGTTTAACACCAATTGATCCCACCAAACAATAGCATAGTCAGAGAACTCAATGGCTGCAAGTTTAACCTTTTTCAGCTCAGAATAGTTGTGACAATCAAACACCAATTCCACCTTCCTCTCCCATTCAAGATAAACCTCCGGATCATTTTTACCTTGAAATGACGGAATCTGCATCTTAATACTACCCAAATTGTTATCTTCCCGATTCCTAGCTTCTCTAAACCGCCCACCATTTCTCCTATTGTTGATAATTAGATCCTGGTCATCTTCCTCACCAAACCCTTCCCCAAAGTATTCATCCTCTTCATCTCTCACTCCTCTCGGATGAACTCTCTCCCTTCTTTGTGCATTAGGAGCAATTCGTGGCTGCCCCCGTTGTGCCCCTTCTTCTACCCTATCCAACCTATCATGTAATTGCTCTAGTTCTGCCCTCATCATCCGTCTCATTTCTCCCATTAAAGCTTGGATTTGCAGATTTGGAATATCCTGTTGTTGATCTTCTTCATTTGGGTTTCTATCTTGGTTTTGAGCCATGATTCCTGCAAAAGTGGGTTAGAAACAGATTCTCACTCCCTCACATGTTTCGCTCAAGAAATTTGGCTTTTACCCTCTAATATGCTCACCTCTCTTGCCTTTTTCCACTCGTAGTAATTCTCACTTGGTTCTTATCAAACTAATAAAACAAGAATCAGATTTCCAATGGCAATTCACAAGGTTTATATACTAAGGGAAGTCAGACTTTAGAAGCACAAAAACAATGATCAAAGATGACTAGCACAAAATACCAAAATTTCAAAAAATTTCACGCTATGAAGTAAATTCAATTTCGGACTCCCTAGGATATGTATAATGTAAAACAAACAAAAAATTTTAAGACGAGTTTTTGGTACTCTTTTTTTTTTTTTTTTAAATCAAACATGAAGATAAAACTGAATACTGAATACTAAACAAGATCAAATTAGAACCCAGATATTGATTGAACAAGGATAAAATTGAAGAACAAACAGAAACTAGAATTCACGAAAACACAAATAAAGATAGTAACCTGACTTAGAGCCAAGCTCTGATACCAACTGATACGAACCCCGCCCACGTAGTGAAGGAACCCGTATGAATTTGTTCCCAGATCGGTTCTCTAAGAAAAGGAAAGGATGGAAAGTGATGACGCCACAAACAGTTGTGGGAGACTGTTTGATAAGTCGAAAGTTGAACGCCACAGATAAATCTGATAAGTTCAAATAGTTCTAAAAGAATCAAAGAGATTACTCTCACTTTTTATCTCAAAATAGTCTGCCCTTCCATTACTAGAATCAGCTATATATAATGGGTTGGAACATCCTTCCAACCATAAGATTAAATGCAAAGGTGGTTGGAAAAGTAATAAAAACAAGTAGTTGGAACATCCCACCAACCTTAGGAATAGATACAATCTCGTTTTTCAGCATCACTAATACAAAAAAAGGATACTTTAACTTATCAAGAGGTTGGAAAACATATATAAACTCCCAACTAACAGTCATAATGATCAAACTCTCAACTAACAACCACTTATTTGATGAAATTGGTCCAAATCAGCCCTTATTATCACAAGCATATATTAGATTAATGAATTCTTCTCCCCTATTTGGGCCACTCTTGGAAGTCATGGATTCAGCCCAAATTTCTCGGATCAGCTCAATAAGTGCTTCTTTGAACCTTTTAGCCCTTGCCCTTGTGATTGGCCCAACTTGAACATGTAATGGATCCTTTGGTGCCCCTTGTTCCGTATCAACTCACTGCCTCCTTCGTTCACTCAATTCAAATTGAATTATAATATGAATAAGTTGGGTTATTCATTGAGTGAACTAGTAAGCTCTCTACAGGTAGCGGAGGGGATTGTCAAGGGTAATCATGAGACGATGAACATTGAGAAGGCTTCATCCTCTGAATTCAAGAAAGGGAAGCTGAGGAAGAAGGGCTCAATGATTCAAGTTGGTGGGCCCAAACCAAGTATTGGGAAAAAGGCAAAGAAGGGGAAGAAAAAGGCTGAAAGAAAGCTAAAGAAAAAAGTGTTTCCAGTGAGGTATACTAGGACATTGGAAGAGAAACTGTCCAGACTACTTAGCAACAAAGAACCTATGTATTAAAGAATCATTTGTAATTGAAGTAAGTTTTTGAACAGATACTTCAAATACATGGTGTGCTGATTCTGGTGCAGCTAACCATATCTGTAATTCGTTGTAGGTGTTTAGGGCAACGAGGCAGTGTAGTGATGGAAAAAGCACTCTTACTTTGGGATCTAGTGCAACCGTTTCACCAGTTACAGTTGGAGTAGTAGTTTTAGTTTTTTCTATGAATACAGCATTAGTCTTATCAAATGTTCTTTACGTTCCTTCTATAAGGCGTAATCTGATTTTAGTTTCTAGTTTAGTGAATAATGGTTATTCATTTTCTTTTGGTACTGAAGTTTCAATAAAAAGAAATGGTTCTTTTATTTGCTCTAGTATGTTATCTAATGGTTTATTCTTGATTAACCCAATCTCTCTAGAAACTTTTGAAGTGGAATTGAATAACTCAATAATAGTCGTATCATCTAAAAGGAAAGAACCTTCTTCAAATCCAACAAAGCTTTGGCACATGAGGTTAGGACATGTTAATCTAAATAGGATAGACAAGCTTGTTAAGGATGGGATCCTTGATTTTCTGGTTCTCGAACCACTACCTGTCTGTGAATCCTATTTGGAAGGCAAATGACAAAATGACCCTTTTCTTCAAAGGCCAATAGAGCCAAAGACTTGTTGGAATTGATTTATACTGATGTATGTGGACCAATAAATGTTAGGGTACGAGGTATTATCAGTATTTCATTACATTTACTGATGACTTTTAGAGATACAGATACATTTACTTGTTGCACCACAAATCTGAAGCCTTTGAAAAGTTCAAAGAATTTAGGGTTGAAGTGGAGAAGCAATTAGTAAAGAATATCAAGGCCATTCGATCTGATCGAGGTGGCAAGTGATACGAACCCCGCCAATAATGTGACGAAACCCGTAACACGATTAATGTCTCGGACCGTTCTACTGTCAGATTCAATGGAAACCGCGACCCAACACCTATAACAGATGCGAACCTTGGTATAAAAGATGAAGACGCCACAATCAAGGATGGAAAACTCGATTGATAAGTCCAGGTATGAACACCACAGAGTAAATCTGATAAGTTCGAATAGTTCTTCAAAGAACCAAAGAGAAAACTCTCACAATATTATTAATGATCAAAACTGAATATTACAAACCCTAAAACTGTTTAAATAGCTGAGGCTTAAAGTTGGGCCCTTTTAAGCCTACGAAATATTATGGTCCAATATAATTCATCCCAAAACTAAAATAAAAGGAAACTAATGAATATAAAAATCCCTAAGTTGGCATGCAAGCCTATAATTTATTCTAGAGCTTGAATCATGGACACCCAGCCTTGTGGATCACTAGCATCCTCCTTTGGGCCACTCAGATTAGTCTCAACCCAAATTTGTTGAACCAGCCCATTGAGATTGTCCTTGAACCGCTTTGCTCGCGCCCTTGTAACCGGACCAATTGGCACGTGGTTCGGGTCCGCATTCCACCTTGTGCTAGCCGCCATGTTCTCATCATTCCCCTCCTCTTGAAAAGGATTTGTCCTCAAATCATCACCTACATCAAAAGGAGATAAATCAGCAACATTAAAAGTAGTACTAACATTATACTCACCAGGCAACTCTAGCTTGTAGGCATTGTCATTGATGCGCTCAAGAACTTGAAAAGGACCATCGCCTCGGGGAAGCAATTTAGAACGCCTTTGTGCTGGAAATCTTTCTTTTCGCATGTGTACCCAAACCCAATCTCCAGGTTCAAAGATGATATTGCGTCGCCCTTTGTTAGCTTGCGTTGCATATTGCTCCGTTCTTCGCTCAATATTGAGCCTTGCTTTCTCATGAATCTGCTTAACAAAATCTGCTTTCTTTTTTCCATCTAAATTAACACGCTCAGTCACAGGTAAAGGAGATAAATCCAAAGGAGTTAAAGGATTAAAACCATACACAATTTCAAAGGGTGAAAATTTAGTAGCAGAATGGATAGTACGATTATAAGCAAACTCAACATGTGGTAAACATTCTTCCCATGTTTTGATGTTCTTTTTAATAATAGCCCTTAACAAAGTAGATAAAGTCCTATTTACTACTTCAGTTTGACCATCAGTTTGTGGATGACAAGTAGTAGAAAATAATAACTTAGTCCCCAACTTACACCACAAGGTCTTCCAAAAGTAACTCAAGAATTTAGCATCTCTATCCGAAACAATGGTTCTAGGCATACCATGTAATCTCACAATCTCCTTAAAGAACAAATTAGCAACATGTGAAGCATCATCAGTTTTGTGACATGGAATAAAATGTGCCATCTTGGAAAATCTATCCACAACCACAAAAATTGAGTCTCGACCGTGTTTAGTCCTAGGTAAACCTAACACAAAATCCATTGAAATATCAATCCATGGTTCACTAGGAATTGGAAGAGGTGTGTATAAGCCATGGGGTTGTAGTCTAGATTTCGCTCGCCTACATGTGACACATCTACCACAAATTCTCTCAACATCTTGTTTCATGCGTGGCCAATAGAAGTGTTCTTGTAAAACGGCTAATGTTTTTACTACCCCAAAATGTCCCATTAACCCTCCCCCATGTGACTCTCGCACAAGCAACTCTCTCACTGAACAAGTTGGAATGCACAATTTATTTTCTCGAAATAAAAACCCCTCATGCCTATAGAATTTATTATGGGCTGTTTTTTCACAAGATTCAAATTCATCACTAAAATCGAGATCTAAAGGATACAATTCCTTAATATGCTCAAAACCAAGAATCTTAGCATCAAGAGTAGAGATTAGAATGTACCTTCGAGAAAGTGCACCGGCAACGATGTTCTCCTTACCTTGTTTATATCGAATGACGTATGGAAACGTCTCAATGAATTCAACCCATCGTGCATGCCTCTTGTTCAGCTTGTGTTGGACTTTAAGGTGCTTTAAAGACTCATGATCGGTGTGAATCACGAACTCTTTAGGCCACAAGTAATGCTGCCATGTCTCCAAAGCTCGAACCAATGCATACATCTCTTTGTCATACGTGGGATAGTTTAAGGCAGCCCCACTTAACTTCTCACTAAAGTATGCAATCGGTCTTCCTTCTTGCATAAGCACGGCGCCAATACCTAAACCTGAAGCATCACATTCAATTTCAAAAGTTTTTGTAAAGTTAGGTAAAGCAAGTAAAGGTGCATGAGTTAACTTCTCCTTGAGTAATTGAAATGCCTTCTCTTGCTCTTCCCCCCATTTGAACCCAACATTTTTCTTGATGACTTCGGTTATCGGTGCAGCTATATTACTGAAGTCTTTCACGAACCTCCTGTAAAAACTAGCAAGTCCATGAAAACTTCGCACATTACTTACACTAGATGGGCTTGGCCATTCTTGGATAGCACGAATCTTTTCTTCATCAACCTGTATTCCTTGTGCACACACAACAAAACCAAGAAACACAAGCTTATCGGTGCAAAAAGTGCACTTCTTTAGGTTAGCAAACAACTTTTCATTTCTAAGCACATCTAACACAAGTTTTAAATGCTTCAAATGCTCTTCCAAGTTTTTGCTATAAATCAGGATATCATCAAAATAAACAACTACAAATTTTCCAATGAAAGCACGCAAAACATGGTTCATCAATCTCATAAAAGTACTAGGAGCATTAGTTAATCCAAAAGGCATAACTAACCATTCATACAAACCATATTTTGTTTTAAATGCAGTTTTCCATTCATCACCTTCTTTCATTCTAATTTGATGATACCCACTTTTCAAATCAATCTTAGAAAATATACAAGAACCATGCAACTCATCTAACATATCATCTAAGCGAGGAATAGGGTGTCGATACTTTACCGTTATGTTGTTGACGGCTCGGCAATCAACGCACATTCTCCACGTCCCATCCTTCTTAGGAACCAAAATCACCGGAACGGCGCATGGACTCATACTTTCTCTTACGTACCCCTTTTCCATCAACTCACTAACCTGCTTTTGTAGCTCCTTTGTCTCCTCAGGATTGCTTCTATAGGCTGGTCGGTTTGGAATGGTAGCACCGGGCACGAAATCAATTTGATGTTCAATCCCTCGAATAGGGGGTAAACCATGTGGAACCTCCTCGGGAAAGATATCACCAAACTCCTGCAAAAGAGAAACAACAGAACTAGGCAAAGATGAGTCAATTTGGTTAGTGTTTAAAAATGCCTCTTTGTACAACAAAAGTACAATCATAGGCTGATTTGAAAACAACGCTCGTTTGATCTCACTCGCTTTTGCATAAAAATTCTTTTTTTGGTTTCCCTCTAATTTTCCCTCAATGGCTGCATTTTTCTTTTCTTTTTCTCTCTCATTTTTCTCACTCTTTCTCTTTTGTTCACTCTCCCTTTGCAACCTCACTTGATCTTCATAAACTTGCTTCGGTGTCAAAGGCACTAAGGTGATTGTCCTTTGATTAAGCACGAACGAGTATTTATTTGTGAAACCATCATGCTTAACACGTCGATCAAATTGCCATGGCCTCCCTAACAACAAGTGTCCAGCTTGCATCGGAACCACATCACTCAAAACTTCATCTTCATATTTTCCAATATGAAAAGAAACTAACACCTGTTTAGTTACCCTTACTTCACCACTATCATTGAGCCATTGCAATTTATAAGGTCGTGGATGCTTGATTGTTGGCAGCCCTAATTTCTCCACCAAAGTTGTGCTAGCAACGTTAGTACAACTCCCCCCATCTATGATCACACTACACACCTTATCTTTGACATGACATCTCGTATGAAAGATGTTCTCCCGTTGTGCCTCATCATCTTCCTTAACCTGCATATTTAGAGCTCTCCTTGCCACTAACAAATCCCCTTGGGCAGCGTACTCTTCATCATCGGCATCCTGCAATGATGGCACAGATTCGTTGTCATCTTCATCTTCGGTTTCAATCTCACCATTATCTCGTAACACCATAACTCTCTTGTTCGGACATTGGCTAGCTATATGCCCCCTACCTTGGCACTTAAAACACTTAATATCACGGTTCCGAGAAGTAGACGAATCAGATTTACCTTGATTTCCATGGCTGGCCACTTCTTGTTTTTGCTCAGTTTTTTTTTTTTTCGGAAAAGGGTAAATCAATAAAAAGAAAAGCCAAACGGCACTATACAAAAATACAAGGGGCATACCCCAGGGTGTACAATCAGCGCATGAAAATGGCAACTGGAAAAGCAACAAGGGATGGAGGGTTACCAAAGGCTAGCCAAGATAAGACCCATCACCAAGAACAGCAAAATCAAAAGCCAAAAGAAAAAGAGCACATGGGGTCACAAGCCCAAAAGTTGATAAAACATAGCAGTTAGCCTAACAAAACTCCCAACTAAATTCCCTTAAGTAGTAAATATCCATCTATCAATATACTGGGGAAGATGAGGGTCATTCTTCCACTTTATTTGAATTTGTTGGGAAACTTGGAGACAAATCTCTTGAAATATTCTTTCCTTGGGTTTAGCTCCAGAGTTGAAGCTTCGAGTATTTCTCTCCTTCCAAATGCTATAAACAGTTAAACCTAGGCACATTCTAGGAAGAATATGCCTAGGGGTTTGCCCTTTCCACTTGTCTGCTGTCCATAGCACAAGAGCATCCCAAGAGGTGTTTGCAAATAAAATTCCCAGCCTATTAAGAACTCCCTGCCATACAAAGGAAGTATATGAGCAATTGAAAAACAAGTGGTCATGAGATTCCAAGTTTTTGTGGCAAAAAACGCACGCTAAAGGGCCCGGTGTGTATGAATAGATTCTATCATGGGTAGATAGCCTATGAAGAGTAGCTAACCATAATATAAAACTATGCCGTGGGATGTTTCCCGGGAACCATATGAGGCAATGCCAAGGGACTTCGGGAAATTGAGTTCTGACATGTTCCCAAGTTTTTGCCGTAGAAAAAATTTTGTTTGGAGAAGGTAACCATTGGGTTACATCATTGGAAAATGACGGAGGGGGTAGTGAATGTAATTGGCCTCTTATTTCCATCAAGTCAATCGTATTAGTAAGCGGCCAATTCCATTCCCTTCCATCAATAACATCGGAAACTTTAGCATTAAAAGGGAGAGCGGCATCGTATTGGACACGGATCCCATATTTATCCAATAAGGGGCCCGTGGGGTGCCAATTGTCATACCAAAGGTAGGTGCCACAACCATTACCAATCTGATGTTTGAGCATAGGTCTAGCCATAGACCTAAGATTAAGGAGTTTTCTCCAGTACCAAGAACATTGGGAGGGGGCCTTAACTTGCCAAAAACTATTTCCTTTTAACATGTAAGTGTATATCCAATCCACCCATAGTGATTGATTCTTTAAGGTGAAAATAGACCAAATGTGTTTGAGATTTAAAATATAGTTCAACTGAGTAAGGTTTTTAAGGCCAAGACCCCCTTCCTTCTTAGGTCTACAGACTAAGTCCCAAGCTACTTTGGCGCCATGGGCCTTATCCGTTCCCCCTGTCCATAGAAACCTACACATAAGGCTATCAATATGCTTTAAAACACTTTTGGGAAGAATAAACATAGCAGTCCAATAGTTTTGTATTCCTGCAAGAACAGATTGAATGAGTTGTAATCTGCCAGCATAAGAGAGGAATTTGGCAGTCCAAGAAGTAACCCTCGAGCTAATTTTGTGAATTAGGTCATCGCAATCGCCCTTCTTTAATTTAGTAGTGATTAGGGGAACACCAAGGTATTTCATTGGGAGGGATCCGCGGGAAAAGGGAAGAATTTGACAAATAGCATTAGAAATGTTTTCCTCCAACCCTGCAATAAACAAACAACTCTTGCTAGCATTAGCTTGTAAGCCAGTGAATTCATAAAATTGATGCATAGTGTTAGCCATAACCATTGTAGAGTTCGCATCACCATAGAAAAATAAGAGCAGATCATCGGCAAAACAAAGGTGAGAAATTTTGAGTTTATCACATCTCCAGTGGTATTTATATTGGGCAGATCTATTAATGTTATGATTAATCAGTTGGCTAAGGGTGTCCATGACAAGAACAAAAAGATAGGGAGACATTGGGTCCCCCTGTCTAAGACCTTTAGCACCCTCAAAGTACCCAATAGATTCCCCATTAAAATTGATAGAGTACTTAGGACTAGTTACACAAGCTCTAATCCAGCCTTGCATCTTGGGAGGGAAACCTAGCACATCAAGAAGATCAAGTAGAAATTCCCAACTCACACTATCATAAGCTTTCATGAGGTCCACCTTTGCCGCGGCTCGGGGATGGCCTGAAGGCTTATGATAGTCCCTTATGAGATCCTGGGCAAGAAGCACATTGTCACTAATTTTCCTACCTTTAATAAAAGCAGATTGAGCATTGTCAACAGCATTGCTCAGTTTTTGGCTTCACCAAAGGCTGCTTCTCATCTCTTTTCCAATTATTTGGTTTCCAAGCGGATGTATTGGAATTTTGGCTTGGATTTTGGCTTGGACGTGTGCTGCTGCCCCTCCTCTTGAGTTGATTCTCAAATTTAATAGCCATGTGTACCATATCCTCCAACTCAACATAGTGTTGCAATTCCACTGCATTGGCAATTTCCCGATTCAACCCAACTAAGAATCTAGCCATTGTAGCCTCTCGATCTTCCTCTACATTCGCTCGAATCATAGCAACTTCCATCTCCTTATAATATTCTTCCACACTCCTATTACCTTGCCTCAAACTTTGCAACTTGTTGTACAACTCTCGGTAATAATAGCTTGGAACGAACCGCTTCCTCATCACAGTTTTCATATCCTCCCATGTCTCTATTGGACGCTCCCTATTTCTTCTCCTATTCAACACCAATTGATCCAACCAAATGATAGCATAATCAGAAAATTCAATGGCAGCAAGTTTTACCTTCTTAGCCTCAGAGTAATGGTGGCAATCAAATACTAATTCTACCTTCTTCTCCCATTCTAGATAGGCTTCCGGATCATTCTTCCCTTGAAACGAAGGAATCTTCATCTTAATACTACCCAAATTATTATCTTCCCGGTTCCTAGCTTCTCTAAACCTAACTTCTCTACCCCGACCACCATATCTCCTATGATTATCTATTGACTCCTGATCATTTTCTTCGTCAAAGTCTCCCCAAAAATACTCCTCTTCTTCAACTCTCACTCCCCTCGGTTGAACTCTCTCTCTTTTACGTCCATGAGGAGCATTGTTTTGTGGCTGCTCCACACGTGCATTCTCTACTCTATCTAACCGTTCATGAACTTGTTCCATCTCTGTCCTCAATACCCTCCTCATTTCACCCATTAATGCCTCCAATAGTAGTTTCTGATCAGTCTCTCCCGAAACCTCCCCGGCATTAATTTCGTCTTTATTGGCCATATTTCGCTGCAAAACAAAGATTAGATAAAAAAAAATATACAGGACCTCACAACTCTCGCTCACGTGTTTCACTCAACTAGGATGTATCACTCAAGTTCACTCGTGTTTAAACTGAAAATCAATTTGGCTTTTACCCTCTTATGTGCTCACCACTCTTGCCTTTTTCCACTCGTAGTAGTTCTCACTCGGTTCTTATGAAACTGACCAAACAATGACCAGAATTTCTCAGTAACAATCCACACCCAAACTAGACCAATCAAATTTGGAAGTTGAAAGCACGACTAAAAAACGAACGCGGATGGCTAGGTTTCCAAAAGCACAAAAAAAATGGAATTTTTGGAAATTTTTTTTCACACTATGGAGTAAGGTCAAATTTGGACTCCTTAGACCCCCAATATTGTAAAACAAAAATTAAATTTTAAGCCGATTTTTTGTACTTTTCTTCTCTTTTTTTTTTCTTTTTTTTTTTTCTCTTTTTTTTTTTTTTTTTAATCAAGCAGACTTCACAGTTCACGTATCTGATTCAGAAACCCTAATTCTCGAGAAGAAAAAAAACCACAATAACAACGATCACGAGAATGAACAAACACGAAGTAACAAGAGCAAATCACAGATCAGATTCGCAAACCCTAAACACGAAATTCCAGATCGTCATCGAACACCCTTTTTTTTTTTTTTTTTTTTTTTATATGGTTCAAAAACGAGAACGAATAAGAAAACGAAGAGAAACAAAAACGAATACGAACAGAACCAGAAGAAACGAATAAGAACAGAAATGAAAAAGATATGATAAACCTGAGACTAGAACTGTGCTCTGATACCAACTGATACGAACCCCGCCAATAATGTGACGAAACCCGTAACACGATTAATGTCTCGGACCGTTCTACTGTCAGATTCAATGGAAACCGCGACCCAACACCTATAACAGATGCGAACCTTGGTATAAAGGATGAAGACGCCACAATCAAGGATGGAAAACTCGATTGATAAGTCCAGGTATGAACGCCACAGAGTAAATCTGATAAGTTCGAATAGTTCTTCAAAGAACCAAAGAGAAAACTCTCACAATATTATTAATGATCAAAACTGAATATTACAAACCCTAAAACTGTTTAAATAGCTGAGGCTTAAAGTTGGGCCCTTTTAAGCCTACGAAATATTATGGTCCAATATAATTCATCCCAAAACTAAAATAAAAGGAAACTAATGAATATAAAAAATCCCTAAGTTGGCATGCAAGCCTATAATTTATTCTAGAGCTTGAATCATGGACACCCAGCCTTGTGGATCACTAGCATCCTCCTTTGGGCCACTCAGATTAGTCTCAACCCAAATTTGTTGAACCAGCCCATTGAGATTGTCCTTGAACCGCTTTGCTCGCGCCCTTGTAACCGGACCAATTGGCACGTGGTTCGGGTCCGCATTCCACCTTGTGCTAGCCGCCATGTTCTCATCAGCAAGTATCTCCCTGATGAATTTATTGAACAATTGAGAAAGGATGGGATCCTATCTCAGTTGATTACACCTAGAACACCTCAACAGAATGGTGTATCAGAAAGAAGGAACCGGACCCTTTTAGACATGACTAGGCCTATGATGAGCTATTTAGAATTACCATTGTTCCTATGGGGTTTCGCTTTGGAAACTACAATGTACATACTAAATCATGTTCCAAGCAAATCTGTACCTAAGACACCCTGAGAGTTATGGAATGGACGTAAGCCCTCTTTGAGACACTTTTGGATTTGGGTTGTCCGGCACATGTGCTGAAGGCACAGACGAGCAAGTTGGAAACAAGATTAGAAGTATGTTACTTTGTGGGATATCCAAAGGAAATGAAGGGTTGGTATTTTTATCACCCAAGAGAGCAGAAGGTGTTTGTGAGTACACAGGCTGTTTCTTGGAGGATGATTTTATCATGAACCACAGACCTAAAGGAAGCATAGTTCTAGAAGAAGTAAATGAACAACCCTTGGTCCCTCAAACAATCAATGAGAATGTAGAACAAGAAATTACTGCACCTTCTTCTATTCCTATACCGTAACCTCATCGTAGTGGGAGGATTGTCAGGGAGCTTGACAGATTCATGTTTCTAGGAGAAGCTTGTGAAGATGTTCCTCAAGAATCTAAATCTGATCCTTCTAGTTATGAAGTGGCCATGTCCGATAAAGATTCGGAACATTGGATACAAGTAATGAAAGCTGAAATGGAGTGTATGTACTCCAATCAGGTCTGGGAGCTTGTAGATTCACATGCTAATATTAAACCTATTGGCTGTAAGTGGGTCTACAAAAGGAAAAGAGGACCAGATGGGAAGGTAGAGACCTTCAAATCTAGGCAAGTAGAAAAAGGATATACTCAACAAGAGGGTGTTGACTATGATGAGACCTTTTCACAAGTAGCCATGCTTAAATTCGCCAGGATTCTCTTATCCATAGTAGCATGTCTCGATTATGAGATATGGCAGATGGACGTCAAGACTGCATTCTTGAATGATAATCTTGATGAGGACATCTTTTTTTTTTTCGGAAAAAAAGATGAGGACATCTTTACTCAGCAACCAGTCAGTTTCATAGCTAAAGGACAGGAAGGTCAAGTGTGCAAGTTGCATAGGTCCATTTATGGGCTCAAACAATCATCAAGAAGTTGGAACATCTGTTTTGACCAAGCGGTCAAATGTTTTGGATAAACCCAAAACATGGATGAACCTTGTGTTTACAAGAAACATAAGAAGATTGCGCTGATATTCTTAGTTCTGTATGTTGATGACATCCTTATCATTGGGAATGATATAGTAGTGCTGTCAACGATTAAGGTTTGGTTAGCTAGCACCTTTGATATGAAAGATCTTGGTAAGGCAAGCTATATTCTGGGAATAAAGCTTATACGAGATCAGAAGAATAAGACAATAAGATTGTCTCAAGCTTCCTATATCGATAAGGTGTTGACTTCTATGGAAAATTCCAAGAAAGGGTTCTTACCCTTTAGGCATGGTGTCTTACTTTCATAGAGTCAGTGTCCTAAGACACAGGCAGAGAAAGATCGTATGACGGGAATTCCATATGCTTCAGCTATTGGAAGTCTTATGTTTGCGATGTTGTGCACTAGGCCAGATATCTGTTTTGATATAGGCATGGTAAGCAGATATCAGTCCAATCCGAGTCTCGACCATTGGACAGCGGTAAAGAATATTCTTAATTACATGAGAAGGACTCGAGATTATATGCTAATCTATGGGAGGGAGGACTTAATTCCAATTGGCTATACAGATTTTGATTTTATGTCAGATAAGGATTCGAGGAAGTCGGCATCCGGTTATGTGTTTACTCTCGGAGGTAGTGCTGTTAGTTAGAGGGGTATTAAGAAGAAATGCATTGCAGACTCTACTACAGAGACTGAGTATGTAGCAATCTACGAGACAGCCAAAGAGACTGTTGTGGATACCGGCATTTGGGCCCACTTTTATTTTTAAAACATTTTTCAAATTCAAATTCAAATACGAGTCGCCACTTAATTTTTAAAGGAAAATTACGAAACCATTTTGAAAGCAAACTGATCTTTTGCGAAACCAAAGATAATCTGGGTCCGGGGATTATGGAATGAAAGGGAAAGGAGCCCGGCGGACTAAAACACCCCCTTTCATCCTATCTCGTGATAGGCCTCTACTCATCATCCTTTTTAATCAAATTAATAATGTAAGCATGCCCTCAATTAATACATAGATATAAGTATACATATCACAAGCATGTCAAAAGGGTGAAAAATTGCTAACGGTAAAATATCATTCATAAGCCACATAATTCAATTAGGAAGCAAAATGATGTGCAAGTACGGAACTAGAGAACTTACCCGGGATCCAGCCGCGAAATGGGAAACTTGCAATGCATACAAAGAAATCCTAAGAAATGGTCTCTATACCACATATACACATAAGGCAAAACCTAGTCTAAGGTGTCGCACATGAAGTCGAAAATCAATTAAAATCAAGGAAATTAAATTAAACTAGAGAAGGGGTTGAGAAATTGTACCTCGAATGCGCTACAAAACAAAGGTTAACACATGCCTTAATCAAAAGATATCAAATAATCGAACCTAAGATTCTAGCTTAAATCTATCAAGCATGGAAATAATTGACCTATTTGTGGATTCCTTCTAATTAGTTGAGACCATATCACCTTTATAGATATACAAGTCTCAACTAGGAGACAATGCAGTGTCCATATAAAGGTAGCATGATCCCAACATTATTACAAGAAACTCACAACTAGGTTCAATTAGGGATAAGATAACCTAGAGCTAGATCCTAACTACAAGCATCAATATACCTGGATGAATGCATGGATGTAAACATGCACTACACCAGAATGGCCGATTTGTCACGGTACAAATCCGTGACATTTTCGGGTGTGACAAAAAAATTTGTCACTGTACAGAACCGTGACAAATACTATTTGTCACGGTTCATTTGTTACACTTTAAAAGTGACATATCACTTCCAATTGTCACGGTTTTGTCACTGTTCGAAACAGTGACAATTTATTTATTTGTCACAGTCATAAACTGTGACAATTTGTGTTATTTGTCACATTATTTGTCACGGTTTGGACCGTGACAATTTATGGAATTTGTCACATTATGTGTCACAGTTTTTTACTATTACAATTATTAATAATTTAGTGATTAAGATGTAAAATAATGTCACAGTAATTTTCTCTAATTGTCATGGTTTAAAACAGTGACAAATCAGAATTTTTTTTAAAAAAAACATTTATTTTTGCCATAATACACCCTATTACTTTTGTACCTGACAATATAAACACAAATAACAAAAATTGTAATCCAATACGACGACATGTTATAAACACTAATTGTATGATCACCACTAAACACAACTGTGCTATCCAATAAGATAACCTATAAGAACTTTATTCGATTGCAACATTCCAAATAATTCACAAGTTCCTCAAAATCTATAAAATTCACAAAGCTTACTGGTTTTTCTTCTCATTTGCAAATGCAACACATCTTCCCTCTCATTAGTAGGAAAAAAGAAAATCGTACAACAGACAATAAGAAACATCATAGTACTTGTTTTTTATTGTGGCAAAGAATAATAAGACTTCGGATTCTCTCGCATCAGGCAAATTCTTAGCGTAGTCACCAAGGATATATTCCATCATCGGAGGCACAAATTGCTTCCCTGTTTGAGGTTGATCTTCAACATCTAAGAATGTCTCAATGAGCTTAAGGGTTTCCCTCTTCACTGAACTGTTTCAATAATGATATTCAAGAATCAGATTTGTACCCCTAATAGTTCACGACTAAAATAAAATCTAACATGATCTTACCGTAAAAGTTTCACAAAGAAAATCTGACATGTCATAGTTTCGACTGGAAATTATACATGTACACATTGAGCATGTGTAAAAAGATCAGTGAGATTTGAGATAGAAATACGTTTCAAGTGAACTGGCAGCACTCGTATTTGTCTTCAAAGCAAGAATGGCTTGCATAACTCACGCATATAATAAAGAGATTATGAAATTAATGTGGAAGGAAGGCTATCACAATTAAAGACAAGGAACCAACTACACAAAAGTAAATTTACAAGAAAGTTTCACAATGGCCAAGTGATTTCAAAGTCTAGTATGATAATTGTAGAAGTTATAGAATGGTTTCATGGTAATCATTAACAAATCAGATTTCACTATACGAAAAAGACCAAAATTTTGGAATGCAATATGCTATTTAGAGACAATGGTTGCTGAAACAAAAGGACAAAAAAAGATCAAATTCTACAAGAAATTAAATTTGTTGTACGAGAGGTCTAGAGTCGGAAAAGAAAATTCGATGGTGTACCTGAATTGCGCATATGAGAAGTGGCCAAAATCAGCAAACATTGCTTTTGAGTCTGCAAATAGCCAAATATAGTAAGAAAATAAGGTTGGCATTTTTAGGCAGCTGGACCACTTAATATTCACACCTAGAAGTTCGTATCGTTTGTATAATTTTAGTTTTTGAATATAATTACATTTGCCTATTTTTAGGGCGGTTCAAATGTGGATCAATTTCAACGTACAAATCTACTCTACCAATCTCAATAATGCCACCAAGTTGTTCTATTTTCTATTTGACTAGGGATAACCCATGGCTAAAGCCACTATCAAGTAATTCTAATCAAAGAGAGATGAATATTTAATTCTTTTGTATAGGGGAATGAAATGAAAGTTGACATAATTAAAGTTGGAAAATGTAAAGGCAGAAAGAAGAGAGATGCAAAAATTTGGGAGTTGAAAGGATTCTTAAGGAAAGAATGGAGGGATAGAGGTGATGAGATGAAACATGTTTTCGCAATTGTAGCATAAGATAGGCAACAGTGAGAGGCATAGTTGTTTAAAAAATGACTACAATTGAGCTTCCAAATTCAAACAATTGAGGGAAGTTTAAAGATAAATTTGGAAACAATCACCCATTGCCAAAATAGAAGATCAGATTTGAAGTCGAAAAGTACGCACCAATGCACAACCAATGATCCAGCAAATTGAATGATATAAGCATAAATGGAAGTTGTGAAATACCTCATAGAAGCATCGTTTGAAGTTCCAATGCTCTAGAGGGAGTAATTGTGTTCCAAGAATTCCTTACAAACACCAAGCAGTTACCTAAACCATACATGTTACACCAAAAATATATTATATAAATGTTATGTGATTACATAGGCTAAAAAACCTACAAATTTATGGTGCAAAAACATACCAAGTAAATGTGAAATTATTCTCATTCCGATATACCTATTCATGAAGGAATTACAACATTGATTCTAATTTTTCTCAATCTAGCATAATAACAGTTCAATTTGAAATAGAAAAATGTAGAGTTCACATTATGTATGTAGTCATAGGAAAAGAATATTCCAAATGGGCAACCTTTAAGCGAATAGACCAAGCTTAACGCAAAAAGGAAAATATGAGTATGCTGTCAAGAAACAAATATTGTTAAAAGTGCAGCTTAATGAAAATGGTAATCCAATTGCAAAGAATGTTTGAGGCTAACCTACTGTATGAATTAGATGCCTCTACACTGACAAAAGTATGAGGTAAAGAAGGCAAAACATGGTGTAGTTCTTCCCAGCTAGTTCCGACTTCACCTTTTTTGAACTCCATGAGGGTGTTTTGATTGATGCTAGTATATAGGAATCTATATCCAAATAGCCAAAAAAAAATTTGAACCTATTTAAATTGATGCTAGTATACATAAATCTATATCCAAATGGCATCAATTACATTATAAAGCAAATAATTAGAAGCTCTCCACGGTGCTTTTGAGATTTTCTTCATTATAGTATAATTGGTTGGGTCAACTTCCAACTCACATGTAAATTGCAATTATAGGACATCTTGGCTTTCTAATGTATGAACATATATAAGAAAGAATAAACATGTAGGTATGTTAAACTCTTTAATAACCATGGTGGTGTAAGTACCAATTTGATGCTATTAGACATAGGTTTTATAGAAAACAAAAGCAGCACGTATTCAAAACTTGTGTTTATAATTCGGACATAGATAAGAATATATTTTTATATATTTGTGTGCGTGTCATGTGTGTGTAATTATACATAATGGCAAAAATTACATCCCTATAATAAGTAATGTAGTGCAAAAATTACGTACATATGGATAGAGAAGAGCAAAGCTAGAGCAGCAAGTAGCAACAATCTTTTCCCCACAAGATAACTGGTCCGTATATGGAAACAAGCAGGCTAGAATTGAGCCTTCCCACCATTATGGCCACTGTTTCAATCTGCAAGTAGAAAAGACACAAATTTATCCTCATGCCTTTTAAGTTCAATACAAATATTAATAAATCATAGAAAAAATAAGAATCATATTGAAGGCATGAAATCTGCGAAAAAGGCAAAAAAAAAAAAGGGGTTGGTGGAAGGGATTAGACAACCAACACAAATGATTTCTATAATCATTTTCTAACTTTTCGTATCAGAAAGAAATGAGAATCAAGAAATTAGAGAAAAGGATCCTTTATTTCATGGATCTTTTCACAAGTACATACTACACTATTTCAAGGAAACAAACGACACTCACGACCTAAAGTTTTGTTTTTTTTTTTACTTCTATCACATTTTCTAGGTAACCAAACAAATGACACCCACGACCTGACCTTGATCTATACAAGTGGTAGTCCATGTCCCTGAAGTATTCTGCTATAGTGCTTTGTTTAAGAGGGGACCATTGGCTGCCCGAGAAACACATGTGGGCAGTCTACTTGTTTGGTTCCAACCACAATTTTCTTTCTTTTTTTTTTTCTTTTTTTTTTTGAAGGAGAGAGAAATCAATTACTACAAATTTGATGCTTAGGTTGTAGAGAGAGAGAGAGAGAGAGAGAGAGAGAGAGAGAGAGATTGGGTCAGTTTGAGGGATACTCAAATTAGAAGTTATATGATTCTTAGCTAGCACGAGGAAATGCTACAAAGTTTTTTATTTTTCTAAACAAACTGATATAAGATGGAGTAGTGCTATAGTTTTCAAATTTATATCTCAAGTCCAGTTCCAAACACATGTGACAGTGGACCATACAAAACAACTTCCAAGTCATGAATGGACTCATTCAAATTCGTGGGGCATCCAAAGGCGCTATAATATGTAAAAACAACAGTACAAAAAGATAGATTTTTTTTTAAGTTTGTGATGTTAGAGAGAGAAGCTCCTCCCTCTCTCTAGTTTTCTTATGCTATGGGTTCATCCAAAAAGAAGAGAAACCAAATTTCAAGTGGAAAATCTGGCTCCCAATCTTCTTCCCCGACCTCTAAGCTACATAGTCTCAATGGAAAATCTAGTTCCCCATCATCCAATCCATCCAAGGAGACCCCTTGTGTCTCTGATGCTATGATACTGGGTGCTCATTCTGTTATTACCCCTGAGCTGGTAAATAAATACATTTTCAATGGTGATGGCTCTGTTAAGCTTAGAGATGGATCTACAAATGGTGGCACCCAAAGTAAAGGTGTGGTTCATGTTCTTAATGCTGTTAAGTCAATTGTGCCTCAAGTTCCTAAGGAAGTTAATACTATTTCTAGTAGAGATCCCAAAGTAGCTATGGAGGCCATAACCACTGTTCCAAGCTGTATTATCAACGCTGATAGAGAGGAGGTTAATGCCTATGCATCATCCATTAATGCCTCAACTAGTCCAGGAAGCAAGCATGAGAGCATAGGTCAGTCTGTCTTCCTAAGAGGTAACTCTTCCGAGTACCTTGAGGATGACCATGAACTTCATGAAGACTGGGAGGAATCACCTATTCATAGTGACTTTAAGAATGAGAAACCAGTTGATGAACAGGCTTTTAAGTCTCTCCAAGATTCTAAAGAGATCATTAAAAGAAAGAAGTATGCTGCTCGAGAGAAAGAGGATTCATCTATTGACACTTCTAGCCTCCAGCACAACATCCCTATTTTAATGGGCTCTAGAGAGAGAAGCTCTTCCTTCTCTCTAGAAGTCTCTAGATGAAAGAGGATTACCCATGGGTGCTCCCTTGTGTGAGGAGTGTTAATGCCAAGAAAAAGAAACAGAAGATCCTTCTTTTCCCTAGCAATGTGAGCAAATTGAATATCTCAGCAAAGAGGATTGTTAAGATTCCGTTTCCTAATGAGTATCTAGAGGAGGAAGATAAGTTAGTTGAAGGTGAAGTTAGTCCAAGTGATGCTTCCCTAGAAGATGTGGTTGCTACAAATGCAGCTAGTGCTACTGATAAGTCCTCGGATGAAGATAGAGACCAAGTTAGAGCTCACTTTGCCTTTATTCAAGACTCTTGTGAGCTAGTCAAAGTAAGGATATCCAAAATCAATGGTGTTCAACACAACCTTGGATCTGATGAAGACCAAGGTAACCTTTCTATTGCAGACCAAGATGCAGACCCTTTTCGAGATTTGCCACAAGAAAGTGATGCTTTCAAACTTGAGAACCTTCTGTTTGAGGTTCTTCAGAATGAAACCCTAGCTCCTGCAAAATGTCCTACTGTGTGCACTGCTAATGCCACTATTAGTGATGTTCCATCTGCTAGGGATGACCAGGCCGCCATTGGAGATGTTGCTCTTAATCAGCTGGAGATTGTGGATAAAAGTTCTCGGTTTAATCCGATTAATGATACCATTCCTTGCCCCAAGGTGTTTTCTACATGTGAAGCACACGCGCCTATGCCTTTACTAACCAGCTCCTTTAACGGTCACATTGAGGATGTGCTATGCACTGAAAAGCCCAAAAATCCAGAGAAAGCTGCTATTTCTCACATGGGGTCATTAAATGCGTCCATTAATTCTGGTGACTCACGTACCATTGATTCCATTCCGGTGGATACGAAGCCTAATTTACATCATGGTCAATTGTCTGTGCTAGGGACCACGCAAGATCAGCAGCACGTTGAAGTTGGTGGGGCCCAGGCATCACAAAGTGGGACTGCTTGTTCCCATGTTCATGATGATGCGACGGTAGAGTGTTTGATAGCTCACTTATTGAATCCTTACGCTACTATAGCTGATGACTCTACCGAGCATGACATTTGTAGTGGGACCCATGCGGATGATGGTGTTCAAGACTTTAAAGAAAACCAAGAGGTCAATGCCACACTCATGGAGGGGGCCCACCGACATCCTTGACAATTCCAAGGATATTAATCCCACCCCTCATCAGTGTAGTGTTCATTTGGGAATTCAGCACATGCGTGCAAACGAGGATGAATTTAGTTTAGAAAACCAGCAGCTTACTCATGGTAGGGTCCAGGAGGACGTCCACGTGGATGACCAACAGGTTACCCTTGGTAGGGCCCGAGATTTACATTATGGAGCTGTTGGACAAATTGGTGGTCTACCTGTTAATACAGATCATGCTTTTGTTGCTCCCACGTCTTTGCATGAACCTAAAGGCTCGTTTGCTTCTTTATTCACTACCCAAGGTCAGTCTTCCATTCAGTTACATGGACAAAGGAATGTTGAGAAATGTATTGAACAGAATGTTTCTGACAATAGCCATTCCTTGTTGCTAAATACCAAGCCTAACTGTGACTTTCATCTTAAATTCATTAATCCCGGGGTTAACAAGGACAGCTTAAGGTTGAGAATCCCTCATGCAGTTATGGATGCCAGTAAGAAAGACTGGGATAATACACTTGTGGGGTGTTTCTTGGATAAGAAACTCCCTTTTTCATTGGTTAAATCTATTACAGATAGGTTATGGGTTGATCTTGGTCTTGTTGATATGTTGGCTACAGACTCTGGTGTTTTTTCTTTGTGTTTAACAAGCAAGAGACTTGTGATACTGTTCTCGAACGGGGACCTTGGTTCATTGCTGGGAAGCCAATCTTGTTGAGGAAATGGCAACCGGGTATGATTATTGATAAATACGTGACTAAAGTTCCTATTTGGGTTAAGCTTCATAATATCCCTTTGGAGTATTTTAATGGTGAAGGCTTGAGCTACTTAGTAAGTATGATAGGAAGGCCTCTTCATGTGGATAGAGTGACCGCAAGTCGAAGACGAATTTCCTACGCTAGAATTTGTATTGAAGTGGATGCATCTGAAGATAAGTTGTGCTATTTCGACTTAGAGGTTGAAGATCCTATCAGTGGAGATATTGGTTTGATTAAAATTGAAATCGAATACGAATGGACACCTACCCAGTGTAACAAGTGCAAGGTCTTTGGGCATGATTGCTTAAAGAATAATAGTAAACCGACTTCCCAGCCCTATAAGAAGACTACTAATGCTCAATGGGTTGAAGTTAAAAATGGAGAGAGAGGCAATCTTTTTGTTGAAGATAGACAAGAGGTTAAAGCTGACAAAGGTGAGTGGAAATTTGTTACTAGGAAGAATCAAGGGAAAATGAAAGCTACAGTAAAAAATCAGGCCATTTTTGAAACAGTTCATTCAGATGACCCAAAAAATAGGGGCAATAGGTTTTCAGCTCTCTCCCATGGTATTTTTAAGGCTGACCAAGATCCAGGGATGACAGAAGCTGCTATCCATAATCCAACCAGTGTAGTGAATCCAGGGGTAATCATGAAAAGTAACTTCCACTCACTTCCTACTGAGGATGAGGTGGGGGCTGCAATGGACCTTATTGAGGCGGTTGAAGATACAGATTTTGTTGTTGACATTGACAAAGAAAGGGAAGATTTGGATGTCCCTATTGCTAGTGGATCTACTGTGTTAGATAGTCCTTCATTTCAAGACAGAGAAAGAAGGAGTCTAAGATGAAATTCAATGGTAGTCGTCCCAAGGGCCGCCATAAAGTTTAGTTGCTGATTGATTTTTGTGCCTTGTGTGGGCCATGTTTGGGTTGTTTTTCATTTCTGGGTTATGTTATGCGTGTTTGTTTCATTTCCATGTTTGATCTCGCATTCATAACATGTTTTTGCGCTTTTGTAATATCCTGGGATATGGCCCCTTTTTTGGAATCTATTCACCCTTTTTTCGAAAAAAAAAATCTATTGACACTTCTATCCTTAAAGATCTTCTTCTTTTTTTTTTTTTTTTTTTCGGAAAATGGTAAATAAATTCCAAAAAGGATGTACAAATGTACAAGGGGCATACCCCAGGATAAATAGCAAGCTCAACACATGAGGACAAAGGTCAGAGCTAACAACATAAGGACAAATGGAAAAACCCTGAAAATTACATAGCTAACTAACAGGAGAGACTCCAAAACAAAAGGAAGTAACTAGAGAAGTTACAAAATCCCATCCATAAACCAAAAAAGGATCCTTGAATCCCAAACCCCCTTCTTCTTTGGACTCATTGGAAGGGTCCAATAAGTTGCCAATATGTTTGAGATTCAAAATAGTGGTAACCAAAAAAGGATCCTTGAATCCCAACCCCCCTTCTTCTTTGGGTCTGCACACTTTATCCCAAGCCACTTTTGCTCCAGACGCTTTATCAGTCTTGCCCGACCAAAGGAATCTAGCCATAGCTTGGGAAACTTGTTTGAGGACTCCTTTGGGGAGAACAAACATCCCAGACCAATAGTGTGAATACCTGTCAAAACAGAGCTAATAAGTTGGGCCCGACCTGCATAGGATAAGAATTTAGATTTCCATGAGTTTACCCTAGAACAGATTTTATTGACCAAACCATCACAATCTTGTTTTTTAAGTTTTGACGTGATTAAAGGGACTCCAAGATATTTGATGCGAAGACTCCCTATAGCAAACTGTAGAGAATTCAGAATATCTTCACCTACGTTAGCTTCAACATCAGAAAAGAAGATACAACTTTTAGAGTTATTGGCTTGCAAGATCTTCGTCAAGAGCTAAGGAGGCCTTCTCCATCTAGTCCTATTCAAGTGGTTGTTAAAAGCCAAGCCAATCATGAGGAGTCCCCAAGGCGTAAAACTGAGCTGGAAAATGAAATATCAAAGCTCTGAAGGGAGTCTGTTCAAGGGATCCGAGACGATAGGATGGTGAGTGGGGGCAAAACTTCAGATCCTTTTGCAAACCCTAATCTGAATATTGAAACTTCCAAGCATGAAAACGATGTAGCTACCCCCTTTGATCCAAATGGTAGTTGTTTTTCAATAACTGAAGTGTTTTTAGAAGGTGGATCTCACGCACCTCAACCCAACAGTCAAGAAGGATAGTCTCCTTTACTGCATAAAGCAGACTATCACGTGGGCAGCAAGTTACTTCCCCTAAAACCAGACGAGTTGTCTCTAACTTCAAGGACTGAGCTGACTTGTCCTAATGGGTCTAATGGGTTGCTTGTTGAACATGTGACTAAGTCCATCAATGAGGGCCCCACAACAGCTATGCAAGTAGCAGTCAATAGCCACTTGGGTAGCAGATCTTTTTCCTTAATATCCGGTGAGGTGTCTCACTCTTCTAAGACTATTTTGGCTCCGGATGAATTAAATGGAGTGCATGGTGCCCCCGTGGCAAAGCTTCAACCTGACAGCACCATGTCCAACTCTATGAAGGAAGACACGTCCATGCCACCTCATGATGTGGGCTCCAACGCTACAAAATCTGGCCATTCAAAGTTTATGGAGAAGCCAATTTTATCCGGCCATGTTCTTTCCCCTAACACAGAGGCTATTACTAACATTTCTCCAAAGTCCACCATATGGGCTTCGCTAATTAAGAAACAAGAGTCCCCAGTTTTCAAGCTCAACCTCATTAAATCTGTTGAAGATGCTAATAGCAGTACTATTCGTATGCCAATGTCTTTGGCAGCCAAAGGAAGTAGAGATTGGGAAAACACTTTAGAGGGATACTTTATAGGTAAGAAACTTCCATATTCCTTTGTCAAGAATGCTTCTACCAGAATATGGGCTAAACATGGCCTTATGGACATGCTGGCCACAGACTCTAGTTATTTCTTTTTTAAGTTTGATAGTAAAGAGGAGAGTGACAAAATTCTAGAAGGAGGACCATGGTATTTTGCTGGCCAACCTATTCTGCTTAAGTATTGGCACACTGGCCTTATGCTTGCCGAGGAAAGCCCTCCCACAATTCCTATGTGGGTTCACATCTACAATATTCCCCTTGAGTATTGGAATCCAGAAGGATTGAGCCATATAGCTAGTGCCTTGGGGAAACCTCTACATGTTGACAAGCTCTCGGCCACTTGTAGATGGATATCCTATGCTAGGATATGTATTGAAGTTAGTGCCTCCAACGAGTTCAAGAAATTTCTGGAGCTACAAGCTGAAGATCCTAGCAGTGGTGAAGTGGACAGAATCTATCTCAAGGTGGATTACCAGTGGACTCCAATAAGATGTGCCAAGTGTAAGAAGTTTGGTCATGATTGTGCAAGGCTCCCTAATGCTCAGAAGATTACTAACCAAGTTTTTAGACCTTCTTCCTCCTCTAATCGTCAACAAGAAGATGGTGATTGGATGGTCATAACCAATGGTAAGTCTGTGGTTGAACAAAGCCAGGAGGATATTCCCATTTCACCTTCCAATGAAGAAAAAAAGCATGTTTCAGGAAGCAAGTCCAATCTTCCCCATACTAATGGTTCTGTTGTTAAGGAAAGTGATGTTCGAATCCTGGGCTCAAATGTTAGTAAAAAACAAAATTCCCAACACGAGTTGTATACTGTGCCTTCCAAAGATAAGAAGGTTGAATGCTTAATCCCTAGCAAAGATCCCCTCTCTTTAACAGGCTCCTTGGTGACTTCTATTGATGGTTCTGTGAGCTATGGAACTCAGAAACAAGGTACTGGATTGACGGGCAAAAATCAGTTTGCTATCCTTGATGAGGAAATCCATGAAGATGAAGGTATTGCTGCTATGGAAGGGAAGATTGAAAATCAATACTTTGTCTCCAACTACATCCTCTCAACTCTATTCCCCAGGTCAGATTAGTAACAAGAGGAAGGGTGCATCCTCAGGTATCCTACCAAACTCTCATTTAAAGTTTTAAATGATTATTTGCAATTGGAATATTAGAGGGCTTAATCAAGCCCACAAACAAAGTGATTTAAAGAAATTCATCATTGAGAATGATATTCATGTCATGGGTATTACTGAAACTAAAGTTAAGATTAATAATCTTGCCAGTATTCAGGTTTCTTTATTGCCTCAGTGGATTTTCGTGTCTAATACCCAAACTGATTTTACTTGTAGAATTTGGGTTGCTTGGAATCCGGACAGAGTATCTGTGGATGTCCTCTTTTCAACCCCCCAAATGATTCATGTTAAAATTACCAGTGACGATAAGAAGATATCTTTTGAAGCTTCCTTTATTTATGCTTTTAACACTGGTTTTCAAAGAATTCAACTATGGGACTCTATCAAATCCCTAGCTAGAACTATGGGTTCTACCCCTTGGATTACTCTTGGGGACTTTAATGTCACCTTGCACTCTAAGGAGATCCAGGGATTAGATAAAGGTAATGACCAGGATAGGGATGATTTTTGTAAATGTCTCAATGACTCTTGTCTTGTTAATCTTAGATATATTGGCATTTTTTTTCACTTGGTGTAATAGAAGGTTTGGTAAACCTGATTTCATTGAGAGGAAGCTGGATAGGGCTGTAGTTAACAAAGAATGGCTTGATGCATTCCCTTTTTCCTATGCTAACTTCAAGCCACCAGGTATATCTGACCATGCTCCTATTATTATTAATATTGATCATGCTAAGAAGCGAAAAGGTAGGAAGTTTAAATTTTTTAATTTCTTGTCATCTCTTGAGACTTTTACTCCTACTGTTCAAAATTCTTGGAACCACCAGATTCAAGGTAATTCTCAGTTCCAACTTTGTCATAAGCTCAGGAAATTAAAAATTGATTTGAAAAGAATCTCTAAGGATATCATTGGTAAAGAAAAAATTAATTTAGATAAAGCTAGGGAGGATCTCCTGCAATGTCAACAGGAAAGAAATGATAACCCCTTGGATGTGGATTTAATGCTTAGAGAAAAGGATAACCTCAGGTCTTTCTATGAAGCCTCTAGAATTGAAGAGGATATAGCTAGACAGAAATCTAGAATCCAATGGCTTAAAGGTGGAGATCAAAACTCTAAGTACTTTCATAACTCCATTAACACAAAGAAGAAACATGAAAAGGATTATCTCTTTGGTTAGACCTGATGGGTCTATCACAAGAGATGAGGATGAAGCTAAAACTGAGGCCATTAGATTTTACCAAGGATTACTAGGCTCTGCTGCTACACATAGTTATCTTGGTATTCAAGAGCTTAGAAAGATTATCTCTAAGTATTTACATTCTGACCAGATCAGAGGTATGGAAACTATCCCTACTGAGTTAGACATCAAAGATACCTTGTTTAGTCTCCATAGCAACAAAGCTCCTGGCCCTGATGGGTATAATGCTCACTTCTTTAAAACAACTTGGGATATTACTAGTCCCTCTGTAGTTGCAGCTATCCAAGAGTTCTTTGTTTAAGGGGAACTTCTTACTGAAACCAATGCCACTCTTATAGCTTTGATCCCTAAAGTGCCTAATCCTTCATCCATGGGGGAATTTAGACCCATTTCGTGTTGCAATACTATCTACAAATGTATTTCTAAGATTCTTGCTAATAGAATTCAAAGGGTCCTTCCTAGCCTTGTTGATCATGCCCAATCTGCTTTTATCAAAGGTAGAAAAATCAGTGACAATATTTTACTTGCCCAGGACTTAATGAAAGACTATCATAAGTCCAATGGTACTCCTAGAGCCTCTGCTAAAGTGGATTTAATGAAAGCTTATGATAGTATTAGTTGGACTTTTCTCTTTGACCTTCTTGAAGTGTTGAGGTTTCCCCTTATTTTCATAAAATGGGTCAAGGCTTGTGTTGCCTCTCCTAGATACTCCATTTGCTTCAATGGTGAGTCTGTTGGGTTTTTTGAGGGAGCGAGAGGCTTAAGACAAGGGGTACCCAATTTTTCCCTATCTGTTTGTGTTAGTCATGGATACTCTTAGTCAGATGCTTCATTTTAATACTTCTAATTCTAAGCAGTTCAAGTATCATTGGAGATGTGAAAAAACTAAAACTGACCATCTTTTTTTTTCGGTGAATGGTGAATAAATAAAAGAACAAGCCAAACGGCACTATACAAAATACAAGGGGCATACCCCAGGATAAACAATAAGCGCAAACAAAAGCATCCAGGTGATGCACTCTGGATGAGAGACAATCAAAAGGCAAGAACCAAGAAAAGAACCCATCCAAGCAAAAGAACAAAGAACGAATGAAAGGAAGAGGGGGAACCTCTAAAACAAATCAAAAAAACCCAAGGGCCCCCCTCAACAAAGATGAACAAGCAAAATGTTCAAAAAAAAACCAAATTACAACTAACAAAAATCAGTGACAAACTAAGTCCATCTAGCTATGTAATTAGGGAGATGAGGGTCATTCTGCCACTTGATTTGGATCTGTATAGATATTTGGAGATAGATCTCTTGTAGGAGCCTTTCCTTTGATTTAACTTCAGATTTGAATGTTCGCGCATTTCTTTCTTTCCAAATGCTATAGACCACCAACCCAAGGCACATTTTAGGGATGATGTGGTTGGGAGTTTTCTTTGTCCAAGTCCTAGCTGCCCATTCCACAACGGAGCTCCAAGAGGAAGCATGGGAAGTAATCTCCAATCTTTGCATCAGTGCCTGCCAAATAAAAGAAGAGAATGAGCAACCAAAAAACAAGTGATCATGAGATTCCATACCTTGATGGCAGAAGACACATCCCAGCGGGCCAGGTGTGAAGTGGAAAATCCTGTCATGAGTAGATAACCTGTTAAGAATAGCCAACCAAAAGATGAAACTATGCCTAGGTATATTTTCTGGGAACCAAATGAGTCGATGCCATGGGACCTTAGGGCAAATGACTCGGAGGTGGTCCCATGTATGGGCAAGATTAAATTTCCCATTAGGGGAAGGAACCCACATGGCACTATCATGATTATCAGAGGGGAGGGGAAGTTCAAGCATGTGGTTTTCGAATTTCCATGAGTTCTAGCGTGTTAGTGAGAGGCCATTGCCAATCCCTATCAGCTATGATATCCATAACTTTCGGATTCAAGGGAATAGCTGCGTCATAGGCGACTCTAGGGCTAATCCCTATCAGCTATGATATCCATAAAGTATCTTTGATAAGCCTAGCAGAATGACAATCTCCATGAAAGAAAATCATAAGGTCATCAGCAAAACAAAGATGGTCAGTTTTTTAAGTTTAAAACTGACCATCTTTGTTTTGCTGATGACCTTATGATTTTCTTTCATGGAGATTGTCATTCTGCTAGGCTTATCAAAGATACTTTAACTCAGTTTCATGATTTTTCTGGGCTAAGTGCTAATAATTCTAAAAGTTGTTTTTTCATGACAGGTGTTACTGAGGAGGTGGGTGACTCTATTAAGCAGATTCTCCAATTCCCTTGGGGATCTCTTCCTCTTAAATACCTTGGTGTTCCTCTTATCACTACTAGGCTTAAGAAGAGTGACTGTAAAGAGTTCATCATGAAAATTACCAACAGGATTCAGTCTTGGACCTCTAAATTCTTATCTTATGCAGGTCGAGTGCAGTTGATTAACTCCGTTATTATGGGCACTCTTTGTTCTCCCAAAAAGTCTTCTTAAAGATATTGAACAAATAATTAGACGATTCTTATGGTCTGGTGATATTGCTAATTCTCATGGCTCTAAAGTTGCTTGGGATAGAGTTTGCTTACCAAAAAAGGAAGGAGGTTTGGGCATTAAGCCTTTGGTGGAGTTGAACTCTGTTCAAAACCTTAAACATATTTGGAACCTAATATCTTCTTCAATTTTCTCTCTTTGGAAAAAATGGATTCAGTCTTATATGCTTAAAGGTCATAGTTTTTGGTCTGTTAAACCTCCTTCTCAATCTCAGAGATAAGGCTAAAAGTTTGGTTAAGTATAAAATTGGCAATGGCACTAACACTTTTCTTTGGCAAGACCCGTGGCTTCCATTTGGATCTATAATTGATAAATATGGCTCTTGTGTTGTTTCTTATATTGGTATTCCCTTGAATTCTAAAGTTCATTCTATTATTGATGGGAACCAATGGGCTTGGCTTGTTACCATGTCTTGGGAATTAATTGAAATTAAAGCTGCTACTGCTTTACTTTCTTTCTTTTTTTCGGAAAAAAGGGTAAATAAAAGAAAAGCCAGACGGCACTGTACAAAATACAAGGGTGAAGGGGCATACCCCAGGATATACAATGAGCACTCAAAAATGCATCAAAGAAATGCAAAAGGAAGAGAATCAATCAAGATCAAAACCAAGATAAATCCCCAATCTCTCAACACAGCCTATGCACCTAGAAAATCATGGAGAAAAACTAAGTAGCACAAGTGAAATCATGTTAATTCAAAAAACAAAGCAATCTAACAAACTAAGATGTAACATTCCATCTTTCTATGTATTGGGGAAGATGAGGGTCAGTCTTCCATTTAGCTTGAATCTGCTGGGATATCTGAATACAAATCTCTTGGAATATTCTTTCCTTAGGTTTTGCTTCAAGTTTGAAACTTCGAGCATTTCTTTCTTTCCAAATGTTGTAGACGATCAGTCCTAGGCACAGTTTAGGCACAATGTGCCTAGGAGTCTTTCCTTTCCACTTGTCTGCAGCCCAGCCCACAAAATCATCCCATGAAGTGACAGAATAAGCAATCTCCAACCTATTAAGAACTCCCTGCCAAACAAAAGAAGTATAAGAGCAATTAAAGAAAAGATGGTCGTGGGATTCCAAATTTTTATGACATAGGACACATGCAAGTGGGCCCGGTGTATAGTTATAGATCCTATCATGTGTAGATAATCTATGAAGAATAGCCAGCCACACGATGAAACTATAGCGAGGAATATGACCCGGGAACCAAATAAGGCGATGCCAAGGAACTTTAGGGTAATGAATTCTAACATGGTCCCAAGTAGTAGCAGAGGATTACATTTTATTAGGTGAAGGTAACCATTGCACCACATCACTAGATGCCGATGGAAGAGGTAAGGAATATAATTGGCCTCGTAATTCCATTAATTCAAGAGTGTTAGTTTGTGGCCAATTCCATTCCCCACCATCAATGACATCAGACACTTTAGCATTTAGAGGAATAGCAGCATCATATTGGACACGCATACCAAATCTATCCAAAATAGGCCCCAAAGGGTGCCAATTATCATACCAAAGAAAGGTGCCACATCCATTGCCAATCCTATGCTTAAGCATAGGTCTAGCCATGGACCTAAGCTTGAGGAACTTACGCCAATACCAAGAACACTGAGAGGGGGTCTTAACTTCCTAAAAGCTTTTTCCTTTTAACATGTATGTATCCAGTCCACCCAAAGGGAATTATTTTTCAAATTAAAGATAGACCAAATATGTTTCAGGTTAAGAATATAATTCATTTGAGTAAGATTTTTAAGACCAAGCCCCCCTTCCTGTTTAGGTCTACAGACTAAATCCCAAGCAACTTTGGCACCATGGATCTTTTCAGTTCCTCCTGTCCATAAGAACCGATTCAATAACCTATCAATATGCTTAAGAACACTCTTAGGGAGAATAAACATTGCTGTCCAATAATTCTGTATCCCTGGAAGAACAGATTGAATAAGTTGGAGTCTTCCAGCAAAGGAAAGAAATTTAGCGGTCCAAGAAGTGATCCTCGAGCTAATTTTTTGGACAAGATCATCACAATCCCCCTTTTTAAGTCTAGTGGTGATCAAGGGGACCCCGAGGTACTTTAGAGGGAGAGAACCAAGGGTAAACGGGAGGCTCAAACATATATCGGTGGAAGTATGCTCCTCAACTCCTGCAAGAAATAAGCAGCTTTTGCTAGCATTAGCCTGTAACCCAGTGAAGTCATAAAATTGATTCAAAGAATTAGTCATAACCAAGGCAGAGTTAGCATCACCATAAAAAAACAAGAGAAGATCATCGGCAAAACAAAGATGGGAGATTTTAAGCTTTTCACATCTCCAATGATATTTAAATAGAGCCGATCTGTGGATGTTATGTTGAATCAGTTGGCTAAACGTATCCATAACAAGCACAAAAAGGTAGGGAGACATAGGATCACCTTGTCTAAGACCTTTGGCACCCTCAAAGTACCCTACAGATTCCCCATTAAAATTTATAGAGTATTTAGGGCTCATAATACAGGCTCTGATCCAGCCTTGCATCTTGGGAGGAAAACCAAGAACGTCAAGCAGGTCAAGTAAAAATTCCCAACTAACACTATCATATGCTTTCATAAGGTCAACTTTAGCCGCAGCTCTAGGTTGGCCAGAAGGCTTATGATAGTCCCTCATGAGGTCCTGGGCAAGCAGAACATTGTCACTAATTTTCCTACCCTTAATAAAAGCAGATTGAGCGTTATCAATAAGAGTAGGTAAAACCTTTTGGAGCCTCTTAGAGATAATTTTAGAGATGCATTTGTAGATCGTATTACAACACGAGATAGGCCTAAAATCACTCATCATAGAAGTGATGAGAACATGGCGGCTAGCACAAGGTGGAATGCGGATCCGAACCACGTACCAATTGGTCCGATTACAAGGGCGCGAGCAAAGCGGTTCAAGGACAATCTCAATGGGCTGGTTCAACAAATTTGGGTTGAAACTAATCTGAGTGGCCCAAAGGAGGATACTAGTGATCCACAAGGCTGGGTGTCCATGATTCAAGCTCTAGAATAAATTATAGGCTTGCATGCCAACTTAGGGATTTTTTATATTCATTAGTTTCCTTTTATTTTAGTTTTGGGGTGAATTATATTGGACCATAATATTTCGTAGGCTTAAAAGGGCCCAACTTTAAGCCTCAGCTATTTAAACAGTTTTAGGGTTTGTAATATTCAGTTTTGATCATTAATAATATTGTGAGAGTTTTCTCTTTGGTTCTTTGAAGAACTATTCGAACTTATCAGATTTACTCTGTGGCGTTCATACCTGGACTTATCAATCGAGTTTTCCATCCTTGATTGTGGCGTCTTCGTCCTTTATACCAAGGTTCGCATCTGTTATAGGTGTTGGGTCGCGGTTTCCATTGAATCTGACAGTAGAACGGTCCGAGACATTAATCGTGTTACGGGTTTCGTCACATTATTGGCGGGGTTAGTATCAGTTGGTATCAGAGCACAGTTCTAGTCTCAGGTTTATCATATCTTTTTCGTTTCTGTTCTTATTCGTTTTTGTTTCTGTTCGTTTTCTTATTCGTTCTCGTTTCTGAACCGTACAAAAAAAAAAAAAAAGGGGTGTTCGATTACGATCTGGAATTTCGTGTTTAGGGTTTGCGAATCTGATCTGTGATTTGCTCTTGTTACTTCGTGTTTGTTCATTCTCGTGATCGTTGTTATTGTGGTTTTTTTTGCTTCTCGAGAATTAGGGTTTCTGAATCAGATACGTGAACTGTGAAGTCTGCCTGATTATTCAAAAAAAAAAAAAAAAGAGAAAAAAAAAAAAAAAAAAAAAAAAAAAAGAGAAGAAAAGAAAAGAAGAAAAGAGATCGGTAAGCCGCCACAAAAAAAAAAAAAAAATACAAAAACTCGGCTTAAAATTTTATTTTTGTATTGTGATATTTGGGGTCTAAGGAGTCCGAATCTGACCTTACTCCATAGTGCGAAAAAAAATTTCCGAAAATTCCATTTTTTTTTTATGCTTTTGGAAACCTAGCCATCCGCGTTCGTTTTTAGTCGTGCTTTCAGCTTCCAAATTTGATTGGTCTAGTTTGGGTATGGATTGTTACTGAGAAATTCTAGTCATTGTTTGAGCAGTTTCATAAGAACCGAGTGAGAATTACTACGAGTGGAAAAAGGCAAGAGTGGTGAGCACATAAGAGGGTAAAAGCCAAATTTATTTTCAGTTTAAACACGAGTGAACTTGAGTGATACATCCTAGTTGAGTGAAACACGTGAGCGAGAGTTGTGAGGTCCTGTATATTTTTTTTATCTAATCTTTGTTTTGCAGCGAAATATGGCCCATAAAGACGAAATTAATGCCGGGGAGGTTTCGGGAGAGACTGATCAGAAACTACTATTGGAGGCATTAATGGGTGAAATGAGGAGGGTATTGAGGACAGAGATGGAACAAGTTCATGAACGGTTAGATAGAGTAGAGAATGCACGGGTGGAGCAGCCACAAAACAATGCTCCTCATGGACGTAGAAGAGAGAGAGTTCAACCGAGGGGAGTGAGAGTTGAAGAAGAGGAGTATTTTTGGGGAGACTTTGAAGAAGAAAATGATCAGGAGTCAATAGATAATCATAGGAGATATGGTGGTCGGGGTAGAGAAGTTAGGTTTAGAGAAGCTAGGAACCGGGAAGATAATAATTTGGGTAGTATTAAGATGAAGATTCCTTCGTTTCAAGGGAAGAATGATCCGGAAGCCTATCTAGAATGGGAGAAGAAGGTAGAATTAGTATTTGATTGCCACCATTACTCTGAGGCTAAGAAGGTAAAACTTGCTGCCATTGAATTTTCTGATTATGCTATCATTTGGTGGGATCAATTGGTGTTGAATAGGAGAAGAAATAGGGAGCGTTCAATAGAGACATGGGAGGATATGAAAACTGTGATGAGGAAGCGGTTCGTTCCAAGCTATTATTACCGAGAGTTATACAACAAGTTGCAAAGTTTGAGGCAAGGTAATAGGAGTGTGGAAGAATATTATAAGGAGATGGAAGTTGCTATGATTCGAGCGAATGTAGAGGAAGATCGAGAGGCTACAATGGCTAGATTCTTAGTTGGGTTGAATCGGGAAATTGCCAATGCAGTGGAATTGCAACACTATGTTGAGTTGGAGGATATGGTACACATGGCTATTAAAATTGAGAATCAACTCAAGAGGAGGGGCAACAGCACACGTCCAAGCCAAAATCCAAGCCAAAATTCCAATACATCCGCTTGGAAACCAAATAATTGGAAAAGAGATGAGAAGCAGCCTTTGATGAAGCCAAAAACTGAGCAAAAACAAGAGGTGGCCAGCCATGGAAATCAAGGTAAATCCGATTCGTCTACTTCTCGGAACCGCGATATTAAGTGTTTTAAGTGCCAAGGTAGGGGACACATAGCTAGCCAATGTCCGAGACATTAATCGTGTTACGGGTTTCGTCACATTATTGGCGGGGTTCGTATCAGTTATGGTGTTACGAGATAATGGTGAGATTGAAACCGAAGATGAAGATGACAACGAATCTGTGCCACCATTAGAGGATGCCGATGATGAAGAGTACGCTGCCCAAGGGGATTTGTTAGTGGCAAGGCGAGCTCTAAATATGCAGGTTAAGGAAGATGATGAGGCACAACGGGAGAACATCTTTCATACGAGATGTCATGTCAAAGATAAGGTGTGTAGTGTGATCATAGATGGGGGGAGTTGCACTAACGTTGCTAGCACAACTTTGGTGGAGAAATTAGGGCTGCCAACAATCAAGCATCCACGACCTTATAAATTGCAATGGCTCAATGATAGTGGTGAAGTAAGAGTAACTAAACAGGTGTTAGTTTCTTTTCGTATTGGGAAATATGAAGATGAAGTTTTGAGTGATGTGGTTCCGATGCAAGCTGGACACTTGTTGTTAGGGAGGCCATGGCAATTTGATCGACGTGTTAAGCATGATGGTTTCACAAATAAATACTCGTTCGTGCTTAATCAAAGGACAATCACCTTAGTGCCTTTGACACCGAGGCAAGTTTATGAAGATCAAGTGAGGTTGCAAAGGGAGAGTGATCAAAAGAAAGAGAGTGAACAAAAGAAAAAGGAGTGAGAAAAATGAGAGAGAAAAAGAAAAGAAAAATGCAGCCATTGAGGGAAAATTAGAGGGAAACCAAAAAAAGAATTTTTATGCAAAAGCGAGTGAGATCAAACGAGCGTTGTTTTCAAATCAGCCTATGATTGTACTTTTGTACAAAGAGGCATTTTTAAACACTAACCAAATTGACTCATCTTTGCCTAGTTCTGTTGTTTCTCTTTTGCAGGAGTTTGGTGATATCTTTCCCGAGGAGGTTCCACATGGTTTACCCCCTATTCGAGGGATTGAACATCAAATTGATTTCGTGCCCGGTGCTACCATTCCAAACCGACCAGCCTATAGAAGCAATCCTGAGGAGACAAAGGAGCTACAAAAGCAGGTTAGTGAGTTGATGGAAAAGGGGTACGTAAGAGAAAGTATGAGTCCATGCGCCGTTCCGGTGATTTTGGTTCCTAAGAAGGATGGGACGTGGAGAATGTGCGTTGATTGCCGAGCCGTCAACAACATAACGGTAAAGTATCGACACCCTATTCCTCGCTTAGATGATATGTTAGATGAGTTGCATGGTTCTTGTATATTTTCTAAGATTGATTTGAAAAGTGGGTATCATCAAATTAGAATGAAAGAAGGTGATGAATGGAAAACTGCATTTAAAACAAAATATGGTTTGTATGAATGGTTAGTTATGCCTTTTGGATTAACTAATGCTCCTAGTACTTTTATGAGATTGATGAACCATGTTTTGCGTGCTTTCATTGGAAAATTTGTAGTTGTTTATTTTGATGATATCCTGATTTATAGCAAAAACTTGGAAGAGCATTTGAAGCATTTAAAACTTGTGTTAGATGTGCTTAGAAATGAAAAGTTGTTTGCTAACCTAAAGAAGTGCACTTTTTGCACCGATAAGCTTGTGTTTCTTGGTTTTGTTGTGTGTGCACAAGGAATACAGGTTGATGAAGAAAAGATTCGTGCTATCCAAGAATGGCCAAGCCCATCTAGTGTAAGTAATGTGCGAAGTTTTCATGGACTTGCTAGTTTTTACAGGAGGTTCGTGAAAGACTTCAGTAATATAGCTGCACCGATAACCGAAGTCATCAAGAAAAATGTTGGGTTCAAATGGGGGGAAGAGCAAGAGAAGGCATTTCAATTACTCAAGGAGAAGTTAACTCATGCACCTTTACTTGCTTTACCTAACTTTACAAAAACTTTTGAAATTGAATGTGATGCTTCAGGTTTAGGTATTGGCGCCGTGCTTATGCAAGAAGGAAGACCGATTGCATACTTTAGTGAGAAGTTAAGTGGGGCTGCCTTAAACTATCCCACGTATGACAAAGAGATGTATGCATTGGTTCGAGCTTTGGAGACATGGCAGCATTACTTGTGGCCTAAAGAGTTCGTGATTCACACCGATCATGAGTCTTTAAAGCACCTTAAAGTCCAACACAAGCTGAACAAGAGGCATGCACGATGGGTTGAATTCATTGAGACGTTTCCATACGTCATTCGATATAAACAAGGTAAGGAGAACATCGTTGCCGATGCACTTTCTCGAAGGTACATTCTAATCTCTACTCTCGATGCTAAGATTCTTGGTTTTGAGCATATTAAGGAATTGTATCCTTTAGATCTCGATTTTAGTGAAGAATTTGAATCTTGTGAAAAAACAGCCCATAATAAATTCTATAGGCATGAGGGGTTTTTATTTCGAGAAAATAAATTGTGCATTCCAACTTGTTCAGTGAGAGAGTTGCTTGTGCGAGAGTCACATGGGGGAGGGTTAATGGGACATTTTGGGGTAGTAAAAACATTAGCCGTTTTACAAGAACACTTCTATTGGGCACGCATGAAACAAGATGTTGAGAGAATTTGTGGTAGATGTGTCACATGTAGGCGAGCGAAATCTAGAGTACAACCCCATGGCTTATACACACCTCTTCCAATTCCTAGTGAACCATGGATTGATATTTCAATGGATTTTGTGTTAGGTTTACCTAGGACTAAACACGGTCGAGACTCAATTTTTGTGGTTGTGGATAGATTTTCCAAGATGGCACATTTTATTCCATGTCACAAAACTGATGATGCTTCACATGTTGCTAATTTGTTCTTTAAGGAGATTGTGAGATTACATGGTATGCCTAGAACCATTGTTTCGGATATAGATGCTAAATTCTTGAGTTACTTTTGGAAGACCTTGTGGTGTAAGTTGGGGACTAAGTTATTATTTTCTACTACTTGTCATCCACAAACTGATGGTCAAACTGAAGTAGTAAATAGGACTTTATCTACTTTGTTAAGGGCTATTATTAAAAAGAACATCAAAACATGGGAAGAATGTTTACCACATGTTGAGTTTGCTTATAATCGTACTATCCATTCTGCTACTAAATTTTCACCCTTTGAAATTGTGTATGGTTTTAATCCTTTAACTCCTTTGGATTTATCTCCTTTACCTGTGACTGAGCGTGTTAATTTAGATGGGAAAAAGAAAGCAGATTTTGTTAAGCAGATTCATGAGAAAGCAAGGCTCAATATTGAGCGAAGAACGGAGCAATATGCAACGCAAGCTAACAAAGGGCGACGCAATATCATCTTTGAACCCGGAGATTGGGTTTGGGTACACATGCGAAAAGAAAGATTTCCAGCACAAAGGCGTTCTAAATTGCTTCCCCGAGGCGATGGTCCTTTTCAAGTTCTTGAGCGCATCAATGACAATGCCTACAAGCTAGAGTTGCCTGGTGAGTATAATGTTAGTACTACTTTTAATGTTGCTGATTTATCTCCTTTTGATGTAGGTGATGATTTGAGGACAAATCCTTTTCAAGAGGAGGGGAATGATGAGAACATGGCGGCTAGCACAAGGTGGAATGCGGATCCGAACCACGTACCAATTGGTCCGGTTACAAGGGCGCGAGCAAAGCGGTTCAAGGACAATCTCAATGGGCTGGTTCAACAAATTTGGGTTGAAACTAATCTGAGTGGCCCAAAGGAGGATACTAGTGATCCACAAGGCTGGGTGTCCATGATTCAAGCTCTAGAATAAATTATAGGCTTGCATGCCAACTTAGGGATTTTTTATATTCATTAGTTTCCTTTTATTTTAGTTTTGGGGTGAATTATATTGGACCATAATATTTCGTAGGCTTAAAAGGGCCCAACTTTAAGCCTCAGGTATTTAAACAGTTTTAGGGTTTGTAATATTAAGTTTTGATCATTAATAATATTGTGAGAGTTTTCTCTTTGGTTCTTTGAAGAACTATTCGAACTTATCAGATTTACTCTGTGGCGTTCATACCTGGACTTATCAATCGAGTTTTCCATCCTTGATTGTGGCGTCTTCGTCCTTTATACCAAGGTTCGCATCTGTTATAGGTGTTGGGTCGCGGTTTCCATTGAATCTGACAGTAGAACGGTCCGAGACATTAATCGTGTTACGGGTTTCGTCACATTATTGGCGGGGTTCGTATCACCCAACACCTCCTTTTGTCCTAGGCAGCCCCAAAACAAAGTCCATAGATATGTCTACCCATGGCTCACTAGGGACGGGTAAGGGTGTATACAACCCATGTGGTAAAACCGTAGATTTGGCCCTTCTACATGTAATGCACCGACCACAGATTCTAATGACATCTCGTCGCATCCTAGGCCAAAAGAAATGTTCATGTAAAATTTCTAAGGTTTTCCTAACACCAAAGTGTCCCATTAAGCCCCCACCATGTGCCTCTCACACCAACAATTCTCGCATTGAACAATGAGGCACACACAATTTACTTTCTTTAAACAAATAACCATCATGCTTAAAAAACTTACCAAATGCCGCTTTATCACATGCCAAATACACATCAAAAAAATCAGCATCATTGGCATACATATCTTTCACATATTCAAACCCAAGCATTTTATTTTTTTTTCGGAAAAGGGTTAATCAATAAAAAGAAAAGCCAAACGGCACTATACAAAAATACAAGGGGCATACCCCAGGGTGTACAATCAGCGCATGAAAATGGCAACTGGAAAAGCAACAAGGGATGGAGGGTTACCAAAGGCTAGCCAAGATAAGACCCATCACCAAGAACAGCAAAATCAAAAGCCAAAAGAAAAAGAGCACATGGGGTCACAAGCCCAAAAGTTGATAAAACATAGCAGTTAGCCTAACAAAACTCCCAACTAAATTCCCTTAAGTAGTAAATATCCATCTATCAATATACTGGGGAAGATGAGGGTCATTCTTCCACTTTATTTTAATTTGTTGGGAAACTTGGAGACAAATCTCTTGAAATATTCTTTCCTTGGGTTTAGCTCCAGAGTTGAAGCTTCGAGTATTTCTCTCCTTCCAAATGCTATAAACAGTTAAACCTAGGCACATTCTAGGAAGAATATGCCTAGGGGTTTGCCCTTTCCACTTGTCTGCTGTCCATAGCACAAGAGCATCCCAAGAGGTGTTTGCAAATAAAATTCCCAGCCTATTAAGAACTCCCTGCCATACAAAGGAAGTATATGAGCAATTGAAAAACAAGTGGTCATGAGATTCCAAGTTTTTGTGGCAAAAAACGCACGCTAAAGGGCCCGGTGTGTATGAATAGATTCTATCATGGGTAGATAGCCTATGAAGAGTAGCTAACCATAATATAAAACTATGCCGTGGGATGTTTCCCGGGAACCATATGAGGCAATGCCAAGGGACTTCGGGAAATTGAGTTCTGACATGTTCCCAAGTTTTTGCCGTAGAAAAAATTTTGTTTGGAGAAGGTAACCATTGGGTTACATCATTGGAAAATGACGGAGGGGGTAGTGAATGTAATTGGCCTCTTATTTCCATCAAGTCAATCGTATTAGTAAGCGGCCAATTCCATTCCCTTCCATCAATAACATCGGAAACTTTAGCATTAAAAGGGAGAGCGGCATCGTATTGGACACGGATCCCATATTTATCCAATAAGGGGCCCGTGGGGTGCCAATTGTCATACCAAAGGTAGGTGCCACAACCATTACCAATCCGATGTTTGAGCATAGGTCTAGCCATAGACCTAAGATTAAGGAGTTTTCTCCAGTACCAAGAACATTGGGAGGGGGCCTTAACTTGCCAAAAACTATTTCCTTTTAACATGTAAGTGTATATCCAATCCACCCATAGTGATTGATTCTTTAAGGTGAAAATAGACCAAATGTGTTTGAGATTTAAAATATAGTTCAACTGAGTAAGGTTTTTAAGGCCAAGTCCCCCTTCCTTCTTAGGTCTACAGACTAAGTCCCAAGCTACTTTGGCGCCATGGGCCTTATCCGTTCCCCCTGTCCATAGAAATCTACACATAAGGCTATCAATATGCTTTAAAACACTTTTGGGAAGAATAAACATAGCAGTCCAATAGTTTTGTATTCCTGCAAGAACAGATTGAATGAGTTGTAATCTGCCAGCATAAGAGAGGAATTTGGCAGTCCAAGAAGTAACCCTCGAGCTAATTTTGTGAATTAGGTCATCTCAATCGCCCTTCTTTAATTTAGTAGTGATTAGGGGAACACCAAGGTATTTCATTGGGAGGGATCCGCGGGAAAAGGGAAGAATTTGACAAATAGCATTAGAAATGTTTTCCTCCAACCCTGCAATAAACAAACAACTCTTGCTAGCATTAGCTTGTAAGCCAGTGAATTCATAAAATTGATGCATAGTGTTAGCCATAACCATTGCAGAGTTCGCATCACCATAGAGAAATAAGAGCAGATCATCGGCAAAACAAAGGTGAGAAATTTTGAGTTTATCACATCTCCAGTGGTATTTATATTGGGCAGATCTATTAATGTTATGATTAATCAGTTGGCTAAGGGTGTCCATGACAAGAACAAAAAGATAGGGAGACATTGGGTCCCCCTGTCTAAGACCTTTAGCACCCTCAAAGTACCCAATAGATTCCCCATTAAAATTGATAGAGTACTTAGGACTAGTTACACAAGCTCTAATCCAGCCTTGCATCTTGGGAGGGAAACCTAGCACATCAAGAAGATCAAGTAGAAATTCCCAACTCACACTATCATAAGCTTTCATGAGGTCCACCTTTGCCGCGGCTCGGGGATGGCCTGAAGGCTTATGATAGTCCCTCATGAGATCCTGGGCAAGAAGCACATTGTCACTAATTTTCCTACCTTTAATAAAGGCAGATTGAGCATTGTCAACAAGAGTAGGTAAAAGTTTTTGAAGCCTCTTGGAGATAATTTTGGAGATGCATTTGTAGATAGTATTACAACACGAGATGGGCCTATAGTCACTCATCCTAGAGGGATTAGGAACTTTGGGGATGAGGGCTATAATGGTAGCATTAGACTCTTTTAAGATTTGTCCCGAAACAAAGAACTCTTTAATAGCCTCAGTAACTAAGTGTCCAGTAGTTGCCCAAGTTGTCTTAAAAAAGTGAGCGTTATAGCCATCTGGACCTGGAGCTTTGTTACTGTGAATACTAAACAGAGCCTCTTTTATGTCCTCATCAGTAGGAATTTCATCCATAAAGTTATAAAGGTCCAAAGGAATACGTTTATGGATAATTTTCCTCAGCTCAGTAATACCAGGGTAGGGATTAGAGGCAGGGGTGCCCAGCATGGATTTAAAATATCGAATGGCTTCGGCTTGGGTTTCCTCCTCATTAGTGCTCTTAGTACCATCTGGCTTAAAGAGGGACACAATCCTTTTATGGTTTCTACGATTTTTCACATGGTTATGAAAATAGGCCGTATTCTTATCCCCGGCATCAAGCCATTGTATTCGAGATTTCTGTCTAACAGTCTCTTCTTCTATGTGAATGGCTTGTAAGAAAACACTCATAAGCTCTTGTTCAAGGACTCTAAGGGAAATATCACAAGATTTCTCATCAAGTTGTCTTTGACAAGCCCAAAGATCTTCCCGGGCTTTGTTAGCTAGAAGTCTTTCCTTTCCCAGAAAACCTTTGGTTAGTTTTTTCAAATCCCCTTTAAGATTTTTTAGGGTGTGGAATAATTGAAATTGAATGGTACCATCAAAATTCCTAGCCCAAGCAGTGCCAACAGTGGCATCAAACTCTTCTAATTCCGTCCAATAATTATAAAACTTAAATGGTTTACCTTTCAAGTTAATAGGAGGAGATAAGGTGACAATAATAGAAGAGTGATCAGAGATACCGGGGGGAAGAAAGTCTGCATGAGAGAACGGAAAAGTATCCAACCATCCTGGATTAACAAGAGCCCTGTCAAGTTTCCTTTTGGTGAAGTCCACAGAGTTGAATTGCCGATTGCTCCAAGAGAAGAAAATCCCTGTAAATCTAAGGTCTACAAGACAAGTGGCATTCACAAGATCATTAAATTCCACAGCCCCTAGGTTTCTCCCAGGATTGCCTTCAAATATTTCATTAGAGTTTAAGACAGAATTAAAATCTCCAAGGCTGATCCAGGGAGTATCACCTACGGTAGCTGCAATATTTCTCAAGGTAGCCCAAAGGGGGCGTCTACCTTGGATAGTATTTGAACCATAGACAAAGGAAGCTTCAAATTTAAACAAATGGTCAAGAGAATCAATTTTAACATGGATAACTTGCCTAGTACATTGTAGAACAGTTAACGTAACTTTATTAGGGTTCCAGCCAACCCAAATTCTATCCACGGAATCTGGTTGGCTATTGGTTGTAAAGTTCCAATTGGGGAGCATATTCCTTTGAATCTTATCGTGATTAGGGATCCTCACTTTAGTTTCCACAATACCCATGATGTCAATATTATGATTAGACACTAATTTAGAAATTTCAAGTTGTTTAGTGGACTCGTTAAGACCTCTTATATTCCAACAACTAATAATCATTAACGACGTTTGGAAGAGCGATTTTTCTTACCTGAAGAACCTCTAGCTTTGTTCTTCTGCTTGTTGGAGTGGCTAGGAGAGATCCTTGGGCTCGTGGCTTCCAAATATTTCTGACAAGACAACATTTGGGTTGGCTGCTCCTCATCCTCACTAGACTCCTCATTAGATTCCCTAGACATAGGATGCTGGAAAAATGACTTGTTGTACACAATCTGCCCGGGACAAGATTCCTCATTGGGAGGGTTGCTAGTATCCGTTTTCTGATTCTGCATCTCATCATTTTGCTGTGCATGATCCTCCCCATGATATGCCTCCTCTTGTGCCTTTTTACTAGTAGTCAAAGAAATAGATTCAGGTAGTTGAGGAGCCTCTTGTAATATATCGAACTGGTTCTGCTTTTGCAATTCAGGACAATGTTTCTGCAGGACATAACTGATATTATCATCAATGGTACAAACATGAGACCCAATTAGGGCTGGAGAATTCTTATCAGAGCTAAGGGGGGGTTCTATCTCTAGCTGACTGACTTTGGGTTGTATGGCTGTCGGGGTAATAAGAGGTTTTCCCAGTTGTTGGCCTAAATAAACATCATTAGAGTTGGAAGTTCCTGTCTTAGTTAAAGCATCCCCCGAAGAGGGCTGTGTTAGCAAATCTGTCTCGATGGTATAGACCAACTCTTGAGAATTCTCAGTTTGAATTGAGGTAGACGGAATACACCTTTGATCTGGGTCAACCACATTCTTGCCTTTGCTTACAACCATCCAGGTACCCTCCTCTTGATTCCTCATAGAAGGGGATGAGGGTCTTGAAACTTGCTTGACGCTTTTAGGAACAGAAGGAAGATTAGCACAGCTATGACCAAATTTCCTACATTTAGCACACCTGATTGGACGCCATTGATACTCAACTTTCAATGTAATCAAACTTGTTTCACCGCAACTGGGGTCGACAAACTCAATGTCGAATTCCTTCACCAAATCAAACTCAGCACTGACTTCAATACACATACGAGCAAACGAAATCCGGCGGCATGAGGCTGTCATTTTATGGACGTGTAGAGGCTTACCAATAACACTAGAACTCATAGAAGTAAGAAGTACATGCCTTCGGGATAAAGCATCAGCAACAATGTTTTCCTTACCTTGCTTGTAACGGATGACATAAGGAAAAGTCTCAATCTATTCCATCCATCTAGCATGTCTCTTATTTAATTTACCTTGTCCCTTAAGATGCTTTAATGATTCATGATCGGTGTGGATCACAAACTCCTTAGGCCAAATGATACGAACCACGCCAATAATGTGACGAAACCCGTAACACGATTAATGCCTCGGACCGTTCTACTGTCAGATTCAATGGAAACCGCGACCCAACACCTATAACAGATGCGAACCTTGGTATAAAGGATGAAGACGCCACAATCAAGGATGGGAAACTCGATTGATAAGTCAAGGTATGAACGCCACAGGGTAATTCTGATAAGTTCGAATAGTTCTTCAAAGAACCAAAGAGAAAACTCTCACAATATTATTAATGATCAAAACTGAATATTACAAACCCTAAAACTGATTAAATAGTTGAGGCTTACAGTTGGGCTCTATAAACCTACGAAATATAATCGCCCAATATAATTCGCCCCAAAACTAAAATAAAAGGAAACTAATAAAAATAATAAAAAGTCCCTAAGTTGGCATGGAAGCCTTTAATTTATTCTAGAGCTTGAATCATGGACACCCAGCCTTGTGGATCACTAGTATCCTCCTTTGGCCCACAAAGATTAGTCTCAACCCAAATTTTGTTGAATCAGCCCATTGAGATTGTCCTTGAACCGTTTTGCTCGTGCCCTTGTAACTGGACCAATTGGCACGTGGTTCGGGTCCGCATTCCACCTTGTGCTAGCCGCCATGTTCTCATCATTCCCCTCCTCTTGAAAAGGATTTGTCCTCAAATCGTCACCTACATCAAAAGGAGACAAATCAGCAACATTGAAAGTAGTACTAACATTATACTCACCAGGCAACTCTAACTTGTAGGCATTATCATTGATGCGCTCAAGAACTTGAAAAGGACCATCGCCTCGGGGAAGCAATTTAGAACGCCTTTGTGCAGGAAATCTTTCTTTTCGCATGTGTACCCAAACCCAATCTCCGGGTTCAAAGATGATATTGCGTCGCCCTTTGTTAGCTTGTGTTGCATATTGCTCCGTTCTTCTCTCAATATTGAGCCTTGCTTTCTCATGAATCTGCTTACCAAAATCTGCTTTCTTTTTGCCATCTAAATTAACACGCTCAGTCACAGGTAAAGGAGATAAATCTAAAGGAGTTAAAGGATTAAAACCATACACAATTTCAAAGGGTGAAAATTTAGTAGCAGAATGGATAGTACGATTATAAGCAAACTCAACATGTGGTAAACATTCTTCCCATGTTTTGATGTTCTTTTTAATAATAGCCCTTAACAAAGTAGATAAAGTCCTATTTACTACTTCGGTTTGACCATCAGTTTGTGGATGACAAGTAGTAGAAAATAATAACTTAGTCCCCAACTTACACCACAAGGTCTTCCAAAAGTAACTCAAGAAGTTAACATCTCTATCTGAAACAATAGTTCTAGGCATACCATGTAATCTCACAATCTCCTTAAAGAACAAATCAGCAACATGTGAAGCATCATCAGTTTTGTGACATGGAATAAAATGTGCCATCCTGGAAAATCTATCCACAACCACAAAAATTGAGTCTCGACCGTGTTTAGTCCTAGGTAAACCTAACACAAAATCCATTGAAATATCAATCCATGGTTCACTAGGAATTGGAAGAGGTGTGTATAAGCCATGGGGTTGTACTCTAGATTTCGCTCGCCTACATGTGACACATCTACCACAAATCCTCTCAACATCTTGTTTCATGCGTGGCCAATAGAAGTGTTCTTACAAAACGGCTAATGTTTTAACTACCCCAAAATGTCCCATTAACCCTCCCCCATGTGACTCTCTCACAAGCAACTCTCTCACAGAACAATTTGGAATGCACAATTTATTTTCTCGAAATAAAAACCCCTCATGCCTATAGAATTTATTGTGGGCAATTTTTCCACAAGATTCAAACTCTTCACTAAAATCTAGGTCTAAAGGATACAATTCTTTAATATGCTCAAAACCAAGAATCTTAGCATCAAGAGTGGAGATTAGAATGTACCTTCGAGAAAGTGCATCGGCAACGATGTTCTCCTTACCTTGTTTATATCGTATGACGTATGGAAACGTCTCAATGAATTCAACCCATCGTGCATGTCTCTTGTTCAGCTTGTGTTGGACTTTAAGGTGCTTTAAAGACTCATGATCGGTGTGAATCACGAACTCTTTTGGCCACAAGTAATGCTGCCATGTCTCCAAAGCTCGAACCAATGCGTACATCTCTTTGTCATAAGTGGGATAGTTTAAGGCAGCCCCACTTAACTTCTCACTAAAATATGCAATTGGTCGTCCTTCTTGCATAAGCACGACGCCAATACCTAATCCTGAAGCATCACATTCAATTTCAAAAGTTTTTGTAAAGTTAGGTAAAGCAAGTAAAGGTGCATGAGTTAATTTTTCCTTGAGTAATTGAAATGCCTTCTCTTGCTCTTCCCCCCATTTGAACCCAACATTTTTCTTGATGACTTCGGTTATTGGTGCAGCTATACTACTGAAGTCTTTCACGAACCTTCTGTAAAAACTAGCAAGTCCATGAAAACTTCGCACATTGCTTACACTAGATGGGCTTGGCCATTCTTGGATAGCACGAATCTTTTCTTCATCAACTTGTATTCCTTGTGCACAGACAACAAAACCAAGAAACACAAGCTTATCGGTGCAAAAAGTGCACTTCTTTAGGTTAGCAAACAACTCTTCCTTTCTAAGTACATCTAACACAAGTTTTAAATGCTTCAAATGCTCTTCCAAGTTTTTGCTATAAATAAGGATATCATCAAAATAAACAACCACAAATTTTCCAATGAAAGCATGGAAAACATGGTTCATCAATCTCATAAAAGTACTAGGAGCATTAGTTAATCCAAAAGGCATAACTAACCATTCATACAAACCATATTTTGTTTTAAATGCAGTTTTCCATTCATCCCCTTCTTTCATTCTAATTTGATGATACCCACTTTTCAAATCAATTTTAGAAAATATACAAGAACCATGCAACTCATCTAACATATCATCTAAGCGAGGAATAGGGTGTCGATACTTTATCGTTATGTTGTTGACGGATTGGCAATCAACGCACATTCTCCACGTCCCATCCTTCTTAGGAACCAAAATCACCGGAACGGCACATGGACTCATACTTTCTCTTACGTACCCCTTTTCCATCAACTCACTAACCTGCTTTTGTAGCTCCTTTGTCTCCTCGGGATTGCTTCTATAGGCTGGTCGGTTTGGAATGGTAGCACCGAGCACGAAATCAATTTGATGTTCAATCCCTCGAATAGGGGGTAAACCATGTGGAACCTCCTCGGGAAAGATATCACCAAACTCCTGCAAAAGAGAAACAACAGAACTAGGCAAAGATGAGTCAATTTGGTTAGTGTTTAAAAATGCCTCTTTGTACAGAAGTACAATCATGGGCTGATTTGAAAACAACGCTCGTTTGATCTCACTCGCTTTTGCATAAAAATTCTTTTGATTTCCCTCTAATTTTCCCTCAATGGCTGCATTTTTCTTTTCTTTTTCTCTCTCATTTTTCTCACTCTTTCTCTTTTGTTCACTCTCTTTCTTATGATCACTCTCCTTTTGCAACCTCACTTGATCTTCATAAACTTGCTTCGGTGTCAAAGGCACTAGGGTGATTGTCCTTTGATTAAGCACGAATGAGTATTTATTTGTGAAACCATCATGCTTAACACGTCGATCAAATTGCCATGGCCTCCCTAACAACAAGTGTCCAGCTTGCATCGGAACCACATCACTCAAAACTTCATCTTCATATTTCCCAATACGAAAAGGAACTAATACTTGTTTAGTCACCCTTACTTCTCCACTATCATTGAGCCATTGCAATTTATAAGGCCGTGGATGCTTGATTGTTGGCAGCCCTAATTTCTCCACCAGAGTTGTGCTAGCAACGTTAGTGCAACTCCCCCCATCGATGATCACACTACACACCTTATCTTTGATATGACATCTCGTATGAAAGATGTTCTCCCGTTGCGCCTCATCATCTTCTTTAACTTGCATATTTAGAGCTCTCCTTGCCACTAACAAATCCCCTTGGGCAGCGTACTCTTCGTCATCGGCATCCTCCAATGGTGGCATAGATTCGTTGTCATCTTCATCTTCGGTTTCAATCTCACCATTATCTCGTAACACCATAACTCTCTTGTTCGGACATTGGCTAGCTATGTGTCCCCTACCTTGGCACTTAAAACACTTAATATCACGGTTCTGAGAAGTAGACGAATCGGATTTACCTAGATTTCCATGGCTGGCCACCTCTTGTTTTTGTTCAGTTTTTGGCTTCACCAAAGGCTGCTTCTCATCTCTTTTCCAATTATTTGGTTTCCAAGCAGATGTATTGGGATTTTGGCTTGGATTTTGGCTTGGACGTGTGCTGCTGCCCCTCCTCTTGAGTTGATTCTCAATTTTAATAGCCATGTGTACCATATCCTCCAATTCAACATAGTGTTGCAATTCCACCGCATTGGCAATTTCCCGATTCAACCCAACTAAGAATCTAGCCATTGTAGCCTCTCGATCTTCCTCTACATTCGCTCGAATCATAGCAACTTCCATCTCCTTATAATATTCTTCTACACTCCTATTACCTTGCCTCAAACTTTGCAACCTGTTGTACAACTCCCGATAGTAGTAGCTTGGAATGAACCGCTTCCTCATAATAGTTTTCATCTCCTCCCATGTCTCTATTGGATGCTCCCTATTTCTCCTCCTATTTAGTACCAATTGATCCCACCAAATAATAGCATAATCAGAAAATTCAATGGCAGCAAGTTTCACTTTCTTAATCTCGGAGTAATTATGGCAATCGAATACTAATTCCACCTTCTTCTCCCATTCAAGATATGCTTCCGGATCAGTCTTTCCTTGAAACGAAGGAATCTTCATCTTAATACTACCCAAATTATTATCTTCCCGATTCCTAGCTTCTCTAAACCTAACTTCTCTACCCCGACCGCCATATCTCCTATGATTATCTATTGACTCCCGCTCATTTTCTTCATCAAAGTCTTCCCCAAAATACTCCTCATCTTCAACTCTCACTCGCCTTGGTTGAACTCTCTCCCCTCTTTGTACATTATGAACATTTTGTTGTTGCCCCTGTGGTGTACCCTCTTCAACTCTATCCAATCTCTCATGTATCGGTTCCAATTCTGCCCTCATCATCCGCCTCATCTCCCCCACTAAAGCTTGCATTTGTAGATTCGTAACAACCGGCTGTTGAGCCTCTTCATTTGTGACTCTTCCCTGATCTTGAGCCATAATCCCTGCAAGAATGGATTAGAAATAGAACAGATCCTGTTAACAATGCTAAAAGCTGTCTCTTTTTCTCAAATGTTGAGGGTGACATGATTGAGGATATTGTTAATATTCTTCACTTTGAGAAAGGAATTCTCCCCATTAGATATCTTGGAGTCCCTCTTATTACTTCAAAACTGAAGAAACATGATTGTGAGGGTTTGGTCAATAAAATATGTGCTAGAGTTAACTCTTGGAAATCTAAATTTTTATCTTATGCAGGGAGGGCCCAACTCATTAGCTCGGTCTTGACAGGGATTCAAAACTACTGGTCTGGAATGTTTGTTTTGCCTAAAGGAGTTCTCAAGAAAGTTTCCCAATCAATGGCCAGATTTCTTTGGTCTGGCAAGACAGATAAAATTTCGGGAGCTAAAGTTGCATGGGATAAAGTCTGTAGACCAAAAAAGGAAGGGGGATTGGGTTTTAAAGATATCTTTTTGGTCAATACTGTTTTGAATCTGAGACATATTGGGAATCTCTTGGACCCGACCAATATGTCCCTCTGGTGCAAGTGGATCCACAAATACATGCTAAGAGATAAGAATCTTTGGCAAGCCAAAATTCCTTCCCAATGCTCATGGTATTGGAGGAAGCTTTTAAAACTTAGAGAAATTGCCAAACCGTTACTTTTTCATTGCATTGGTAATGGTAACATGATAGAATCGTTAATTTTACTCCTGGACCTTTAGCTTGTATGTTTTGTCATAAGCATATGGAAACACATGATCATTTATTTTTTTCCTGCTCTTTCTCATCTTTTGTGTGGTAGGGACTGATGAAAAGATGCGGATTGCATTGGCAAGGTCAAAGCTGGATTGACATTTTGGATTCTATGGCTCAAAGGCTTACAGGCAATACAAGCCATCATGTGATACCTAAAATGTGTCTTGGAGTGGCAGTTTATGGCTTATGGAAGGAGAGAAACTATAGGTCTTTCAGGAATACCTCCAATACTAAAGAGTTTCTTCTGATGAACCTAATTTCTCAAGTTAATGCGCAAATCAGGATGAAATGGAGTAACCACTCAAATTTTGATAGGATTATTTGTAATTGGTCCTAACGGCCCGTGGGGTCCTTTTTGGCATTTGTGCTGTTTTCTTTTTCTTTAGGTTTGCCTTGATTGGTTGGTTTGCCTTCTTGTTGCATTTTGTTTGCCTTTGAATGTTCTTGTTGCTGTTTCATGTAAGGCAGGTCTTTGTTTTTTGAGGTCAGGTAGCTAGTTTAGCTTCTTGTCCTATTGTCTTGAGCTTATTGAGTTATCCTGGGGTATGCCCCTTGTACAGTTTGTACATCCCTTTTTTGGAATATATTTACCATTTTCCGAAAAAAAAAAAAAAAAAAAGAAATAGAACAGATCCTCACTACACTCCCTCACGTGTTTCACTCAAGAATATGATTCACTCGTGTTTACACTCAAAAATCAATTTGGCTTTTACCCTCTTATGTGCTCACCACTCTTGCCTTTTTCCACTCGTAGTAATTCTCACTCGGTTCTTATGAAACTGCTCAAACAATGACCAGAATTTCTTAGTAACAATCCACACCCAAACTAGACCAATCAATTTTGGAAGTTGAAAGCACGACTAAAACGAACGCGAATGGCTAGGTTTCCAAAAGCACAAAAAAAAAATGGAATTTTCAGAAAATTTTTTTCACACTATGGAGTAAGGTTAGATTCGGACTCCTTAGACCCCAAATATCGCAAAACAAAAATAATTTTTTTTTTTTTTTTTTTTTCGCGGCTTACCGATTTCTTCTCTTCTTTTCTTTTTTTTTTCTTTTTTTTTTTTATTTTTTATCGCGGCTTACCGATCTCTTCTCTTCTTTTCCTTTTTTTTTTTTTTTTGAATAATCAGACAGACTTCACAATTCACGTATGTGATTCAGAAACCCTAATTCGCGAGAAGGAAAAAAAAACCACAATAACAACGATCACGAGAATGAACAAACACGAAGTAACAATAGCAAATCACAGATCAGATTCGCAAACCCTAAACACGAAATTCCAGATCGTAATCGAACAACTTTTTTTTTTTTTTTTTTTTGGTACAGTTCAGAAACGAGAACGAACAAGAAAACGAACAGAAGCAAAAACGACTAAGAACAGAAACGAAAAAGATATGATAAACCTGAGACTAGAACTGTGCTCTGATACCAACTGATACGAACCACGCCAATAATGTGACGAAACCCGTAACACGATTAATGCCTCGGACAGTTCTACTGTCAGATTCAATGGAAACCGCGACCCAACACCTATAACAGATGCGAACCTTGGTATAAAGGATGAAGATGCCACAATCAAGGATGGGAAACTCGATTGATAAGTCAAGGTATGAACGCCATAGGGGAATTCTGATAAGTTCGAATAGTTCTTCAAAGAACCAAAGAGAAAACTCTCACAATATTATTAATGATCAAAACTGAATATTACAAACCCTAAAACTGATTAAATAGCTGAGGCTTACAGTTGGGCTCTATAAACCTACGAAATATAATCGCCCAATATAATTCGCCCCAAAACTAAAATAAAAGGAAACTAATAAAAATAATAAAAAGTCCCTAAGTTGGCATGGAAGCCTTTAATTTATTCTAGAGCTTGAATCATGGACACCCAGCCTTGTGGATCACTAGTATCCTCCTTTGGGCCACAAAGATTAGTCTCAACCCAAATTTGTTGAATCAGCCCATTGAGATTGTCCTTGAACCGTTTTGCTCGTGCCCTTGTAACTGGACCAATTGGCACGTGGTTCGGGTCCGCATTCCACCTTGTGCTAGCCGCCATGTTCTCATCACCAAAGGTAGTGCTGCCATGTCTCTAGAGAGCGAACAAGAGCATAAAGTTCCTTGTCATAAGTAGGGTAATTTAGGGCAGCCCCACTTAGTTTTTCACTGAAGAAGGCTATGGGCCTCCTATCCTGCATCAAAACGGCTCCAATCCCTATACCTGAAGAATCACATTCAATCTCAAAAGTTTTGTTAAAGTCAGGTAATGCTAACACAGGTGCAGAGCATAGCCTTTCTTTTTTTTTTTTCGAAAAATGGTAAATATATTCCAAAAAAGGAGGAACAAAATGTACAAGGGCCAAACCCCAGGATAAAGCAATGAGCTCAAAACATGAGGACAAGAAGCAAAAAGCTAACAACAAAACCAAACCAAATCATGCCCAACAAGTGACAAGGGCAACCTGAAAACAAAAACTACAAGGGGCATACCCCAGGACAAACAAAAGCTCAAATCAAGAGGATAAGAAGCAAACCTAACAACAACAAAAAAAAAAACAGATGGGAGGCTCCTAAAATTTACAAAACAAATTAACAGGAGACAACACAAACACAAAAGAGGGACTCAGTTATATTGCTAGTGCTGTTGGGAGGCCTCTTCATGTGGACAGAATGACAGCTACTTGTAGACGAATATCATATGCAAGGATTTGTATTGAAGTCCAGGCTGAGCATGAGTTATTGCATAACTTTGATATCCAGGTGGAAGGTTTAGATTCTGAGAAAATCAACATACGGGTTGAATTCCAATGGACTCCTCTAAGATGCGCCAAGTGTAAAAGATTTGGACATGATTGCTCCAAGTTTCAAAAACCTACCACAATCCATAAACCAAAGACTCAAGCCCCCAATACTCAGCCTTTCATTGATGATGATGCTTGGAAAGTCAAAGGCAAGGGTAATATGACCAACACTATTGTTCCAGAGGCTAGTTACAAACATTCTAATGTTGAGGGTAATGTGCGGAATGATGCTATTCTTCCACGGCAAGGGGAAGGGACTAGTGTTGCCAATGCTAGGCCTGTGCTTAAGAATCAATTCTCATCATTGCAAACCACAGAAAATGAAGACATTCAGCTTGATATTCCAGAGAGCAGGATTGGAGATGACAGTGCTATGTCTATGGTTCCTAAAGCTACCTGCTCCCAGAAAGACAACCAGATTGAGATTCTGAAGGCCAGTGGAATGAGGAAACAAGTTGCTCAGGAAGAGAGGCAGAAATGCATCGTTGAGCCTACTGATTATGCAACTCCAAGAAATGAAGTTGCTGAAGGGGATAAGATTAATGGCCTAGTTCTGAGCCTCAAGGAAGTGGAAGTTTTTGAAAAATGTACATATAGTGAGAAGGTGCAAATTGAGAAGCCTATAAAGAAGGCTCCACCTCCTCCCCTATTTCGATATCACCATCTCTAGCGAAGTCAGACCTGATACGAACCCCGCCAATACTGTGACGAAACCCGTAACACGATTAATGTCTCGGACCGTTCTACTGTCAGATTCAATGGAAACCGCGACCCAACACCTATAACAGATGCGAACCTTGGTATAAAGGATGAAGACGCCACAATCAAGGATGGAAAACTCGATTGATAAGTCAAGGTATGAACGCCACAGAGTAAATCTGATAAGTTCGAATAGTTCTTCAAAGAACCAAAGAGAAAACTCTCACAATATTATTAATGATCAAAAAACTGAATATTACAAACCCTAAAACTGTTAAAATAGCTGAGCCTTAAAGTTGGGCCCTTTTAAGCCTACGCAATATTATAGCCCAATATAATTCACCCCAAACTAAAATAAAACGAAACTAATGAATATAAAAAGTCCCTAAATTGGCATGCAAGCCTATAATTTATAATTTATTCTATAGCTTGAATCATGGACACCCAGCCTTGTGGATCACTAGTATCCTCCTTTGGGCCACTCAGATTAGTCTCAACCCAAATTTGTTGAACCAGCCCAATGAGATTGTCCTTGAACCGCTTTGCTCGCGCCCTTGTAACCGGACCAATTGGCACGTGGTTCGGGTCCGCATTCCACCTTGTGCTAGCCGCCATGATCTCATCATTCCCCTCCTCTTGAAAAGGATTTGTCCTCAAATCATCACCTACATCAAAAGGAGATAAATCAGTAACATTAAAAGTAGTACTAACATTATACTCACCAGGCAACTCTAGCTTGTAGGCATTGTCATTGATGCGCTCAAGAACTTGAAAAGGACCATCGCCTCGGGGAAGCAATTTAGAACGCCTTTGTGCTGGAAATCTTTCTTTTCGCATGTGTACCCAAACCCAATCTCCGGGTTCAAAGATGATATTGCGTCGCCCTTTGTTAGCTTGCGTTGCATATTGCTCCGTTCTTCGCTCAATATTGAGCCTTGCTTTCTCATGAATCTGCTTAACAAAATCTGCTTTCTTTTTTCCATCTAAATTAACACGCTCAGTCACAGGTAAAGGAGATAAATCCAAAGGAGTTAAAGGATTAAAACCATACACAATTTCAAAGGGTGAAAATTTAGTAGCAGAATGGATAGTACGATTATAAGCAAACTCAACATGTGGTAAACATTCTTCCCATGTTTTGATGTTCTTTTTAATAATAGCCCTTAACAAAGTAGATAAAGTCCTATTTACTACTTCAGTTTGACCATCAGTTTGTGGATGACAAGTAGTAGAAAATAATAACTTAGTCCCCAACTTAGACCACAAGGTCTTCCAAAAGTAACTCAAGAATTTAGCATCTCTATCCGAAACAATGGTTCTAGGCATACCATGTAATCTCACAATCTCCTTAAAGAACAAACTAGCAACATGTGAAGCATCATCAGTTTTGTGACATGGAATAAAATGTGCCATCTTGGAAAATCTATCCACAACCACAAAAATTGAGTCTCGACCGTGTTTAGACCTAGGTAAACCTAACACAAAATCCATTGAAATATCAATCCATGGTTCACTAGGAATTGGAAGAGGTGTGTATAAGCCATGGGGTTGTACTCTAGATTTCGCTCGTCTACATGTGACACATCTACCACAAATCCTCTCAACATCTTGTTTCATGCGTGGCCAATAGAAGTGTTCTTGCAGAACGGCTAATGTTTTAACTACCCCAAAATGTCCCATTAACCCTCCCCCATGTGACTCTCTCACAAGCAACTCTCTCACAGAACAATTTGGAATGCACAATTTATTTTCTCGAAATAAAAACCCCTCATGCCTATAGAATTTATTATGGGCTGTTTTTTCACAAGATTCAAATTCTTCACTAAAATCGAGATCTAAAGGATACAATTCCTTAATATGCTCAAAACCAAGAATCTTAGCATCAAGAGTAGAGATTAGAATGTACCTTCGAGAAAGTGCATCGGCAACGATGTTCTCCTTACCTTGTTTATATCGAATGACGTATGGAAACGTCTCAATGAATTCAACCCATCGTGCATGCCTCTTGTTCAGCTTGTGTTGGACTTTAAGGTGCTTTAAAGACTCATGATCGGTGTGAATCACGAACTCTTTAGGCCACAAGTAATGCTGCCATGTCTCCAAAGCTCGAACCAATGCATACATCTCTTTGTCATATGTGGGATAGTTTAAGGCAGCCCCACTTAACTTCTCACTAAAGTATGCAATCGGTCTTCCTTCTTGCATAAGCACGGCGCCAATACCTAAACCTGAAGCATCACATTCAATTTCAAAAGTTTTTGTAAAGTTAGGTAAAGCAAGTAAAGGGGCATGAGTTAACTTCTCCTTGAGTAATTGAAATGCCTTCTCTTGCTCTTCCCCCCATTTGAACCCAACATTTTTCTTGATGACTTCGGTTATCGGTGCAGCTATATTACTGAAGTCTTTCACGAACCTCCTGTAAAAACTAGCAAGTCCATGAAAACTTCGCACATTACTTACACTAGATGGGCTTGGCCATTCTTGGATAGCACGAATCTTTTCTTCATCAACCTGTATTCCCTGTGCACACACAACAAAACCAAGAAACACAAGCTTATCGGTGCAAAAAGTGCACTTCTTTAGGTTAGCAAACAACTTTTCATTTCTAAGCACATCTAACACAAGTTTTAAATGCTTCAAATGCTCTTCCAAGTTTTTGCTATAAATCAGGATATCATCAAAATAAACAACTACAAATTTTCCAATGAAAGCACGCAAAACATGGTTCATCAATCTCATAAAAGTACTAGGAGCATTAGTTAATCCAAAAGGCATAACTAACCATTCATACAAACCATATTTTGTTTTAAATGCAGTTTTCCATTCATCACCTTCTTTCATTCTAATTTGATGATACCCACTTTTCAAATCAATCTTAGAAAATATACAAGAACCATGCAACTCATCTAACATATCATCTAAGCGAGGAATAGGGTGTCGATACTTTACCGTTATGTTGTTGACGGCTCGGCAATCAACGCACATTCTCCACGTCCCATCCTTCTTAGGAACCAAAATCACCGGAACGGCGCATGGACTCATACTTTCTCTTACGTACCCCTTTTCCATCAACTCACTAACCTGCTTTTGTAGCTCCTTTGTCTCCTCAGGATTGCTTCTATAGGCTGGTCGGTTTGGAATGGTAGCACCGGGCACGAAATCAATTTGATGTTCAATCCCTCGAATAGGGGGTAAACCATGTGGAACCTCCTCGGGAAAGATATCACCAAACTCCTGCAAAAGAGAAACAACAGAACTAGGCAAAGATGAGTCAATTTGGTTAGTGTTTAAAAATGCCTCTTTGTACAAAAGTACAATCATAGGCTGATTTGAAAACAACGCTCGTTTGATCTCACTCGCTTTTGCATAAAAATTCTTTTTTTGGTTTCCCTCTAATTTTCCCTCAATGGCTGCATTTTTCTTTTCTTTTTCCCTCTCATTTTTCTCACTCCTTTTCTTTTGTTCACTCTCTTTCTTTTGATCACTCTCCCTTTGCAACCTCACTTGATCTTCATAAACTTGCTTCGGTGTCAAAGGCACTAAGGTGATTGTCCTTTGATTAAGCACGAACGAGTATTTATTTGTGAAACCATCATGCTTAACACGTCGATCAAATTGCCATGGCCTCCCTAACAACAAGTGTCCAGCTTGCATCGGAACCACATCACTCAAAACTTCATCTTCATATCTCCCAATACGAAAAGGAACTATTACTTGTTTAGTCACCCTTACTTCTCCACTATCATTGAGCCATTGCAATTTATAAGGCCGTGGATGCTTGATTGTTGGCAGCCCTAATTTTTCCACCAAAGTTGTGCTAGCAACGTTAGTGCAACTCCCCCCATCGATGATCATACTACACACCTTATCTTTGACATGACATCTCGTATGAAAAATGTTCTCCCGTTGCACCTCATCATCTTCTTTAACTTGCATATTTAGAGCTCTCCTTGCCACTAACAAATCCCCTTGGGCAGCGTACTCTTCATCATCGGCATCCTCTAATGGTGGCACAGATTCATTGTCATCTTCATCTTCGGTTTCAATCTCACCATTGTCTCGCATCACCATAACCCGCTTATTTGGACATTGACTTGCTATATGTCCCCTGCCTTGGCATTTAAAACACTTAATGTCACGATTTCTAGAAGTAGAAGAATCAGATTTACCTTGATTTCCATGGCTGGTCACCTCTTGTTTTTGCTCAGTTTTTGGCTTCACCAAAGGCTGCTTCTCATCTCTTTTCCAATTATTTGGTTTCCAAGCGGATGTATTGGAATTTTGGCTTGGATTTTGACTTGGACGTGTGCTGCTGCCCCTCCGCTTGAGTTGATTCTCAATTTTAATAGCCATGTGTACCATATCCTCCAATTCAACATAGTGTTGCAATTCCACTGCATTGGCAATTTCCCGATTCAACCCAACTAAGAATCTAGCCATTGTAGCCTCTCGATCTTCCTCTACATTTGCTCGAATCATAGCAACTTCCATCTCCTTATAATATTCTTCCACACTCCTATTACCTTGCCTCAAACTTTGCAACTTGTTATACAACTCTCGGTAATAATAGCTTGGAACGAACCGCTTCCTCATCACAGTTTTCATATCCTCCCATGTCTCTATTGGACGCTCCCTATTTCTTCTCCTATTCAACACCAATTGATCCCACCAAATGATAGCATAATCAGAAAATTCAATGGCAGCAAGTTTTACCTTCTTAGCCTCAGAGTAATGGTGGCAATCAAATACTAATTCTACCTTCTTCTCCCATTCTAGATAGGCTTCCGGATCATTCTTCCCTTGAAACGAAGGAATCTTCATCTTAATACTACCCAAATTATTATCTTCCCGGTTCCTAGCTTCTCTAAACCTAACTTCTCTATCCCGACCACCATATCTCCTATGATTATCTATTGACTCCTGATCATTTTCTTCGTTAAAGTCTCCCCAAAAATACTCCTCTTCTTCAACTCTCACTCCCCTCGGTTGAACTCTCTCTCTTCTACGTCCATGAGGAGCATTGTTTTGTGGCTGCTCCACACGTGCATTCTCTACTCTATCTAACCGTTCATGGACTTGCTCCATCTCTGTCCTCAATACCCTCCTCATTTCACCCATTAATGCCTCCAATAGTAGTTTCTGATCAGTCTCTCCCGAAACCTCCCCGACATTAATTTCGTCTTTATGGGCCATATTTCGCTGCAAAACAAAGATTAGATAAAAAAATATACAGGACCTCACAACTCTCGCTCACGTGTTTCACTCAACTAGGATGTATCACTCAAGTTCACTCGTGTTTAAACTGAAAATCAATTTGGCTTTTACCCTCTTATGTGCTCACCACTCTTGCCTTTTTCCACTCGTAGTAATTCTCACTCGGTTCTTATGAAACTGCTCAAACAATGACTAGAATTTCTCAGTAACAATCCATACCCAAACTAGACCAATCAAATTTGGACACTGAAAGCACGACTAAAAACGAACGCGGATGGCTAGGTTTCCAAAAGCACAAAAAAATGGAATTTTCGGAAAAAAAAATTTCGCACTATGGAGTAAGGTCAGATTCGGGTTCCTTAGACCCCAAATATCACAAAACAAAAATAAAATTTTAAGCCGAGTTTTTGTACTTTTTTTTTTTTTTTTTTTTTTTTTTTTTTTTTTTTTTTTTTTTTTTTTTTTTTTTCCTCCCCTACAGATCTCTTCTCTTCTCTTCTTTTCTTTTCTTTTCTTCTCTTTTTTTTTTTTTTTTTTTTTTTTTTTTCTTCTTTTTTTTTTTTTTTTTTCTTTTTTTTTTTTTTTTTCAATAATCAAGCAGACTTCACAGTTCACGTATCTGATTCAGAAAACCCTAATTCTCGAGAAGGAAAAACCCCACAATAACAACGATCACGAGAATGAACAAACACGAAATAACAAGAGCAAATCACAGATCAGATTCGCAAACCCTAAACACGAAATTCCAGATCGTAATCGAACACCCTCTTTTTTTTTTTTTTTTTTTTTTTGATACGGTTCAAAAACGAGAACGAATAAGAAAACGAAGAGAAACAAAAACGAATACGAACAGAACCAGAAGAAACGAATAAGAACAGAAACGAAAAAGATATGATAAACCTGAGACTAGAACTGTGCTCTGATACCAACTGATACGAACCCCGCCAATACTGTGACGAAACCCGTAACACGATTAATGTCTCGGACCGTTCTACTGTCAGATTCAATGGAAACCGCGACCCAACACCTATAACAGATGCGAACCTTGGTATAAAGGATGAAGACGCCACAATCAAGGATGGAAAACTCGATTGATAAGTCAAGGTATGAACGCCACAGAGTAAATCTGATAAGTTCGAATAGTTCTTCAAAGAACCAAAGAGAAAACTCTCACAATATTATTAATGATCAAAAAACTGAATATTACAAACCCTAAAACTGTTAAAATAGCTGAGCCTTAAAGTTGGGCCCTTTTAAGCCTACGCAATATTATAGCCCAATATAATTCACCCCAAACTAAAATAAAACGAAACTAATGAATATAAAAAGTCCCTAAATTGGCATGCAAGCCTATAATTTATAATTTATTCTATAGCTTGAATCATGGACACCCAGCCTTGTGGATCACTAGTATCCTCCTTTGGGCCACTCAGATTAGTCTCAACCCAAATTTGTTGAACCAGCCCAATGAGATTGTCCTTGAACCGCTTTGCTCGCGCCCTTGTAACCGGACCAATTGGCACGTGGTTCGGGTCCGCATTCCACCTTGTGCTAGCCGCCATGATCTCATCAAGACCTTAACTCTTCTAGCCCCACCCCTTATCCTGATCAGGATAAGGAAATCGGGGATACTTACGCTTCAGAGTATAGGATTGAAATTCAAAGTGTGCAAAAGACCAGTGAATGTAACACTTCTAAGGTGGAAGCCTTTTCCGGACAGATGGGGTATACTAATTCCTTTTTCGAAAAACCTATCCCTCATGAGGACTCAAGTGATGAAGAAGAACAAGTAGTCCAAGAGCCTTCACATAAGAAGTATGTGCAGCATCCTAGCCCTAAGATCTCTCCAGGTCATTCCAATAAGCAGAAGAACAAATCAGGAGGGTCTTCAGGTAAGAAAAAACACTCTACTAAACGTCGTTAATGATAATTGGTTGCTGGAATATAAGAGGGCTAAATCAGGCCACTAAACAAGAAGAGATTTCTAAGTTTGTTCTCACTCACAAAATTGATGTTATGGGTATTGTTGAAACTAAAGTAAGAATGCCCAATCAAGATAAAATACAAAGGACCATGCTTCCTAATTGGACTTTTATAACGAATAGCCAACCAAATTCTGTGGATAGAATTTGGGTTGGATGGAACCCTAATAAAGTCACCTTATCTGTATTACATTGTACTAGGCAAGTTATTCATGTTAAAATTGACTCTATGGACCAATTACAGTCATTTGAAGCCTCTTTTGTTTATGGCTCTAACACAATCCAAGGTAGGAGGCCCCTTTGGTCTACCTTGAGAAATGTAGCAGCTTCTATTGGTGATATCCCTTGGATTAGTCTCGGGGATTTTAACTCCGTTTTAAATTCTAATGAAATCTTTGAGGGTAATCCAGGGAGAGACCAAGGAGCTGTTGAATTTAATGATCTTGTGAATGCCACTTGTCTTGTAGATCTTAGATTTACAGGTATCTTCTTCTCTTGGTGCAATCGGCAATTCGACTCTGTTCATTTTACCAAAAGAAAGCTTGACAGAGCTCTTGTTAATCCCAGATGGTTGGATGTGTTTCCCTCAGCTCATGCAGATTTTCCCCCCTCTGGTATTTCTGACCACTCTCCTATTATTGTCAGCTTATCTCCTACTGCGAAACGGAAAGGTAAACCTTTTAAGTTTTACAATTATTGGACAGAGGTGGAAAATTTTAATGATACTGTTAGCACCTCTTGGGCTAGACACATTGAAGGTACCTTCCAATTTCAATTATTCCACAGCTTAAAAAACCTTAAAGGTGCTCTCAAAACTCTAACTAAGGATTCCTTAGGCAAGGAGAGAATCTTAGCTAACAAACCTAGAGAAGATCTTTGGTCTTGCCAAAGGAATCTCGATGACAAACCTGGTGACACTACCCTTAGAATCCTTGAAAAAGAGCTTACACAAGTTTTCTTAAAAGCTATTCACATTGAAGAAGAGATAATTAGGCAAAAATCTAGAATTCAATGGCTTGATGTCGGGGATAAGAACACTTCTTATTTTCATAACTCTGTTAAAAACCGAAGGAACCATAAACGCATTGTGTCCCTTGTTAAACCCGATGGTACTAAGACCATTAATGAAGGGGAAGCAAAAATTGAAGCAATTAGATACTTTCAATCAATGCTTGGCACCCCAGCGGCTAATCCCTACCCTGGCATTAGTGAATTGAGGACTGTCATTCATAAGCGTATCCCTACCGAGTTATTTAACATTATGGATGCTATTCCTAGTGATGATGATATTAAGAAAGCCCTTCAAAGTATCCACAGTAATAAAGCGCCGGGTCCTGATGGTTATAATGCTCATTTTTTTAAGAAGACCTGGACAACTACCGGACAATTAGTTACTAAGGCTATCAAAGAATTCTTTACTTCTGGCCAAATGTTAACTGAGTCAAATGCTACCCTTATTGCGCTTATCCCCAAGATCCCTAATCCGTCTAAGATGAGTGACTTTAGGCCTATCTCGTGTTGTAACACAGTCTATAAATGCATTTCAAAAATTATATCCGAGAGACTTCAAAAAGTTTTACCTACTCTTATTGATAAGGCCCAATCTGCTTTTATCAAAGGTAGAAAGATCAGTGACAATGTTCTGCTTGCCCAGGATCTTATGAGGGACTATCACAAGCCGTCTGGGCATCCTAGAGCTGCGGCAAAGGTCGACCTTATGAAAGCTTATGATAGTGTGAGTTGGGAGTTCTTGCTTGATCTCCTTGATGTCCTTGGTTTTCCGCCTAGGATGCAAGGGTGGATTAGAGCTTGTATAACTAGTCCTAAGTACTCTATTAATTTTAATGGGGAATCTGTAGGGTACTTTGAGGGTGCGAAAGGTCTTAGACAAGGTGATCCTATGTCACCTTACCTTTTTGTTCTTGTCATGGATACTCTTAGCCAATTGATTCAACAAAACATCCAAAGATCTTCTAACTTTAAATACCATTGGAGGTGTGATAAACTTAAAATATCGCACCTTTGCTTTGCCGATGACCTTCTTTTATTTTTCAATGGGGATGTACACTCTGCGTCAGTCATGAAGAATTCCTTGGATCAATTTTATAACTTGACTGGCATGCAGGCTAATGCTAACAAAAGTTGTCTGTTTCTTACAGGAATGGAGGGGAGCACTTCCAATGCTATTAATCGTAGTCTCCCATTTACCCTTGGTTCCCTCCCAATGAAGTACCTTGGAGTTCCTTTGATCAGCACTAGGCTCAAGAAGGGAGACTGTGATGATCTCATCCAGAAAATCACCTCAAGAATCACTTCTTGGACCTCTAAATTCCTTTCTTATGCTGGCAGACTCCAACTTATCCAATCTGTTCTTGCAGGGGTTCAAAATTATTGGGCTGCCATGTTCATTCTTCCCAAAAGTGTCCTTAAGCATATTGATAGATTAATGTGTAGATTCCTTTGGACCGGAGGAACTGAAAAAGCCCATGGGGCTAAAGTTGCTTGGGACTTAGTCTGTAGGCCTAGGAAGGAAGGGGGTCTTGGCCTGAAAAACTTAACTCAATTGAATTCTATTTTAAATCTCAAACATATCTGGGCCATATTTACTTCTAAAAATAACTCACTTTGGGTGGATTGGATACATACTTACATGTTGAAAAGGAAAAGTTTTTGGGAAGCCAAGACCCCTTCCCAATGCTCTTGGTATTGGCGAAAGCTCCTTAAACTTAGGCCTATGGCTAGACCAATGATTAGGCATAAAATTGGTAATGGGTGTGGTACTTTTCTCTGGTACGATAATTGGCATCCTATGGGTCCTATTTTGGACAGAGTCGGAATGCGTGTCCAATATGATGCCGCCATCCCTCTAACTGCCAAAGTCTCTAAGGTTATTGATGGAAGTGAATGGAATTGGCCCCGTACTAACACTATTGAATTAATGGAACTTAGAGGCCAACTGCATTCTTTACCTCTCCCTAATACCTCTAATGATGTGGTCCAATGGTTACCATCACCAAATAATGTGTTCTCTTCCACCTACACTTGGGATCATGTTCGTACTCATTATCCCAAAGTCCATTGGTATGGCCTTACTAAGTTCCCGGGTCATATCCCTCGCCATAGTTTTATCATGTGGTTGGCTATTCTTCATAGATTATCCACACACGATAGAATTTATACATACACACCAGGACCTCTTGCTTGTGTTTTTTGCCACAAAAGTTTGGAATCTCATGACCATTTATTCTTTAATTGCTCATATACTTCTTACGTGTGGCAGGGAGTGCTTAATAGGTTGGATGTCTCTCATTCCACCCCTTCATGGGACGTGCTTGTGGATTGGGCAGCGAACAAGTGGAAAGGCAAGACTCCTTGGCATGTTGTCCCTAAAATGTGCCTTGGTTTGGTTGTGTATCACATTTGGAAAGAAAGAAATGCACGAAGTTTTAAGTTTGAAGGGAAGACTAAGGAAAGAGTTTTACAAGACATTTGCCTTCAGGTTTCCGTACAGATACAAGCTATATGGAAGAACAACCCCCATCTCCCTCAGTACATTGAAAGATGGACCATTACCCCATAAAGGGGACACTGCCTTGGCCTTGGTTTTGTCTTGATGAGGTTGGCTTGATGTAATTCGTGTTTTTTTTTTTTTTTTTTTTTTTTTTGGTTGGTGCCTTGATTTGTTAGGATGGGTTATTCTCTGGCTTTGTTGTAGTTAATTCCCCATCCTTGTTACATTGTTTGGATGCATTTGTTTTGTGCTCATTGTTTATCCTGGGGTATGCCCCTTGTACTTTGTACAGTGCCGTTTGGCTTTTTTCGTTTAAATTAACCTTTTTCCGAAAAAAAAAAACAAAAGAAGCTAAAACCATCACAAACAAAAGCCTCTCAAGCCGCAACCTTGAAGAACATTTAAACCCAATTACAAAGAATCCTATCAATGTTGGGATGAAGTTTCCCTTTCACCCTGATTTGTGCATTGATTTGGGAGATAAGGTTCTTCAGGAGGATCTCTTTTGGAGTTGGGTTATTCTTGAAAGTTCTATAGTTCCTTTCTTGCCAAAGGCCATAAGTGGCCTGTCCAAGACACATTTTAGGAATAACATGATGAATAGTCTTTCCTTTTAGATTCTGGGCCATCCAATCCAAAGTACCATTCCAAGTGTGCCCGTGCCGAATCAAACCACATCTGAGCAATAATCCCTGCCACACAAATGATGAATAAGGGCAAGTAAAGAATAAATGGTCATGTGTTTCCAAACTTGAATGGCAAAACATACAAGCTAAAGGGCCACTTGTGAATCTATAGATTCTGTCATGTGTAGACAACCTATTCTGAACAGCTAACCAAAGAATAAAACTTTGCCTGGGGATACTCCCAGAAAACCACACAATATCATGCCAAGGGACCACAGGATAATGGTTCCTCAAATGATCCCAAAGGAGTGAGGTATTAAACCTACCAGTTGGAGTGGCACTCCACCTAATTGTATCACTACAATTGCTAGGTTTATAGAAAGTAGACAGAGCCGTTCTAATTTCATTAAGCTCAATGGTGTTTGTACCAGGCCAATTCCATTCCAATCCTCGAATGATGCTACTGACCTTACAGTGAGTCACATGGTCAGCTGCCCTTTACCCATAAAATCTGGAGAAATGTCTCCCACTCTATCACCAAATGTGAATAATCCTTCATCTCTTAAAGTGAATGACACGCACATGGGGGCCCACTCTTCCTTATTACCCGGCTCTTTGTCCTCGGCAAGAGATAAAAATATTCATGCACCATTTGTTAACCACATGGGCCCTGTCCTTGAATCCGAAAATGCTATGACTCCAACAAAGAGTCACATGGTTAGTAGTCCTTTACCCTTAAATTCAGGAGGTGTATCTCCCACTAAGTCATCTAATGTGAATAAATCTTCATCTATTCAAGCAATTGACACGCATATGGAGACCCACCAACCTACATTGTTATTAAACAATGTGTCTAAAAAAGCTACTCACTTGGCAAGTTCTAGTCAATACATGGCTGCTTCCACATCTATTCCTGTTTCTCCTACAACCAAGTTGAATGGTCCACCTTTCCCAGCTAGTTCCGAGAATCTGCCTGCTAAAAATCTGGTTGAGACTAGACACACCAAGTCTTGGGCTTCTTTGGTTACCCCGCAGGCTTCTCTAGGATTCAAGCTAAACTACATTAAGCCACAAGAAGGGAAGAGTAATCAGCATCTCAGTATTCCTAAGGAGGTGTTCATAGAAGGAAGCCATGCTTGGCAAAACACATTAGTTGGATATTTCATTGGGAAGAAGATTCCCTTCTCATTTGTCAAGAATGCTACTGATAGACTTTGGGGAAAAAAGGGTCTGCATGACATGGTTGCTACAGACTCAGGGTTTTTCTTCTTTAAATTCAATAGTGAGGAGGAGTGTTTGGCTATTCTTGAAGGAGGCCCATGGCATGTGAGTGGGCAGCCAATTATCTTGAGAAAATGGCAAGCAGGCCTCACTCTATCCAGAGAAGCTATCTCCACTATCCCTGTTTGGGTACATATCTTTAATATTCCTCTTGAACTGTGGAATCCCCTGGGATTAAGTCACATTGCTAGTGCAATTGGGAAGCCTTTGCATGTAGCTAAAGTCACTGCTGAAGGTAGAAGAATCTCATATGCTCGCATATGTATTGAGTTGAATGCCAAGCAAGAGTTACTGAAAGAACTTGTTATTGAATTTGAAGATCCGATTACGGGTGAGATTGAGCCTATTTACCTTCCAATTCAGTACCAGTGGAACCCAATTCGCTGTGCTAAATGCAAAAAATTCGGTCATGATTGTGCTAAATTACCTAAAGTTCCAATTCAAACCCAGAAAGTCCCCCCTAGTAATCCGGATAACACTGAAGGTGCATGGCAAACCAAAGATAAGGGCAAGTTCACTACAGCTGATATTAGAGGCACTAATCCAACTCCTTCCAATATGAATGAATCCACAATTAGTATTGCTAAGGATATTAACTCAGGGATAAAACCAACTACTCAATTTAATTCTTCTGCTTCCTTAAATCCCAAAAGCCTGGATATGCAGAGTAATATGTTCTCCTCCTTGGAAGTGGCCTGTGAGGAGGATGTTTCCAGTGATCTACCAATCTCTATTAGAGAAGAAGGATCTTCTATTATCCAAGGTCCAAATGTTTTATTATACATTAATGAGGATTTACAGCATTCTAGTAACAACTCAGTCCCTTCACTTAGGGAGGATGTTGTAGCTGAATTAGATGAGGAGAAGGACCAAGCTTACACTTCTCCAACTTCTCTGAGCACAGATGTGGTGGAAGAGATACCTTCTCAACAAATTCCTAACTCCATGCAGCATTCCTATAAGGATAACAAGAAGAGCCAAAGAGTTGAAATGGAAGAAGGAAGGGAAGGAGAGGAAGAACATGATTCTGCCTCACAATTATCCCCAAAGAATCAAACTAGCTCTACTCAGATGCTTGGTATCTCTCTTGATTCAGGTCAGGTCTCTCCTCTTATCTCCCCCTTTAATAAAACTCAATATTGCATTAACCAAGGTAAGAGGAAAAAACCTCATAAACGAACTTAATGATTATAAGCTGCTGGAATATAAGGGGTCTCAACCAACCCTTTAAACAAACTGAGGTTGCTAAATTTATTTTCCAGAATAATATTGATGTTATTGGTATTGTTGAAACCAAAGTTAGGCAGTCTAATGAAGATATGATAAGAAAGAGTATTTTTAAAAATTGGAGTCTTGTTACCAATAGTTCCACTACCTCAGTTGGTAGAATCTGGGTTGGTTGGAATCCTGACAAAGTTAAATTGTCTATCCTTAGAACCAACCCCCAGGTTATTCATGCTCTCATTGAAAATGATGACCAGACCATTGCTTGTGAAGCTTCTTTTATTTATAGAGCAAACACTGGCCCAGAGAGAGCTAATCTTTGGTCTACCCTTTTTTTTTTTTCGGAAAAGGGTAAATATATTCCAAAAAAGACTGTACACAAGTACAAGGGGCATACCCCAGGATAAGACAATAAAAGCACAGCTAGAGGACTGGTGGAAAATCCACTCACAAAGAAAAGGCGGACTACATTATAGCCACCTTAAACATAAAACACAGAAGTACAAGGGGCATACCCCAGGATAAACAGTAAGCTCGGTAAGGGGACTAGTGGCAGGAGAGGCCACTGAAAATAGAGTATAATCAACACTCAGAGGCATAAGAGCACATCAAACAACATTAGTGACAAATGGAAACAATTCCAAAACAGAGAAGCTATGACCAGGGTGAAGCAAAGAATTCAAGCTGGGGATGATGTTTCCACTTGGACCTAATCTGGAGATTTATTTGGGAGATAAAGTTTTGCAGTAGTTGATCTTTGGGAGTAAATGTGCCACTGAACGTTCTATTGTTCCTTTCCCTCCACAAGCCATAGACAGTGACCCCAAGACAGATTTTTGGTATAGCTTGATGGATTTTCTTCCCCTTCCATTGTTGTGTCATCCATCTAACAGTATTATCCCAATTGGTCCTGTTCCATGTAAGCCCACACCTATTTATCAAATTCTGCCAAACAAAAGAGGCATAAGAACAATAAAAAAATAAATGGTTGTGAGATTCCATATGACTATGGCAGAACACGCAAGCAAGTGGACCAGGAGTAAAAGTGTAGATTCTATCGTGGGTTGCAAGTTTATTTTGAACAGCAAACCATAAGATAAAATTCTGCCTAGGGGTGCACCCTGAGAACCAAACAAGTTTGTCCTAAAGGACCTTTGGAGAAAAGGCTCTAACATGATCCCAAATATGAGAAAACTTGTAATCTTTGGTCTACCCTGAAATCTATATCAAGCTCTATTGGTTCAACCAATCCGAACCACATTGTTTTGGGGGATTTTAATGTTGTTTTGAACACCTCTGAGATGTCTGATGCCAATGCTTGTTTGAACTCTGATATAAATGATTTTAATGATTTGGTGAACTGGCTTTTTCTGTCTGACTTGCGATATTCTGGGGAGTATTTCACTTGGTGTAATAGGAGATATGGGAAACCTGACTTTACAGAAAGAAAATTAGACAGGGCCTTAGTTAACCAAGCTTGGCTGGACAATTTTCCTGACTCTTTCACTCACTTCCACAAGCCAGGTATCTCTGATCATTCTTCTATTATTACTTATGTTGATAAAGTTGCTAGCAAAAAAGGTAGATCCTTTAAATTCTATAACTTTTGGACTCAACTTGATAACTACTCAAATGTGGTATACCAAGCCTGGAACTCCAATGTTAGAGGCAATCTCCAGTACCAAATGTGCCATAAACTTAGAATCGTCAAACATGATTTAAAAAGATTTAGCAAACGCTTTTTTGGTAGAGAAAAACTTCAAGCTGACAAAGCCAGAGAAGAGTTGGAAATTGTCCAATCTGCCCTTCTTCAAAATCCTCATGACACTAATCTGTTAACTAAGCAAAAAGAGTGCATGAAAAGTTTTCTTGAGTCTATTTGGATTGAAGAAGAGACTCTCAAACAAAAATCTAGAATACAATGGTTGGAGGGTGGCGATAAAAACTCTAGATATTTCTTTAATTATATCAAAGAGAGAAGGAATAGGAAAAGAATTTTCAAATTGGAAAAACCTGACGGCCAATTTACATGTAATGTTGAAGATGCAAAAACTGAAGCTGTTAGATATTTCAAAAATCTCCTGGGTACTCCTGCTACTAATCCATACCCGGGTATTGACATGTTAAGGACCTTTATCCATAAGAGGATCCCAGAGAACCTTTTATTGGGTCTTGACAGAGTTCCCACCCCTGTAGAAATCAAAGAAGCTTTCTTCTCTCTGCATGACAACAAAGCCCCGGGTCCGGATGGTTTTAATGCTTATTTTTTTAAACAATCTTGGCACATTGTGGGATCTGATGTCACTTCTGCTATTACTGAATTTTTTACCACGGGTGAAATGCTTAGGGAGTCTAATGCTACTGTTATCGCGTTGATTCCTAAAGTCCCCAATCCTTCTAAGATGGGAGACTTCAGGCCTATATCTTGCTGTAATACTATCTACAAATGTATTTCAAAAATCATTGCTAATAAAATCCAAGTGATTCTTCCTTCTATTATTAATCAAGCTCAATCGGCCTTTGTCAAAGGAAGGAAAATAAGTGATAATATTTTACTTGCTCAAGACCTGTTAAGAGATTACCATAAAACTGATGGTAAACCTCGGGCTGCTGCCAAGGTGGACCTTATGAAAGCTTATGACCATGTCAATTGGAATTTCCTCTTTGATCTTCTTGATATTTTAGGTTTCCCTCCTTTAATGAGAAAATGGATTAAAGCTTGCATATCTACTCCAAGGTATTCCATTAATTTTAATGGTGAATCTGTAGGATATTTTGATGGAGCTAAAGGACTCAGGCAGGGAGATCCCATTTCCCCTTACTTATTTGTTATTATTATGGACTCCCTGAGCCAACTAATTCAATTTAACATTCAGAATAGTTCCTTTTCCTTCCACTGGAAATGCGATAAAATGAAAATCTCACATCTTTGCTTTGCTGATGATTTAATCATTCTATTAAATGGGGACTTGGACTCAGCAAAGCTTATTCGATGTACTCTGAACCAATTTTATGATATTTCTGGATTGCAAGCTAATAATACCAAAAGTTGTCTTTTCTTATCTGGGGTCGATGATAACTTGGCTAATGAATTGTTAAATATACTCCATTTTTCCAAAGGGTGTCTCCCCCTAAAGTATTTAGGTGTCCCTCTGATTACTACTAAGTTAAAGAAATGCCACTGTGAAGAGCTTATATCTAAAATCTGTTCTCGTATTAACTCTTGGAAGTCCAAATTTCTTTCTTTTGCTGGTAGGGTTCAACTTATCCGTTCTGTGTTATCTGGGATTCAACTTTTTTGGTCTGGAATGTTTATATTACCTAAAAGTGTTCTTAAACAGGTGGAACAATGTATTAAGAGATTTCTTTGGAGTGGTGGTACTGAAAGGATCCATGGTGCCAAAATTGCATGGGTGAATGTTTGTAAACCGACTAGAGAAGGAGGCCTCGGACTGAAGGACATTTTCCTTACGAATACCGTGCTTAATCTTAAACACCTAGGGAGTATTCTTGACCCTTCTAATAATTCTTTATGGAAACAATGGGTTCACTTGTACAGGCTCAAGACCAAAAGTATTTGGGAGTTCAAAGCCCCTGGACAATGCTCTTGGTATTGGAGAAAACTTTTAAAGCTTAGGAGTATAGCTAGGCCTTTAATTAAACATAGAATTGGTAATGGTGTAAGTACTTCTCTTTGGCATGATAACTGGCTCCCTTGCGGGCCTTTGTTTGAGAAATACACCTCTCGTATTGCCTATGATGCTGCCATAGCTCCTACTGCTAAAGTGGCGACTATTATTTCTCAACTTGAATGGAATTGGCCTGCCTCTAACTCTATTGGCCTTAATGAAGTTCGGGGTATCTTGTCCACTTTTTATCAACCTACTGTTCTACAAGACAAAATTATTTGGACTACTTCTCCTAATGGTAAGTTTAACTTCTCTCATGTTTGGAACCACCTTAGACCCATCAATCCTGATGTGCCTTGGTACTTGTTTGTTTGGTATTCTGGGTGCACTCCTAGACAGAACTTTATGTTATGGCTAGCCATCCAGAGTAGGCTAGCAACTCAAGATAGAATTTGTAACTATACTCTTGGGCCTTTAGCATGTGCTTTATGCCTTAGGCAAATGGATTCTCATGATCACCTTTTCTTTGAGTGTAATTACTCCAATTTCATTTGGCAGGACTTGATGCTGAGATGTGACCTACTTTGGAATGGCATCCCGTGGGATAGTACCATCACTTGGATGATCCAGCATTGAAAGGGGAGGACACCTCAGCATATGATACCTAGAATTTGTTTGGGGGTTACAATTTATGGTCTTTGGAGAGAAAGAAACAAAAGGACCTTTCAGAATTCTTCTACGCCAAAAGAGCGCCTTTTGAAGATTTTTGTCTCGCAGATCAATGCTCAAATTAGGATCAAATGGAAAACTCACAACCATCTTCAAGCCTTGTTGAATAACTGGGATTAGTTTGGATTTGCTCCCATCTATTTCCCATTGGCTTTTGCCTTGTTTTATTTGCTTGTTATGGGTTTTTGTCTTGTCCCATTTTCGTTTGGCCGTTGAGGCTATTTTAGTGGTTTGATTTGCCACATGTCCTTATGCTTTGTGCTTTGTTGTATATCCTGGGGTATGCCCCTTGTAGATGTGTACATCCCCTTTTTTGGAATCTATTTACCGTTTTCCGAAAGAAAAAAAAAAAAAAAAAGATGCTACTGACCTTAGCGTTAATGTTAATTGCTGCATCATAAACAATTCTTTCTGAGTATTTATCCACTAAGGGTCCCAAAGGGAGCCAATTATCAAACCAAAGAGAAGTATGATCTCCATTACCAATTCTATGAATTAGTAAAGGTTTAGCAACTTCCCTAAGTTTTAATAATTTTCTCCAATACCAGGAACATTGGGAAGGGATTCTGGCCTGCCAAAAACTCTTATCTTTCAACATATACTGGTGGATCCACCTATTCCATAAAGATGGATTAGATGGGTCCAACAGATTACCAATATGTTTCAAATTTAAAACTGTGTTAACCAAGAAAATATCTTTAAATCCCAATCCCCCCTCTTTTCTGGGGCTGCACACAATATCCCAAGCAACTTTAGCTCCTGAGAAAGTATTTGTCTTGCCAGACCAAAGAAATCTGGACATGGCTTGGTTTACTTGCTTTAGGACACCCTTAGGCAGAACAAACATGCCTGACCAATAGAGTTGAATACCTGCCAAAACAGAGCTAATAAGTTGGGCACGTCCCGCATAAGATAAGAATTTTGATTTCCATGAGTTTACCCTAGCACAAATTTTATTGACCAAATCCTCACAGTCTTGCTTTTTAAGTTTTGTAGTGATTAAAGTCACTCCAAGGTATTTAATGGGGAGGTTTCCTTTAGCAAATTGAAGAGCGTGTATAATATCTACCATCAAGCTTTCCTCAGTATTAGAGAAAAAAAAGGCAACTTTTATCATTGTTGGCTCGTAGACCACTAAAATTGAAAAACTGGTTAAGGGTAGTCCTTATCAAATTAGCAGAATTTACATCCGCATTAAACAAAATGAGGAGATCATTTGCAAAACAAAGATGTGAAATCTCTAATTTGTCACATTTCCAATGAAAGGTGAAGGGCTCCCTATGGATATTATGTTGCAAAAGTTGACTTAGAGTATCCATGATAATAACAAATAAGTAAGGGGAAATAGGATCACCTTGTCTTAAACCTTTAGCGCCATCAAAATAGCCAACAGATTCACCATTAAAATTAATAGAATATCTTGGAGTAGTCACACAAGCAACAATCCATTTCTTTAGGTTAGGAGGGAAGGAAAGAACATCCAATAAATCAATAAGAAATTCCCAACTAACGCTATCATAGGCCTTCATGATATCCACCTTAGCAGCAGCTCTAGGTTTTCCTGTTTGCCTATGATAGTCTCTAAGGAGGTCTTAGGCCAAGAGAACATTATCACTAATTCTCCTACCTTTCACAAAAGCTGATTGAGCTTGATCAATAAGATTAGGAAGGATCATTTGAAGTTTGGTAGCGATGATCTTAGAAATACACTTATAAACAGTATTACAGCAGGAGATAGGCCTAAAATCACCCATCTTAGTTGGGTTAGGGACCTTAGGGATTAAAGCTAAAATAGTAGTATTTGATTCCCTCAGCATTTCCCCACTTGGAAAGAATTCTTTAACAGCATCAATGATAGAAGCACCAATGGTGGACCAAGAATCTTTAAAAAAGAAAGCATTATAACCATCTGGTCCCAGAGCCTTATTACTATGCATGCTAAAGAAAGCCTTTTTAATCTCTTCATCAGAAGGGATCCTATCCAGGTCTGCCTGTAGATCATCTGGAATTCTTTTGTGAACGAAATTCCTGATAGCGTCTTTACCAGCATCTAACCATTGAATCCTGGATTTATGTTTAAGAATTTCCTCTTCAATCCAAATAGATTCCAAGTAGTTTTTTAAACAAAGATTTTGTTGCTCAATGAGAGAGGTATCATATGGATTATTGAGTAAAGAAGATTGAACAATTTTAAGGGCCTCTCTAGACTCATCAGCTTTGGCCTTTTCTTGACCTATAGAATTCTTTCCAAATTTTTTCAATTCCTGTTTAAGAATCCTAAGTTTATGGCAGACTTGGTACTGGGCAGTCCCTTCAACTTGTTGATTCCAAGCATTGTTAACTAAATCTGAATACTTGTCCAGTTTAGTCCAGTAGTTATAAAATTTGAAAGCCCTACCTTTTCTCCTACAGTTTTTATCAATATGGACAACAATAGGAGAGTGATCAGAAATACCTGGAGCCTGGAAATGAGCAAAAGAATCTGTAAATGAATCCAGCCAAGTCTGGTTAACCAAGGCTCTATCAAGCTTCCTTTGGGTGAAGTCTGGTCTCCCATATCTTCTGTTACACCAAGTGAAGAACTCTCCAACATATCTAAGGTCAACTAAACAACAATCATTAGTAACACTTTGGAAATCATACATGTCATTGTCGCATCCATGGTTGTGATCAAAGATTTCATCTGGACACAAGGTAACATTAAAATCTCCCAGAGTTATGTAATTTGTGGCAACAGTGCTAGAATGGATTGATCTTAGGTCAGACCAAAGCTCCTTTCTAGGTTGAGCAGTATTAAAACCATACACAAAGGAAGCTTCCAAGTAAGTAGTTTTTTCAAACCAAGTCCCTTGTGGTCGAGTGGTAAGCTTCTTGGGTGTACTACCCAAGAGGTTTAGTGTTCGAGTCATGTGGAGTGTGGCCACTGGAGTATTCACCCGGCGCCTCCAGACCTCGGGGGATTAGTCGAGGTGCACGCAAGCTGGCCCGGACACCCCCGATTACCAAAAACAAAAGTAGTTTTTTCAACATTTTCAATACTTACATGAATAACTTGGGAAGTAGTTTTAACAACTTTGAGAATAATAACATCAGCATTCCATCCAATCCAGATTCTACCAACAGAATCAGGGCTGCTATTAGTAATACATTCCCAATGTTTGAAAACTTTCCTTTTAATAAAATTTTCATTAACTTGTTTAACTTTAGTTTCCACAATGCTTAAGACATCAATTTTGTTATCAGAAATAAACTTAGCAACTTCAGTTTGCTTTGAGGCCAAATTAAGGCCTCTAATATTCCAACATCATATGATCATTAAGAACGTCTAGGAGCTTGCTTCTTCTTTCCTAAAGAACGATTATTTTTGTTCTTCTTGCTTTGAATAAGAAGTTGCTTACCTCCTGATGAAATATTAAGGGGGGAAGAAAAAACCTGCCCTGTAGAGGATGAAGCTGCTGGAGCTGCTGGACAATCAGAAAATGCTATAGTGGGATCAGAAATAAGGCCCTCAGATCCCTTCCCATCTGCCTGTTGTTCAGCTGACTCTTCTAGGCTAGTTGGGTGAGCATTTGCAGAATTAAGGCACTTAGTTTCATCCCCACTTGCAGGTAGCTCAGTTTTTTCAGTACCAATCCAAGATTGGAGGCTCAGGTTTAGTTCCATCTTCAGGCTGGGGAGAGATCATATTCAGGGCATCTGTATTCACATTAATTGTGCAAGAAGAGTTTCCTATAGTCTTCTCATCTTCATCTTGAATCTCTCCCAAAGCTAAGAATTGGTTGGTTGTAGTAACTTCTTTAGCTTTTGCAAATTAGGTGTCCCTTTTGAAACTTGGGAGGTACTAAAGGCAGCTGGGTTTAAAACAGAATTGGATGGATGCATTTCCCCATTAGCTTTGTGAGTATCAAACTCCAAATTAGCCTCCTTGCTACTATCTCCAGTAGCATCTTCATGCACCAACTTACCTTTTCCTTTAACCAACCACGGGTCTTCAGTCTTAGAGTTAGCTGCATTAGGACCTGAAACTTTGTGAGCATGCACCTTTTGAATTTTTGGGATCTTTGAACAATCATGCCCAAACCTCTTGCATTTGGTACACCTGATTGGTGTCCACTGGTACTCCGCATCTATTATTATTTTTCCAGAATCAATGCCCTCAACTTGAATATCAAAGTTTTTCAGAAGTTCAAACTCAGCATTTACCTCAATGGGTGAAAGCCCCTGCACAATGCTCTTGGTATTGGAGAAAACTCTTGAAGCTTAGATATGTTGCTAGACCTTTAATTAGGCATAAAATAGGAAATGGTTTGCATACTTCCCTATGGCTTGATAATTGGCTCCCTTGTGGGCCGTTGTTTGAGAAGTACACTAGACGTATTGCATATGATGCTGCTATAGCCTCTAATGCGAAAGTGGCAACGATTATAGCTCATCTTGATTGGAATTGGCCTTCCTCAAATTCCATTGGACTTAATGAAGTTAGAGAAACGTTGTCCAACTTTTATAAACCTACTGGCTTACTTGATAAAATTGAATGGACAACCTCTCCAAATGGTAAATTTACTTTTTCCCATGTTTGGAACCATATTAGACCTTCTCATCCATATGTCCCCTGGCACCCTTTTGCTTGGTACTCTGGATGCACTCCTAGACAAAACTTCATCTTATGGATTGCCATCCAAAAAAGACTTGCTACTCAGGATAGAATTTGTAATTTTACTCCTGGTCCCTTAGCATGTGCTTTATGTCTTAATCAAATGGACTCCCATGACCATCTTTTCTTTGAGTGTGACTACTCTTCTTTCATTTGGCAGGAATTGATGTTGAGATGTAATCTGGATTGGAACGGCACTCCCTGGGATAGTACAGTAAGCTGGATGACCCAACATTGGAAGGGGGACTCTCCCCAACACATGATTCCCAGAATCTGCCTGGGCATTACTATATATGGTCTGTGGAAGGAGAGGAATAACAGAACTTTCAATAATTCCTCTACTCCAAAGGAACAATTACTAAAGATCTTTGTCTCACAAGTTTATGCCCAGATTTGTACCAAATGGAAACGACACAACCAACTCCAAGCTTTACTGGTTAACTGGCATTAATTTTGTAGTCACTTTGTACTCTTCTTTGTATTTGTTTTGATGGGGGTTTCTTAGCATTTTTGTGGTGGTCGACATGTAATTTTCTTTAGCCTGTTGTGACCTTTTCTGTGGTTTGCTTTGCCGCATGTCCTTTTGCTTTGGGCTTGTTGTCTATCCTGGGGTATGCCCCTTGTACATGGTCCTTCTCTGTTGATTTTGTTGGCGGCTTTTGTTGCCACTAGTCCTCCTGCTGTGCTTTATTGTTTATCCTGGGGTATGCCCCTTGTACATTTGTACATCCTTTTTTGGAATATATTTACCCATTTCCGAAAAAAAAAAAAAAAAAGCATTTACCTCAATGCATATTCTAGCATAAGATATTCTTCTACAACTTGCTGTCATTCGGTCAACATGCAATGGTCTCCCAATGACACTAGCTATGTGACTAAGCCCTTCTTGAGTCCAAAATTCCAGAGGGACATTAAAAAAAATGAACCCAGATAGGCACAGAGGATGGGACTTCTTTGTCTAAGACAAGACCTGGATGCCATTTCTTAAGCATGATAGGTTGGCCTGCTATATGCCAAGGCCCCCCTTCCAAAACATTTACACAATCTTCATTTGTGTTAAACTTGAAGAAAAAATAGCCTAAATCTGTGGCTAGCATATCAAATAGACCCTTATTAGACCAGAGTTTCCCAGTAGCATTTTTAACCGGAGTATAAGGGAGCTTCTTACCTATGAAAGACCCCACAAGGGTGTTATCCCAGTGTACACTTCCCACGAATGGTAATTCAGTTGGTAGCATAAAAACCTTCCCATCTTCACCCAATTTGGGTTTAATATAATCCAATTTAAAATTTGGGGCAGGGTTACCTTTGATAAGAGACGCCCAACTTTTGTTTGAGGGATTTTTTGATTCCCCTAATCCATGGTTATCTAATGGGTTAACTAATGTAGGTAGGGGACGGGACTGTATAGAAACAGTAGCAGCATTTATAAGGCTATGAGGCACACGGTTTGTGGCATTTCTCAAGCTGTTCACATGGCCTTCCTGAGGGGACAAAGTGGTTGAGACTCCGGACAAAGGTCCAGTAAATGCGTGGCTAGTTGATAGGTCAGCTGTCCTCAAAAGTTTATCAATATTAGTGGGCGCCAAATTGGTTGACAACTTATGGGCATGGGAAGCACTTGCCAAAAACAATTTAGGCACAAACAAGGCGCCGGGTTTTAAGGGAGCAGCAGGAGTGCCCATGTGCGCATCAGTATACCTGGGTGAGAGCCTAGCATTAGCAGTTGCGTGAGGACCTGGGACGTCTACTTTATCCAATGGACTACCGTGAGGCGTGGCAGGCCCCACGTGATGAGAGAGACTGGTATATGGAGCCTTAGCACCAACATTAGAGGCACATTGGTTAACCACTCTGTCGATAACAATGTGTGGGCCAACCCACTTGCGAGTGGGGCAGCGTATAGACAAGGCGCCGAAAATTAGGGCTTTTGGAGGAGAGCCCATGTGCTTGTCCTTATTAGAAATGGTTTTTAAATTTTTAGTGCCCTTTGCAATATGACCGTTAGCCACACCCGAGACTGATGCGTGGGTCTCACGAGCTAACAACACTTTGGAATCTGAAATTGTTAAACTTTTTGGATCAAAATAGTTGCTTTTGGTACCCCCAATTGGATTTTTGCTCAAAAAATCAGTGTTCTTATTCAACCGAAAAGATGGAATATCAGAATCAGATTTGGTGCCATCTCTTTGCCCTTTCCACACATTGGATCCTTCATTTGGTATCTCACCCTCTTCATAATCTGATTTGGATCGTTCTTTGCAAGATTCTGAGTCTGAGAGAGACAATAACCTTTTAGCTTTCCACACCAAGGATCCGTTGTTAATCTTTCCTCTACTTCCTCTGCTTCCAAAGACATGCTTCCCTCTGATCTTAGGAGTAATGAAAGGAGATAGTTTTTGGTTCTTCAACTCCATAATCTCATTCTGGAGTTCCCGAATCAATCCATGCGCTCCTTCAAGGTCAATAAAATCAGTGGCCTGTGTTTTCCTCTTAAGCAGCTCATTATAATCTTGGAGTTTTTGGAATTTAGAAGTTCCCCTGGAGCCCTTATCTTCCATTTCATCTTGACTAGAGAGGAGCTCTTCCCATTCCTCAGGGAGTTCCACTTCATCTTCAGAGATATCATAGCCATTGGCCTTAGAGAGATCATAAATACCTTCATATCCAACACCAAACACCACTGATTTGGATGGATTTGAGATAATAAAGCCCTTCCCACTAGACTCTAGACCAGATTCTCTCTTGGCATTCTTAATATTTTTAGTGGATTGAATCTGGGAGAGAGCCATAGCTTCACTACAAGATGCACTTGGCTTAAGATTGCCTCTAAGATTAGTTTGTTTCTTATCACAAAAAAAAAAAGGGAGACAGGGTAGAGAAGGGAGATTGGGAAGGCCAGAGATGGAGAGAGAGAAGCAGGAGGATGAAGACAACCTGGTTAACCAAATTCTAGAGAGAGGTGGGAGCTTCTCTCTCTAGAAGACAGCATTTTTTTCCCACATAGCCTTTCTTTAATAGTAGCAAAAGCATTCTCTTGTTCAATTCCCCAATGAAACCCAACATTCTTCTTAATGATTTCAGTGAGTGGTGCAGCAAGTATATTAAAATCCTTAACAAAACGCCTATAAAAGCTAGCTAAACCATGAAAGCTTCTTACCTCAGTGATACCTTTAGGCATTTGCCACTCCCTGATGGCCTTGACTTTCTCTTCATCCACCTCAATACCTTCTGTGCTAACAACATATCCAAGAAAAACAACTTTTTCCATGCAAAAAGTACATTTCTTAAAATTAGCATACAACTTTTCAGATTTCAACACACCAAACACACATCTCAAATGTTCAATATGTTCATTTAAGTTCTTGATGTACACTAGGATATCATCAAAATAGACGACTACAAATTTGCCTATGAATGCATGTAATACATGGTTCATTAACCGCATGAAAGTACTAGGCGCATTTGTAAGTCCAAATGGCATAACTAACCATTCATAAAGTCCATATTTAGTCTTAAATGCAGTTTTCCACTCATCTCCCTCTTTCATTCGTATTTGATGGTATCCACTTTTAAGATCTATTTTACTAAAAATACATGAACCATGCAATTCATCAAGCATATCATCTAAACGAGGAATGGGATGACGATACTTTATCGTGATATTATTGACAGCTCGACAATCAACGCACATCCTCCAAGTCCCATCCTTCTTTGGCACTAGTAGCACTGATACTGCACATGGGCTCATGCTCTCTCTTACGTACCCCTTGCTCATCAAATCTTCAACTTGCCTTTGAAGCTCCTTTGTCTCCTCCGGATTGCTCCTATAGGCTGGTCGGTTTGGAATAACAGCCCCGGGTACCAAATCAATTTGATGCTCAATGCCTCTAATGGGCGGCAACCCACTCGGCATCTCCTCCGAAAATACATCCTCGAACTCCTGCAACAAAGAAACAGCCAAACTAGGAAGAGATTGGTTAGTTTCATCAAGATTAAGATAACATTCTTTGTAAACAAGAAGAATCACAGGCTGATTTGCTAAAAATTCCCTCTTAACCTCACTCTCTTTTGCATAAAAACTCAATTTTGTCTTTTCTTTTCTCTTTTTTTTTTTCGGAAAAAGGTAAATATATTCCAAAAAAGGAAGAACAAATGTACAAGGGGCATACCCCAGGATAAAACATGAAGCGCATCATGAGGACAGTGGCAAAGAGCCACACAAAAGGCCAGGCCAAGGCTACCCTAAGAACCTGAACAAAGCAAAATCATAGGCGAAAACCACAACTAGGAATGCTGAAAGCCAAACAACAGTAGGAAATAAACAATACAAAAGCTCAACACAGAGAGCTACAGACTCTACATCTAACTCCAATTACTAGCATATAGTTCAAGAAGAGGATGATGTTTCCATTGAAGTCTAATTTGAATGTTGATTTGAGATATTAAACTCTGCAGCAACTATTCTTTAGGAGCGGATAGACCTTTGAAGGTCCTAGCATTCCTCTCCTTCCAAAGACCATAGACAGCAACACCTAAGCAAATTTTAGGAATAGCATGTTGAATCTTCTTTCCCTTGCAATGTTGAGCAATCCACTGTATAGTAGCATCCCAATCTGTTCTATTCCATCTCAGCTAACACTTGTGCATCAGAACCTGCCATATAAAATACGTAAAGTCACACTAAAAAAAAGGTGGTTATGTGTTTCCATGTGACAATGGCATAACACACACGCAAGTGGACCAGGTGTATAAGCATAGATTCGGTCATGGATAGGAATTAAAGCTACCACGTTAATTGAGAGTTAGAGAGAGAATGTCTCCCTTCTCTCTAGAATTCTGATTTTCATGGGGTCTAACAAGAAAAAACGGATTCAAGGCTCTTGTGGTAGTAATCAGAAAATCAGCAACAAAGTTGTCTCAAGCCCTGTTAACAGTGCATCACTTCTCTCTCCTGACATTGCAAGCAAATATTTGCTTAAAGGTGATGGGTCTGTTCAGCTAAGAGATGGGAAAACCATTAGTGAAACCCAGCAAAAAGGAGTGGTTCATGTTCTTAATGTTGCTAGTCCTAAGAGTGGTGAAACTACTCAAGTTCTGGAGATTAACAAAGGAAGTGGAGTGTTTCTTGGTGATATGGATGCTTCATCTTCTATGGTTGATGCTCAACAGCCTCCTGTTAATCTGCTCCATGAGACAAGAGATGAGGTTTTAATTGACCCAATGGTTACTATTACTCATGTCAAGGAAGGTCAGACTGACATCTCAAAGTTTCATTCTCATGTGTTCTCTGATGAGGACCTTGAATTACATGAGGATTGGGAAGATGGTCTCTCCTGTCAAGGTGATCTAGATAATGATCTTGAAGAAGGTACATCTATGAAAGGTAACTCTTTCAAATCTGTACAAGACTCTAATGAGATTCTTAAGAGGAAGACCAAAGCTACTAGTAAGGTCAAGGCTTCAAGTGATTTTATTATCTCTAATCCAGCCCGAACGGAAGTGCATCTTATTAATGATGAAGGTATTCAAGTTACTCATAGTCAGACCATGATTGATATTCCTGATCCTGTTGATTCTAATGATACTCTGAGAAAGGAACTTGATGCTGCTCAAATCCACATTCACAAATTGGTGGCTGAGATGGAAAAACTAAGAGCTGAGCAAGAGTCTAGCAGATTCAAACAAGGAACCAGGAGGCCTATTCCAGGTAAAACCCCACATCGGGCTGGTGGTAAGAGAAGTGGGTACTATTCAGGCAGGGATTGGAGGACTACTCAGTTCAAGCCTTTTGATATTTGTGGTGAAGCTGATACCTCTAGTGGTGAATCCTATGGGCGAGGCAAGAGGCAAGTTTGGAAGGCTATTCATCGTAATTTGAATGGCAAATCAAATGAAGAACAATCGCTCAATGGAAAAATTTTCCAAGAATCTCATAAAGTCACTTTGGTTGATCCAAAAGATAGAAATTGGAATGGTCCCTATGAGTTTGCAGCGAGTGAGCAACACCCTACCAACTCCCACGCGCCTTGTACCAACGGTAATATTTTGAGGTCCTATGCTGCGCACATGGGCACATCCGCATTACCCGGCGCTTTGTCTGGGAAGGGCCCCATTGGCATGCTTAATGGAAGTGAGATGGATGGGCTGGCAGTCAATTCCCAACTTAGGGCTGACCATAAAGCCGTTAATTCAAGCGCCTTGTCCCCTGCTACACCCGTGGCCCAATCTTTTGAATACGCAAATTCCTCCCTGCCTACTGGCGCCTTGTCACCAAATTCTACCCACGTGCCTAGCATTGGAAAGGAGGATGTTGCGTATGGCAGTAGGCTTTCCACCACTAACCAATTTGTTATGAAACCTCTTTCTAAACCTGTTTCTTTTGACAGTTCTACCCCTAATCCTAGCTGGGCATCTTTGGTTAAAGTTAAGGCTAATCCAGAATTCCGGGTTAATTATATTAAGCCCAATCTTGATGCTGACCGAACAGTTATTACATTACCCAGTTCCTTACCTAGCCTGGGTATTAGTAATTGGGACAACACACTTGTGGGATCATTCATTGGCAAAAAACTTCCTTATACGTTAGTCAAGAATGCCACAGCAAAAATGTGGGAAAAGCTGGGTATGTTTGATATGCTTGCAACAGATTCGGGATATTTTTTCTTCAAATTTAATTCTAAGGAAGATAGTGTCAATGTGCTTGAAGGAGGGCCTTGGCATGTGGCAGGGCGACCTATTTTTCTAAAAAACTGGCAGCCAGGACTTGTTCTTGAGAAGGAAGCTCCATCCTCAGTCCCAATTTGGGTGCACTTGTTCAATATCCCATTGGAATATTGGACACCTGAGGGTTTGAGTCACATTGCTAGTACAATAGGCAAACCACTGCATGTGGATAGAATGACTGCCTCTTGCAGGAGAATATCCTATGCCAGGATATGTATAGAAGTTCCCGCTGATTTCGATTTGCTGTATAATTTCGATATACAAGTGGAAGGTGCGGATACTAGAAGGATTACTATTGATGTTGAATATCAATGGACACCTCTGAGGTGTGCCAAATGCAAAAGATTTGGGCATAATTGTTTAAGGAATCAATCATCCCATAAGATACAGAAATCTCAGATCCCAATTCCTAATTCTCAAACTACCATCGATGAAGGTGCTTGGAAGACTAAAGGCAAGGGTAAAGGTAAGGATAAATTGAGTTATACAGAAGGCTCCCAATCCATTGCACAATTTGATATGGAGGACAACTTGGAAAAAATCCCACTTACTGAGGTTGTTCAACCAATAGAATCCCAATCTATAGGAGGTAGCCATAAGCCCACATTGCATAATGTAAACGGGATTGCATTCAACAACAAATTTTCAACGCTACAAGCCAATGATATTGAAGAAGAGTACTCTGATAAGCAAGGTAAAATGGAGACTGCTGCCAGTACTTACATAGCTCCTGTGGAAAGGGACCCAGGGGACCAAAGTGCAGATGGGGTTAAGGGGTACGATGAGGAAGGTGGCCACCAGCAAAGCCTTGTTGAAGTTATCTCTTTTGTTTCTCCAGATAACAAAGTACAGATAACAGATTTAGAAGGCATTCACCAAGCCAGCCCTCCCGTTCCAAATTCAGAACTATCCTCCAAGCTTTCAACTCAAGGTCAGCATAAGAGTAAGAAGGACTCCCCTAGTTCTTCAGGTAAGGAATTTCAACCTCATCATTGTTTTTAATGATTATAAGCTGTTGGAATATTCGTGGTCTTAATTGGACCTATAAGCAAACTGAGGTTGCTAAGTTTATCCAGGATAATAATATTGATATTTTATGTCTTGTTGAAACTAAAGTTAAACTAAAGAATGAGGATCCTATAAGGAGGAAAATTTTTAAACATTGGGAATTTTTCTCCAATAGTAGTCCTAACACTACGGGTAGAATATGGATAGGATGGAATGCTGATAAAGTACATGTTAATATTATTAGAAGTACTTCCCAACTCATTCATGTTAGTATTGAAAATGATGAGAAAACCACTTATTTGGAGACTTCCTTTGTTTATGGTTTTAATTCTGGAGTTTCTAGACGGGAACTTTGGTCAGACATGAAAGCTATTTCTGCTAGGACCGTTACCACAAATTATATTACTCTTGGTGATTTCAATGTCACCTTGAACCCGGATGAAATTTTTGAATCTAACCATGGTTGGGATAATGACATGTATGATTTCCAAAAGATTATTAATGATTGTTGTTTAGTGGATCTTAGATATGTAGGAGAACTTTTTACATGGTGCAACAAAAGATACTGCAGGTCAGACTTCACCAAAAGAAAGCTTGACAGAGCCTTGGTCAACCAGATATGGCTCGATAATTTTACTGATTCTTTTGCTCATTTCCAGGCTCCAGGTATCTCTGATCACTCTCCCATTATTGTTCATATTGATAATTTTCAAAGAAGAAAAGGTAGAGCTTTCAAGTTTTATAACTATTGGACCAAATTGGATGACTACTCTAATATAGTTAATAATTCTTGGAACCACAGAGTTGAAGGGACGGCTCAGTACCAAGTCTGCCATAAACTTAGAAGCCTTAAACATGAGTTAAAGAAATTTGGAAAGAACTCCCTTGGTCAAGAGAAGGTCAATGCTGATACAGCGAGACAGGCTCTTAAATCCATTCAAACCTCCTTACTTGTTGACCCTAACAACCCAAACCTTATGGAGCAACATAGAATTTGTGTGGAAAAATTTCATGAAGCTATTTGGATTGAAGAGGAAATTCTTAAACAAAAATCTAGACTTCAATGGCTTGAGGTGGGTGATAAAAACTCTAGTTATTTTCACCATTCCATCAAAGAACGAAGAAATTTTAAGAGAATACTTGTCTTACAAAAACCTGATGGTACTTTTACTACCACGTGTAGTGAGGCTAAGGGAGAAGCTATTAGATATTTCACATCCTTATTGGGCACTCCCTCCAATCACAATTACCCTGGAATTGATGTTATTAGATCTTTTGTTCATAAAAGAATTCCAGAAGAATTAAAGGCAGACTTGGATAGACTCCCTTCCGATGATGAGATTAAGAAAACTTTCTTTGACCTTCATAGTAATAAAGCCCCTGGGCCTGATGGCTATAATGCTTTTTTCTTTAAAGATTCTTGGGATATCGTTGGTTCTTCTATTGTAAAAGCTGTTAAAGAATTTTTTCAAACTGGGGAATTATTGAGGGAATCAAACACTACTCTTATAGCTCTGATACCCAAGGTCCCTAACCCATCTAAGATGGGTGACTTTAGACCTATCTCTTGCTGCAACACTGTTTATAAATGCATATCTAAGATCATTGCTAGCAAACTCCAATCAATCCTTCCTTCTTTCATCGATCAAGCCCAATCTGCTTTTGTTAAAGGTAGAAAAATTAGTGATAATGTTCTTCTAGCTCAAGACCTACTTCGAGATTATCATAAACAAAAGGGCAAGCCTAGAGCAGCTGCTAAGGTGGATATAATGAAAGCCTATGATAGCGTTAGTTGGGAATTTCTTTTCGATTTCTTAGACGTGATTTGCATCCCTCCTAAACTTAAGAAATGGATCATAGCATGTGTTACCACCCCTAGGTACTCCATTAATTTTAATGGAGAATCTGTGGGTTACTTTGATGGTGCCAAAGGTTTAAGACAAGGAGATCCAATTTCTCCCTACTTATTTGTTCTCGCTATGGATGCCCTGAGCCAACTTTTGAGCTATAATATCCAAAGGGAAGATTTTACTTACCATTGGAAATGTGATAAATTGAAAATTTCCCACCTTTGTTTTGCTGATGATCTTCTCATCTTTTTCAATGGGGATGTGGAGTCTGCAAAAATGTTAAGATTAACCCTCAACCAATTTTATGATTTGACTGGCATGCAAGCCAACAATGCTAAGAGTTGTATCTTCTTTTCAAATGTGGCGCAAGATAAAGTTGAAACAATTTTGAACAGTCTCCAATTTGAAAAAGGAAATCTTCCTGTTAAATATCTTGGCGTTCCTTTAATTACTTCAAAACTCAAGAAAGTTGACTGTGATATTTTGCTTAATAAAATTTGTGCTAGGGTTAACTCTTGGAAATCTAAGTTTTTATCTTATGCAGGTAGAGCTCAGCTTATTAGCTCCGTTTTGACAGGGATTCAACTCTATTGGTCTGGTATGTTTATGCTTCCAAAAGGTGTTCTCAAACAGGTATCCCAAGCTATGGCTCGATTCCTTTGGACTGGTAAGACTGATAAAACTTATAGAGCTAAAGTGTCTTGGGATAAAGTGTGTCGACCTAAGAAGGAAGGCGGATTGGGTTTTAAAGATGTCATTTTAGTTAACACTGTTTTGAACCTAAAACATATTGGCAATTTATTGGATCCCTCCAACTTGTCTCTATGGAATCAATGGATCCATCAATATATGTTGAAAGGCAAGAGTCTCTGGCAAGCCAAATTTCCTTCCCAGTGCTCATGGTATTGGAGAAAGTTATTAAAACTCAGAGAAATTGCTAAACCTTTACTAATTCATCGAATTGGTAATGGGGTTAACACTTCTCTTTGGTTTGATAATTGGCTTCCAATAGGACCCTTGTTGGATAAATATTCAGAGAGACTTGTTTATGATGCCTCCATTAACATTGATGCCAAGGTTAGTAGCATTATTAGAGGAAGGGAGTGGAACTGGCCTGGTTCAAACTCTATTGGGCTCAATGAAATTAGAAACGTTTTGGCAACCTTCTACAGTCCTAGTATTTGCATTGATAGTGTGAAATGGACTCCTACTCCTAATGGAAATTTCAACACATTTATAATATGGAACCATCTTAGGACTCACCACCCTATTGTCCCATGGTATCAAAGTGTATGGTTTTCAGGGGGTATCCCCAGACAAAGCTTTGTCCTTTGGTTAGCAGCTCAACATAGACTATCGACTCATGATAGGATCTTTAACTTCACTGCTGGCCCTTTAGCGTGTATGCTCTGTCATAAAGATATGGAAACTCATGATCACCTTTTTTTTGCTTGTTCTTACTCATCATTTGTGTGGCAGGAGGTTATGGTTCGATGCGGGATAACTTGGCAAAATCAGAGTTGGAGTGATTGTTTGGAATTTATGGCTTCAAGGTGGAAAGGGAAGACTTTCCAACATGTGTTACCAAAGATTTGCCTTGGAGTGACAGTCTATGGCTTATGGAAAGAAAGAAATGCTAGAACGTTCAAGAATACCTCTAATCCTACAGACACTTTCCTGAAAAATCTAATCTCTCAAGTAAATACACAAATTAGGGTCAAGTGGAAAAACCATACAAATCTTGATAGGTTTTTATGTAATTGGAGCTAGATTTCTTGTTTTATTAGGTTTTGTTGTCTCCTGTTTTCAGTTTGTTGTTTTCAGGAGTCACCCATTTTGTCCTTATGATGGTTGCCTTGTCACAGGCAGTTAAGTTTTGAGCTCTTTTGTTTATCCTGGGGTATGCCCCTTGTACTTTTTGTACATCCTTTTTTGGAATATATTTACCATTTTCCGAAAAAAAAAAATAGATTCGGTCATGGGTTGCAAGCCTATTCTGGGCAGCAATCCAAAGAATAAAGATCTGTCTAGGTGTACACCCTGAGACCCAAATGCTGTCGTACCAAGGAACCACAGGGGCAGCCTCCCTAAAATGTTCCCAAATGTGTGCAAACTTATAACTCCCAGAGGGAGATATAGTCCATGAGATACTATCTGACAATCCGGTAGGCTTATACATATTATTCAGAAGGTTTCTAACTTCATTCAAGCCTATGGAGTTTGCCAATGGCCATCTCCAATCATTGTTACTAATGATGGCCTCAACTTTCGCTTTAGAATCAATGGCAGCATCATAAGCAATCCTACTAGTATATTTTTCAAACAAAGGTCCTATAGGAAGCCAATTATCAAACCAAAGGGAAGTATGTTTGCCATTGCCAATCTTATGAGATAGGATAGGTCTAACAAATTCCCTAAGCTTTAATAGATTTTTCCAATACCAAGAACATTGGTTTGGGGCTTTAATTTCCCAAAAACTTTTTGTTTTAATCATATACAAGTGCACCCACTTTTTCCACAATGATTTATTATTAGGGTCAAGGATGTTACCAATATGTTTTAAGTTCAGGAGAGTATTTGTGAGGTACACATCTTTAAACCCCAAAACCACCTTCCTTTTTGGGCTTACAAACCTTAGCCCAAGCAATTTTGGCCCCGTGTCCCTTTACTGTGGAACCAATCCAGAGGAATCTCATTAGGGCTTGATCCACTTGTTTAAGAACCCCTTTAGGGAGACTGAACATCCCTGACCAATATTGTTGGATCCCCATCAAAACAGATTGGATGAGCTGAGCCCTACCTGCATAAGATAAGAATTTAGACTTCCAAGAGGAAACTCTAGAGCAAATATTACTAACCAATTCATCACAATGACATTTTTTCAGTTTAGTCGTGATCAAAGGGACCCCCAAATACCGCATAGGAAGCGATCCTTTGGTAAATTGGAGATCCCTTAGAATATCACTAGCCACATGGTCTTCAATCCCAGACAAAAACACACAACTTTTAGCATTGTTGGCTTGAAGACCAGAAAAGGCATAAAATTGATTCACCGTATGCCGAATCAACTTAGAAGATTCAATATCACCATTCAATAAAATGATTAAGTCATCAACAAAACAAAGATGGGATATTTTTAGTTTATCACATTTCCAGTGGTATTTGAAGTGGCCATTTTGAATATTATGATGGAGAAGTTGGCTTAGAGCCTCCATTATAAGAACAAAAAGATAAAGGGGATATTGGATCACCTTGCTTGAGACCTCTAGCACCGTCGAAATATCCCACAGATTCCCCATTAAAGTTAATGGAATATCTGGGGGAAGAAACACATGCAGTAATCCATTTTTTTAGTTTGGGAGGGAATCTCATAATATCAAGAAGATCAAACAGAAATTCCCAACTAACACTATCATAAGCCTTCATAAGGTCAACCTTAGCGGCAACCCTAGGTTTTCCGCCAACTTTGTGATAATCTCTAAGGAGATCTTGGGCAAGTAAAATATTATCACTAATTTTCCTACCTTTAATAAATGCAGACTGTGCCTGATCAATAATGGTAGGGAGAAAAGATTGGATTCTATTCGCAATGATTTTGGAAATACATTTGTAAATGGTATTACAGCACGAAATTGGTCTAAAGTCCCCCATCTTAGAAGGGTTGGGCACTTTAGGAATCAGAGCGATAATAGTAGCATTAGATTCTCGTAACATTTCTCCTGAATTAAAGAATTCTTGAATAGCTTCAACGACATCAGACCCAACAGTAGCCCAAGATTTTTTAAAGAAATATGCATTAAAACCATCTGGGCCAGGGGCCTTATTGTCATGCAAACTAAAGAGGGTGTTTTTAATCTCATCATTAGATGGGATTCTGTCAAGACCCTCCAAAAGGCTCTCTGGAACTCTTTTAATGATAACCCTTCTTAAGGCATCAATCCCAGGGTATTGGTTATTTGCAGTAGTTCCTAGTAAATCCTTGAAGTATCTAATAGCTTCTGACTTAGCATCCTCAATATTGCAAGTAAAGGACCCATCAGGTTTTTCAAGCTTGAAAATCCTTTTCCTGTTTCTCCTACTTTTAATATGATGGAAAAAGTATTTAGAATTTTTGTCCCCTGCCTCTAACCATTGCACTCTAGATTTTTGCTTAAGGGTTTCCTCCATCCAAATGGCTTTAAGAAAAACAGATAAGCAGTATTTTTGTCTAGAAATAAGGGAAGGGCAACTAGGACTATTAAGGAGTTCAGATTGAACCACTTTAAGATCTTCCCTAGCCTTATCAGCCAACAACTTTTCTTTCCCAATAAAGCTTTTGCTAAGCTTTTTCAACTCCTGTTTAACCATTCTAATTTCTGGCAGACTTGATATTGACGAGTTCCATTAACATTAGTGCTCCAAGCATTAACCACAGTAGGGTTGTAAGTTTCAAACTTTGTCCAAAAATTAAAGAATTTAAATGCTTTACCCTTCCTCCTAGTAATTTTATCAAGGTAGAGAACAAGAGGAGAGTGGTCAGAAATACCTGGCTCAAGAAAATGGGCATAAGAATCATTAAAATTGTCCAGCCAAGAGTGGTTTACCATTGCTCTATCCAATTTTCGTTGAGTGTAGTCTGGTCTACCATAGCGCCGATTGCTCCAGGTAAAAAATTCTCCCAGAAATCTTAAATCAGTTAAGCAAAGAGCATTAGCTGCATTTTTGAAGTCAGTAATCTCATAATTTAGACCAAAGTCTGGCTCAGAGACTTCATTGGTGTTCAAAACAACATTGAAGTCTCCAAGAAGAACATGATTAATATTGGAATTAAAATTGGACTGTAATTCAGACCATAAGGTTTGTCTCCCTTGACCTGTGTTAAAACCATAAATGAAAGATGCCTCAAATTGAATACTATAGTCATCATTTGCAATATGAACATGAATAAGTTGAATGGAAACTCTAAGAACAGTAAGGTTGATCTTGTCAGGATTCCAACACACCCAAATTCTCCCACTAGATTCTGAGGAGCAATTAGAGACCACATTCCAATCTTTAAAGATTTCCTTTTTTATCTGTTCCTCATTCATTTGCCTAACTTTAGTCTCAACTAAGCCAAGAACATCAATATTATTTTCATAAATAAATTTAGCAACCTCAGTTTGTTTAGAGAGCAGGTTGAGGCCCCTTATATTCCAACTACTAATAATCATTAAAAACTATGATGGGATTTATTCCTTTTACCTGAAGAACCCGAGTGTTTATTCTTCCTATGATGTGCCTTACCAGATCCTTTATGAAGTGCAAGAGGAGGGGTCAAAAGAAGATCCCCATGTGTGTGCTGATCTGCACCATCTTCTTGGGACTCTTGGGAACTGGCTTCAGCTGGAACTGGAAAAGATGTCAGATCCCCTGTATTTGTTAAGGGTCCTTCAGGACAATCTTCCTTACTTGCTGCAGGTGGTAAGCCAGGACAAGGCAATGAGCAGGTGGGTATTCTTTCAACCACAGTAGCCTCGGCAGATTTCTCAACATCTTCATTAATCTCAACAATCGTATTGGTGTTGCCTTCTGGAGCTTCTAAGCAGGTTGATACTGGAACAATATTGGAACTTGAAGTACCCCCACCTTCTACAATCTTTGGATCTCTATTAGCAGTCTCATCAACTGCCTCAGTATCAGCTAATAAGGGAGAAAACTGGTTACAATCCCTTCTCTGACCTAAGTCTTCTAACTTTGAGGAAATAGGAACTAATTCAGGATGAGTAACAATATTATCTCCTAATGAATTGGAGGTATGAACAATTTCAGTGTATGTAGTAGAAGACGGACCCGTAGCAGTATCAACATTATTAAATTTCCCTTTCCCCATAATCTTCCATGCCCCATCATTAGACTCCTGAGAAATATATGGGCCTTTCTGATAAGGGATATGAGGTTTCCACAAGCTTTGCACAATCGTGACCGAACCTCTTACATTTAGCACACGTAAAGGCGTCCACTGGTACTGAACTGGGAGATAAATTGGATCAATTTCACTTGTGAGAGGATCTTCAAAATCAATAATAACTTCTTTGAGTAAGTCTTGATTGGCATTTAGTTCAATACAAATTCTGGCATAGGAAATTCTTCTGCATTCAGCAGTCATTTTTGCAACATGTAAAGGTTTCCCAATTGCACTACCAATGTAGCTCAATCCTTGAGGGTTCCAAAGTTCAAGTGGGATATTGTGAATATGCACTCACACTGGAATAGTAGTGATAGACTCCTTGCACAGGGTGAGGCCAGATTGCCACTGTCTTAAGATGATTGGTTGTCCACTTATGTGCCATGGACCACCTTCCAGAATGTCCAAACTCTCTTCTAGGCTATTGAACTTGAAAAAGAAAAATCCAGAGTCTGTAGCTACCATATCTTGTAGTCCCAGCTTTTCCCATAATCTGTTAGTGGCATTTTTCACATATGAAAAAGGGAGTTTCTTCCCAATAAAATAGCCCACCAAGGAGTTGTTCCAAACATGGCTTCCATCAATATAAACCTCCTTAGGAATCTTGATATGCTGCCCTTCAGTACCATCCCGCGGCTTAATGTAATTGAGCTTGAACCCCAACTTTTCTTTTTTAGTTACAAGAGAAGCCCAAGACTTAGTTTGATTGGGAGCAATTAAATTGCCAGCTAGACCAATAAGCTTGGTTGAGGAGTTAACAGGCAAGGTGGTATTCTCGGTGTCATGCTTACAAGACTTACAAGTTTGGACTCCTGAAATTGTAGTTTGGTTTGTAGATGAGACTGCTGCGCCAATTTTTTGTTGAGCAGGGGGCATAAGTGTAGATACAAAATTAATCTGAGACCCTAACCCTGCTTCGGGATCCACCATTTTGACTTTAGCTTGTGAGCTGAAGAGAGAGGGAGGTCCATTCGGAAGCATAGTAGACGCATGTGCAGCATCCGTAGGGCCCCCACCCATTTGTGCTTGGTCAGTGGACAAGGCACCGGATTCTGCGGGATTGGCAGAGGAGCCCATGTGACCATGAGGGGCTAGGATAAGGTTAGCGTGTAGAGGCTAGTTATGTGACTCCACGCGCCCAAGAAGCTGGTCAGCTTTTGGATTATTTGCCGACATAATTCCTGAAACTGCGGGTAAAGCTAGCAGTCCCACATGCGCATTAACAACCGAGGGTAATGGGGTTTGAGCCCCTCCAATGTTACCGTTTGGTTTAACGGCAATATTATGTGGCTCAAACACTTTGGAAAACGTGCTGCTCTCTTCGACTGGATCAACAGAAGGATTTGAAAAATTAATGGGAGTTGAATGTTGAACACAGACTCCACCAAAACTTCGGGAGACTATGATGTTCTTATCAGGGGAACCAACAGGACCCTCCACCATTCCAGAATTTGGGAGAGGAGCTCCAGGACATAGATCAAAAGGTTCAAACTGAGTTTCCCTCCAATTCTTCCCTCCTGTTTTCCCATTTCCTTGCTTGGATCTGTTGGTTTCTTGCTGGGACTTAACCCTCTCCATTTCAGCCACCAGAATCTGGATATGTGTCTGAACAGCTTCAAGATCCTTTCTAAGAAGGTCATTAGAGTTTATAGATCCAGAGGAGCCCACATTGTCTTGACAGTGAATATCTTGAATACCATCATTGAGATACGAAGTATTAACCTCAGAGATTCCACTGAAAGTAGCAAACTGCTTCTTCCTTTTAAGAATTTCATTCGAATCTTGAAGAGATTTGAAATTGATATCATGGGCAGATCTTTCACTCTCAAGATCATCTTGGATCTCCCAATCTTCATCAAGTTCAAGGTCCTCATCAGAGAAACCATGAACATGAAGCAAGGCAGGGGATATGGGTTCATTGGTAACAGGAGTGGTTGATTTAGCACCATTTAGATCATGTACCATTCCTCCATGAATTTCAGCAGAACAAATAGACATAGTAGAGTTAGCCTCACTGACTGGTTTTGCAACATTTAGAACTCGAATCTTCCCCTCAGAGAAGAAACCACTAGGTTGAGGTCCATCTTTAGTGTCACTGAACCATCTCCATTGAGAGAGTATTTACCCTCTAGATCTGGAGCCATAATACCCAAAATAGATGAACCTCCAGTAGTAGGTAGAAAATTTGCCTGTTTTCCTTGATTAACCGAAGGATTTGAAGAACCAGCAGCCTTAGGTTTAATAAGATCCCTCATCTTCTTATTAGATCCCATCTTAACTTTGAAAAGAAAGAGAGGAAAAGTTTTAGAGAGAAGGAGGAGTTTCTCTCTCTAACCCATTGTTGAGACTTTAATCCATCTAATTTCTTTTCTCTCTATAGACTCTCTTTCTTTTTTCTCACCCATTTCTCTATTTTCTTTTTCACTCTCTCTTTTTCTTGAAATTTCTCTCTCACTCTCATTTTTCTTTTCTCTCATTTTCTTTTTTGCTCAACCTCACTTTTTAGTTTCAGTTGGTCCTCATAGACCTGTTTTGGGGTTAAAGGAGCAAGCTTGATTGTTTTTCCATCTTTTTCAAAGTTATATCGGTTCCTAAACCCATCATGCATCACTCTCCTATCATACTGCCATGGCCTCCCCAACAAAATATGGCCAACAACTACATCACAAAGCACCTCGTCACTATACCTCCCAATAGAGAAGGCCACCAAAACCTGCTTACTGACCTTAACCTCTCCACACTCATTCAACCACTGCAACTTATAAGGTCTAGGATGCTTCAGCAAAGGTAAGTTCAACTTCTCAACTAAAGTGGTACTAGCTACATTGGTGCAACTTCCCCCGTCTATAATCATACTACACACCTTGTTATTTACATAGCATTTAGTATGAAATATGTTTTCTCTCTGCTGCTCCATATCATCTACCTTCATTTATGTATTGAGAGCACGCCTGGCAACAAGAGACTCACCTTCTACGGGGTATTCCAATCCATCATCATCACTAGCATCAGATACTCCATCACTATCGTCTTCACCTTCAGTCATCACCTCCCCATTGTCACGCATAATCATCACCCGCTTGTTTGGACATTGAGACGCTATATGCCCCAAACCCAAACATTTAAAACATTTGATATCTCTATTCCTTGAAGGTTGCAACTCTACCTTGGATTTGTTCTTGCTAGTCCCCCCATCTTTTTCTTTAGGTGGTTCGGTCTTTCCCTTTACTACAGCTCGGTCATTCCTTTTCCACTTTGGGTTCCAAGGAGTGCTAGAAACTGAAGTATACCTTGCTGCCCCCTTTCTCTTTAACTACCTCTCCACTTTCATAGCCATGTGAACCATGTCTTCTATCTCCACATAATGCTGCAACTCAACTACATTAGCGACGTCCCTATTCAAACCACTTAGAAACCTGGCCATTGTAGCCTCCCGATCCTCTTCTACATTAGCCCGGATCATAGCCACCTCCATCTCCTTATGGTATTCCTCCACACTTCTGGACCCTTGCGAAAGGTTTTGTAATTTTTGGAAGAGGTCTCTATAGTAGTGGCTAGGTACAAATCTCCTCCTCATGAGAGCTTTCAACTCACCCCATGTTTCTACAGGTCTCTCATGATTCCTCCTCCTATTGGTTACCAATTGATCCCACCAAATAATTGCATAATCAGTGAACTCAATTACCGCTAGCTTCACCTTCTTCTCCTCTGAGTAAATGTGACAATAAAAAATCAGCTCTATTTTCTTCTCCCACTCTAAATACACTTCAGGGTCATCCCTTGGAAAGATGGTATTTTCATTTTGATGATCCCAAGGTTCCTATCTACCCCATCTCGACCCCTTGGATTCCCCCTAGGTCCTCTTCCACGCCTACCTCCTTTAGGTCTACCCATTCCTCCCCTACCAACATCAGATACTACGTCTTCCTCATCCTCTTCATCTTCTTCGATCTCATACTCATTTTCAACTCTAGGCTCACGTCTCCTCCCATCACGCCCACCTTGCAAATTTTGAATCACTACATCTTGTTGATCCATCCTATCCCTTACCTCCCCCAACACCAAATTTAACCGTTCAAACTGTCGTTGCATGGCCTGCATCATAAAGGCTGTGTTATCTGCCTCCCCTTTAGGTGTCGAGTCACCCATTTGAATGTGCTGCAAAACAAGAATATTAGTGGTAAAACCTCACACACTCCCTTACGTGTTTACGCTAAAAAAAATTGTCACTCCACTCGTGTTTCACTCTGATTGGCTTTTTCCCGAAATTAGCCTCACACACACTCTTGCCTTGTACCTCAATTGTTTTCCCTTTCAAGAACTAATCGAACTAAATCAAGACACAACCTTGTTTTATCTCAGCCAGCAATAGATTCTAGAAACAAGGAAGTAGGAGAAAAAAAAATGACACAGATCTCAAGAAAATATAAGACGAGGGCAAACGGAACAAGAAATCAGATTTCGAGAGGAATAAAAGAAAAAAATCACGAATATTTATTTATTATTATTATTTTTTTGTTTTTTTTTTTTTTTTAATATGAGCCAATTGAAGATGGAAACAAAGTTTATCCCAGGAAACGGCGATCACAGAAGATAGGTTTCGAACAGCACAAAAACCGAATTTTTTTCGGAAAAATTTTCACACTATGGAGTAAGATCAGTTTCGGACTCCTTAGACCATGGAAAATGCAAAACGAACAAAAAAAATTTAAGACGAGTTTTGGTACTCTTTTTTTTTTTTTTTTTTTTTTTCGGACCCGATCTCTTCTCTTCCCTTTCTTTTTCTTTTTCCTCTTTTCTTTTCTTTTGTTTTTTTTTTTGAATAATCAGGGAGACTTTACAGTTCACGTTCGTGAAGCACCAAAATAACCCTAAATCACGAGGATGAACGAACACGAAGTAGCAAGAGAAAAAAAAATCGCAGATCAAATTCGCAACCCTAAACACAAAATTCCATATCGTAATCAAGAACACGAACACGAACACGAAAGAATAGAACACGAATTGAACAGAAAGACGAGATGAAACAAGATCACGAAAATAACAGAACAGAAAAAAAAAATGAGAAAACAGACACAAGAACACGAAATAGAATGGATAAATTAGACCTGATTTGGAGCCTAAGCTCTGATACCGAATGATGTGAACCCGTGGAATTGATATTCCTTGAACCCACGATCAGATTATAATTCACCCAAGAAAGCCAACAATCAAGTCACAGGGAAAATCTAGACTCGTTGAAATCCTGTTTCAAGAACCCAGATTTGGTGTGAACGCCACAAAGGGAATGCCTTTGATAAGTTCGAATTGTTCAATCAAGAACAAGCAGAGAAAACTGAATAGCTCTCCAGAAAATAAAAATCAATTCACGTTGTATATCTAAAAGCTGCCACCAAGTTCTTTCTTTTAATCCCTTCTAAGAAACCCTTGGGCCAAAAAGGCCTTCAACAAAAATAAAAGACATGGGCTGAATACTCAAGCCCAAAACAACTTAAACTGCATGTTTAAAGCTAAATAAATGTCTACTTAATAAATAAAATAGGTCCACATGCCAAAACCATAGAAACATAAAAAAATTAAAGTCTATAAAAACCCAATAAGCTATTCCACCCCTTCTGTAGCTTGTATCACATGAACTAGAACTGATTCTTCTTCCTTCAAGCCCATGTTAAATGTTGGGGCCTTGCATAATAAGTTTATGAGCTTTTCCCAAGTGGATTGCACCAGTCCTTACATTGCTTCGTTGATCTTCTTAGCTCTTGACCTTGTGATTGGCCCATCTGGAACTTGCAAATGATCATCTTTAAGCTTTGGTCCACTATGGTTCCCATCAAGAAGGACTCCACATCAGCAATCGTCCCTAGCAGAAGGACTCTACATCAGCAATCGTCCCCAGTAGAAGGACTCCACAGCAGAAGGACTCCGCATCAGCAATCGTCCCCAGTGGAAGGACTCAACATCAATAATCGTCCAGGGGTTAGGACACTTCATCATTCATCCGGGTTTAAGGAGGTGTTATTTCAGAGATCATCCAGAAGATAGGACTCTTCATCATCAAATCATCCCCAGCAGAAGGACTCTTCACCAGTCATTATTTTCAGAATTCATCTAAAGTATTCAGTCACTTCAGTAGTCGTTTGAGATATAGATGACACCTACAAGCCTCAACCTCAGAAGAAAGACTCCGATAAAGCTCCAAAAATCATCTAAGATACATATACCATTCTTCTCTTTAGAAATATTTGACTGTGAGGGTGAGACGTTGCATCCCTCACATTAGATTTTGCATGTAGAAAACTCCTGAGGATGATTCCTCCAATGCCTGCACATTCACGTTTTTTTTCATACTGCACCAACATCTTAAGATAAGAGCATTTCATATGTATTGTTGTTGTGTCTTTCTTTGTCTCCTCGTGCGTTTGAACTACGCCCTGGTCTAATTCCTGGAAAGGATATGTAGGCAGCTTCAGCGGAGCACGACCAGCAACGGCTTAGATTTAGCAACCTCTACCCAGCATTGCATTGCATTATTGCATTTCGTGATTTCTTGATTTTCTTTAATTTTGAATTTCTTGATTTTTGAGGATTTTTGTTTTTCCTAAAACCTCTCAGTATGGTTATTGGGTGCCTTCAAAGCTTTGGCACTCACTTGCAGTTCACGTTGTTCACAACAAGCTCTGCCAAAGAAGGGCAAACTGTAGACACCCAATTTTGACCACAATGATAGGATTTAGGGTGGACAACGACTTCGAGGACTCGATGATGAAAAGTACCCCGTGGAAGGTCTAGATTCCACACAATCGAAAGATCGAACTTCGGAAAGTGACTCAAGCTTAGAAAGCCCTTTTCCATGCATAAATCCCGATTTTGTCAAAATCATCTCTCATAATTCATATTTACTCAGGGTTATATGAACATTAAGTGTTTTAAACACAGTATTCTAGGCATCCAGAGATTCAATTTTAAAGAAAATTTTGAAATCGACGCACATTTGAAAGCAATTTTGAAAAAGACGTTGTTTGATTTCAAAAAGATGATGAAAGTTTCGGAGGACTTCAATTCTCGTTTCAAAACCTCCTGGAATATTTTTATACTAAAATTCAACCTGACAGTTTTCCAACGGTACATAAACGGACGATTTCGGACACAAAAAAGTATTTTTACAAAAATCTGAAAAAGTTATGCGTGTAATTTTTTAAACAGAGATTGTGGGCAACCAGGGGAGCCCAAAATGCAGGTGGCAGGTCCCACAAGTGGGGTGGTGGTTCCCCCCTTAGCCGCCACCTATGAGGAGTGTTCTCCATCTGGTTTTTTTGGTTCCAGACCCTTCTAGAAGGATCCCACTGCGAGGAAATTGCTTGGAAATTGCGTTTAGGCACCGAAATGACCATTTTAACCCTTTTTTGCTCTCTGAAAATCTTGTTTTATCCCTGTAACTTAAGAGTTAAGTCTTCAAAACTCTATATAAGATCTCATGCATCTTATATGAGATCATTTAAGGAGTATCTTGAAAAGACCTTGAGATCACACAAGAGATATACAAGATAGTACACAAGTGAATATACTTGCAAAATACTTTCAACTTAAGAGAGAATTCTAGAGAGAGAGAATTATGAATTAGAATTCCCTAAACTAATCTCAAGATAATTAGATTAGATGAATTAGACATCAATTGCCTCCATTAACTTCCATGGATGAGTGCTTGAAGAACACTTGAAGAAGATCTTCAATTCAACTTTGGTTATATAATTGAGAATCCTCCAAGATGTAAACACTATAATTCATCTCTAATTCCTATTATATATATATATATCTATAGGATTTGGATCTAGCTTAGTTTAATTTTATTTGTAGAACACTCATCTTCTTCATCTCTTTTTCTTCACACACTCACATAGCTAGATCCAAATCTCTTTTAATTTTCATTGATAATTCATAATTAGAGATTGTTTTTCACTTTAATTTTCAATTTTGATTTCATTCTTCAATTTTAGGTTAGATTCAAGCATACATGATTATATATATGTATCTATTTTTGAATTCTATGATGGTTTGAAAGTATGATCTATGAGAAGGATGATTCCTATGTTCATACCTATCTCTTGATTATTTCCATTACCTAGAATTCCTATTGAAATTCATCTCCAATAGGATATTTGTAAGTCCCTTTGATCCATGATATAAAGTTCTTCATAGAACTTGAGGGCTAAATTGCTTGGAAATCATGATAGTCAAGTAGATCTATGAATTTGATCTCTCTAATAAGCTTCAATCAACATCTAAGATGTTTTCCTCAAACGTTAACATGAACTAGATGAAAATTTAGCAAAATAGATTGGTTTTGTCCATGAGATTTGGTCCATCAAAACCCATAGTTTGATGGATTTCAAGTTTTTAAGGTAAATTTTGATGAATTAGCTTTCATCCGGTCCGTTTTGAGAGCTTATAGGATTCATATGCTATTTTTAGAAATTATAGAGAAATCGGTTGACAGATTTGAACATAATCTCTTTGTGCTTGAATTTCAGAAAATCTATAATAGTTATCGATGTTCCGCTTTTTGGGGATGATTCCTAACTCATGTATCTATATGCCGATGTAAAATCGTGAGCATACAATCGAGTTAAGATCGTTTTCTAAGCATTTGAAGTTGATACTACAATTCTGGAATTTTTTAAAGTTTAATTACAATTATGATTATGTATACAAAATGGTCATACGGTGATCACTCAACAACAATTGATGAATAAAACTCGGTTTAGAAATCATCTAGGATAATTAGATGAGAGATCAAAAGTTTATATCTACTTGATTAACATGATTCATGAACTTCTATTATGCTTCTATTATGGGTTTGCATTCTTTTGTCAAATGATATCAAACTTCCAGAATTACAGAGTCCGTTTAAAACACTTTTTCAGAAACCTTAACGTCATGACATGTTCATGGAATTATTTTTCCATAAACTACAATGAAATAGCTTTCTGTTGACACCAAATAGAGCTTCACATGATTTTTGTAGAATTAATTATGATTTTTACAAGAACAGTGGACAGTCTTGATCCACTGTTCTCAAAACTTCAAAAATGGTAAAGTGGTTCTACTTTTTGGAGAAGTTCCCTAAGACATGTATCTAACTTTCTGTAAAAGGGTTTTTAACCTAGCTCATGTGTAAGACCACTTTTGATAGGATTCATTAGAGGTTGCTGAATCTGGAAATTTGATTGATGACATTTTCTACTTGCTTTTCATGCATGTCATATGTTTGCTTGTGTTTTTGCAATGCTTGGGTATTCTTTAGTGATTTAGTGCATAGAATTGAATGCCGCATATCCGGATTTCGATTTGTGATCTTGCCTCGTGTACATGTGGCTTAGTGCCTATGTATCATGTACCTTCTCTATCCTTTCTCTTAGATTTTTTTCTAGGTTTACAACTTTGATTTCAACGACACAATTCCTTTAGGATAATCTCCGTTTATATGCTTATTTTTTAGAGACATCTTATCTAGGATTGTTGCATGATTGCATGATTGCATTACACGTTTCTACTTCTTTCTACTTTTGCGACTCCGCTTGAGTCAACCCAATGTAAGTCTTCTTGTTCCCTTTTGCGTATCATGACATGTTTCCTTTATTTGCATTGGTCCCGGACAGGACTAGTCACTGCAAGTATACCTCTCTCACTGTTCAGATGTGGTTTGGTTAAAAAGTCTCCCTTCCCTTCTCTCTAGAAATGTGAAGGGAGCCTAGGATGGTGAGGGCTCCCCCCCCATGGGTGGTGGTTCCGAGTGCTAGTGCTAAGAAAAGGAAGGAAAAGCTCTTCCCTTTTCCTAGCAATGTAAGTAAATTGAACATTCAAGCTAAGAGAGTTATTAAGTTGTCTTCTCCTCCTACTGATTTTCAGGAGGGGGATGAAGACCCATTAGTCCAGTGGGCTTTAAATTTTGTTAGTAGTGACGAGGAGGAGTCGTTTCAAGCAGATGAAGAAAGTTCGGATGAGGTAGACTTTTCTACTTTGGCTCTTGATCAAGGTGTGGAAGCTACAAATGCATATGGTGCTTCTGTTAAGTCCCTGGATGAAGACCATGACCAAGATGGAGCTGATTCTGCCTCCATTCAAGATTCTTGTGAATTAGCCAAAGATGAGGCCCATTTTTGCCAATATAAGGATAAGTTTAAAGTTACTGCTAACCTGGAAGGAATCTTGAATGATACTCAGGTTAGTAATACTCTGGAACCTACTGCTCATAAGCTTAGGATATTGAATAATGTCCATTATCCTAAAGTTCATGATCCTAGTGATGCTATTACTCAAGGGCCTCCGAAAGTTCAAGAATATGAATACCCTCAATTCTGTGAAGAAAAGGATCTTGCTTGTAATGGTTTTGTTTCTTTTGATCCTTCTTGTTTCCAAGGTGAGACTCACGAGGTGTTAGTGACTGGGAGTGTATGCGACGCGCCCACGCTTGCTAGGCCTCATGTTGGACCGTATGATCATGTGATGGATTTTCAAAAAACTGAGGTTATTCAGCTTGACACGCAAGATGCTGCCTCACAAGAAAAAATTCACGCGCCCCCTGTTGACTTAGGTGCAATTGGAAATGCTGATAAGTTGAAGCGTGGATCCCACGCGCATCAAAAGAATACAAGGCTTATTCACCTTAACGATCTTAGTGAGGATGAGCTGTGCATAGTAAAGCCCAAAAAGCCGGATAAAGTTGCTCCTTTGCACATGGGGTTCACGCAAGGTTAGGTGCACGATGTAACAGGTGGGGCCTAGGCGTCACATTGCGGGTTGGCTATTTCCCACGTTCATGATAATGCTATGCTTGAGGGGTTGACAGCTCATTATTTGCCCTCTTGTGCTAAAGATGGCTTTGATCCTATTCATGGTTGCATTACGCAAGTCAACTCTGTTGAAGCCACGTGCCCTTCTCTTACTGATCCCATCATCTTGCCGTTGAGGCTCCATGCTGGCCACGTTCTTGTGGACCCCGCGCGCACGTCCACTCCGGTTCAACCTAATGATGATGTCCTTGCTGCTACTTTAGACAAGACTACTCCCTATGATATCAAATCGGCAATTAATGCCTCTTGCCTTAGTCATATTAACGGCCATATAGAGGATGACCTGCGAATTGTAAAGCCTATAAATCCGGGCAATTCTGCTATTTATCACATGGGGGTTACGCAAGGTCAGGAGCACAATGTAGCTGGTGGGGCCCAACGTAAGTCATGGGCTGGGTTATTCAAATCTGAGGATCAGAATGGCAGTATGCCCCAAATTGTGCTGGGATCCGATTTGGAAATAAATTACAAAACCACAGTTAGTAGTAAGGAATTCAATTTGGAGTTTGTGGACCATGGAGGGATCGAAGATGATCTCGTTCTTAAAATTCCGAAGGACTTAACTGTTGCTGGGAAAGACGAATGGACTGCTACCTTGGTAGGCCGATTTCTAGGCAGGAAGCTTCCGTTTTCCCTAGTCTCTAACGTTACTGATCGGCTATGGGCTAATGAGGGCCTTATTGATACGTTGGCCACTGATTCGGGATGCTTCTTTTTTTTCATTCTCTAGTACGGAAGCGAGGGATGCAATCTTAGAAGGAGGACCATGGTTTGTGGCAGGTCAACCTCTTCTTCTTAGGCCATGGAAACCACATTTCTCTTTTGAAAACGAGGAGGTTCACTCCATTCCAATTTGGGTTAACTTCTATGGTATACCGCTTGAATACTGGAATCCGAAGGGAATTAGTTTTATCTCTAGTTTCATTGGAAAACCTATTCGTGTTGATCGCATAACTGCAAGTAGAAGCCGTATAACCTATGCTCGTGTTTGCATTGAAGTTTCTGCAGATTTTGAATTCTTCAATGAATTCCATATTGAGTCAGAAGATGAGGAGACTGGCAATTCTTTTAGAACAAAGATCAATTTGGAATATCAATGGACCCCGGTACGATGCAAAAAGTGCTCTCAGTTTGGTCATGATTGTTCTCGGACTGCGTCTCTAGATCTAAGCCATCCAGTACACCACCCTCTCAAGAGGAACGGTAAGGATAAGAGGACCTGGCAAGTTGTTTCAGGAAAAGATAGAGGAAAAAAGACTGTTGTTGACCACACTTCTTTTTTTTTTTTTTTTTTCCGGAAAAATGGTAAATCGATTCCAAAAAAGGGCCATACCCTAGGATATTACAATAAGCGCAAAAATCATGCTACGAGAGCCAGACCAAACAATTGAAAGAAGAGCAACAAGCAAACAAACATAGCATCATGGAGAGAACCAAACACATGAGACACCCCAACACCCAAAGCAAGGGCCTCCTCAGGATCGTTGTCGTCCCTTGGGCCGACTCCCGCTGAATTTCATCTTAGCTTCCTTCTTTTTCTGTCTGTTGGAGAGGGGACTACCCCTTGTAGGGGTCCCGACCTCACTAGCTTGGCCAAATTCACTAACACATTCATCAATGTCATCCACACTAAAGGGGGGGGGGGTGGTTTCCTCTCTGGTCTCTCTGCGAGGAACATCTGTATGGTAAGAAGAGCAAGCTTCCGAACAAGATGTCCTGGCGGAAGGAGAAACAATGGTATCATCTTTGGCAGGATTAGGATCAGGGTCTTCCAAAGGCTGAGAAAGGGCATCAAATCGGTTGCCCCTCGCTAACGGAGCCTCCGAGCCATTCATGCTTTTAGTACGGTCAGAAGTGTGGTCAGCAGTAGTCTTTTTTCCTCTATCTTTGCTTGAAACAACTTGTCAGGACCCCTTATCTTTACCGTCCCTCCTGAGAGGGTGGCGATCTAGGCGGCTCAGACCTGGAGACGCAGTCCGAGAACAATCATGACCAAACTGGGAGCACTTTTTGCATCGAACCGGGGTCCATTGATATTCCAAATTGATCTTTGTTCTAATAGTCTTGCCAGTCTCCTCATCTTCTGCTTCAATATGGAATTCATTGAAGAATTCAAAATCTGCAGAAACTTCAATGCAAACACGGGCATAGGTTATACGCCTTCTACTTGCAGTGATGCGATCAACTCGAATTGGTTTCCCAATGAAACTAGATATAAAACTGATACCCTTCGGATTCCAGTATTCAAGCGGTATACCATAGAAGTTTACCCAGATTGGGATGGAGTGAACCTCCTCGTTTTCAAAGGAGAAATGAGGCTTCCACGGCCTAAGAAGGAGAGGTTGACCTGCCACAAACCATGGTCCTCCTTCTAAAATTGCATCCCTAGCTTCTGTACTTGAGAAAGAAAAGAAGAAGTATCCAGAATCAGTGGCCAACGTATCAATAAGGCCCTCATTAGCCCATAGCCGATCAGTAACGTTGGTGACTAGGGAAAACGGAAGCTTCCTGCCTAGGAATCGGCCAACCAAGGTAGCAGTCCATTCGTCTTTCCCAGCTTCAGTTAAGTCCTTCGGGATTTTAAGGACAAGATGATCTTCAATCCCTCCATGGTCCACAAATTCCAATTTAAAGTCCTTATTACATACTGTGGTACTGTAATCAATTTCCAACTTTGAGCCGAGCTCAGTTTGGGCCAAGCTGCCATTCTGACCCTCAGTTTTGAATAACCCAGCCCATGATTTTCTTTGGACCCCACCAGGTACACTATACACCTGACCTTGTGTAACCTCCATATGATAAATAGTTGCTGTGTCCAGAATTTTAGGCTTCACAATGCACAACTCATTCTCAATTTGACCGTTAGTATGACAAAGGCAAGAGGCATTAGTTGCCGAATTGACATCATAGAGAGTAGCCTTGTTTTGAGTAGCAGCAAGCACATGATCATTCGGATGAGCAGGATTTGTGCAGGCCACGGGGCCCACACCCGAGAGTTGACCAGACCTATCTTTATTCTCATCAACTCTTTTTATTTGATTAGCATTTGGCAGCTCATAAGAAGAACAAGTGGCATTCACAATTAAGGAACCATTAGGAGGGCAAAAAGCTTCTCGGGCAGCAAATTCAGGGTCTTGCGTGTTGGCCTGAGTGAGGGGCCCGCCAGGATCCACGTGAGAGCACCCCTCATAGCTCACCACCTTACCTACCACTATTATATCATTTGTTGTCTTATCAACCGGCCCTTTAGTCTTGCCCTTACCCAAAATTTCCGGACTTGGGTAGGTGGCATTAGAACAAGGCCCACTAAAATCTGTAATGACAGCACATAGTATCTCCATATTCGGCGTAACAGTGGAGAGAGAATATTGATCCTGTGTAGTACCTTGCGTGTGGAGAGGAAAAGGGACTACATGGGCTTCCTTTTTTTTTTTTTAATAACATTAATAGCCATGGGGCCCAGTTGTTCTTGCATAATGTTCATCAGCAGTAAGTCTGACGGAATGACAGTGGGGTTAGCTACCATATGTGTGCTCGCATTATCAATCCCCAAATCAATAGAAGGCGCGTAGGGAGCACCAAGCCCAGTATCAACCCTTGCTTTAGGACCGTTGGAGATTTGTGCGTGAGAGTCACACTCCATAAACACCTCGGATTCCGTAACCAGCCCATGAAATGGATCAGAGGGTAAACTTTCACCCTCATTTGCGGTATTCAAACTATCAATAGCAGAAATAAATGAAGTAAAAGGAGGCCTACCATTGATACTAGCATCAACATCTTGTTTGTCTTCTAAATTTAATGGGTCAGTTTGGCAGGTCTCCATAAGGGCCTCTCCAAGTTGAAAAGGAACAATAACTGAACCATTTAGAGGAGACATTGAGCCAGCATCAATAACACTTGACCCATCTGTAATGCCATCACCCTGGTTAGAAAACTCCAAGTCCTCTCCCTTTGTTTCATCAAGGATAGCACTAATTTGCTTAGTGTGCCTGTCCAGCTCACTTTGGGTTCTTTTCTTTTTTGCAAGCTCACAGGAATCGTGAGTAGATCGAAAATAGGATGTATCCACCACATCAAGTTCTTCATCTGATCCACCCATATTTTGTTTGGCAAAACAAAATCCATCTACCCCATTAGTAGCTTCCACAGCCTCCAAAGGACTAACAGATCTGGCTTCCTCCTCCAAGCTTTCTACATTTGAAGCAGCGCCAGGACTAACTTCATCTTCAGCACACTTAACAACCTCCTCTATAGGCTCGTAAGGAAAAGGAATCGTAACATTCCTCTTAGCTTGGATATTCAACTTGCTCACATTGCTAGGAAAAAGAAAGAGCTTCTCTTTCCTCTTCTTAGCACTAACACTCCTTACACAAGGGATCATCTTGAGACTTCTAGAGAGAAGGTAGAGCTTCTCTCTCTAGAACCCATTTTTTAAAGTATCTTTGATAGATGTCCCAGAATTGCGTGTTTGTTGACCACACTTCTGACCGAACTAAAAGCACGAATGGCTCGGTTATTCCGCTTGCGAAGGGTAACCGATTTGACGCCCTTTCCCAGCTTTTGGAAGATCCTGATCCTAAACCTGTCAAAGTTGATACCATTGTTTCTCCCTCCGCCCGGACATCTTGTCCCGAGCTAGCTCTTCTTACCATACAGATGTTCCTCGAGGTGAGACCAGAGAGGAAACCACCCCCCTCCCCTTTAGTGTGGATGACATTGATGACGGTTTTAGTGATTCAGGCCAAGATAGTGAGGTCGGGACCCCTACAAGGGGTAGTCCCCTCTCCAATAGACAGAAAAAGAAGGAAGCTAAGTTGAAATTCAGCGGGAGTCGGCCCAAGGGACGACAACGATCCTGAGGAGTTTCTTCTTTGGGTGGTTGGATGTCTCATTTGTTTGTTTCATTCCATGTTGCTATGTTTGTTTGCTTGTTGCTCTTACTTCAAATGTTTAGTCTGGCTCTCGTAGCATGATCTTGCGCCTTTTGTAATATCCTGGGGTATGGCCCTTTTTTGGATTCAATTAACCATTTTTCCGAAAAAAAAAAAGTATACCTCTCTCTTGTATTGCATGTGCATCCGACTTCTACTTAATTTAATCTCTTGACATGATTTTCCTTAGATGTTCCCTTTTGACATGTATATATTTTTTTTTTTCGAAAAGTATTGACATGTATATATTATCTAGTATGTTTGAGAAAACAACATCAATTATGAATTAAGAACAAGGATATTTGAATCAAGGCCTACCATTCGGTAGGACGAGGAGGGGGTGCTTTAGTCCTACTTGGGCTCCTTCACCTCTTGTACCAAGACCCCCGAACCTAGTTTCTGGTAATGAAGGGCGAGTAACCTTATTCAATTTTGGGCGAGTCAAACTTGGGTTTCCTAATTCCCGATAAAAATTAGGTGGTGACTCTTTGTCTCTAGGACTGTGTGAGGAAGTTCTAGTTTTCCCTAAAGTGTGCTCCTTGGGATCTGTCCCAGGACACTATCGAGGGAAGGCGCTAGGACGACCAAGCGGTGCGTGTCCACAGTGTTGAAATTATTTGTAAGGTCTAAGTTTGTATGTGAAATGACTAGTTATGTTGTGTTATGTTTTAGTTCTGGTTAGAATTTAACAATCGACTATACAAGACCATAGGTATATACATGAGGGTTTCCTTGTTTGGATTATGCGCTAGACGTACTTAGTCTTGTATGGTTGAAAGTTAAATGTAAATATGTAATTTGTATTAGTTGTGCCTTTATCATTATTCATGAATACTATTTGTGTTTACCGTCGCTTCAAATTTTGGGACGAAATTTCTGTAAGGAGGGTAGAATGTAACACCCCGTATTTTTTCTGATATAAATATTCACTTTTAAATATGTTAAGGAAGCAACCTGAATTTTTATATGTTATTAATTGGATGTGTGCATTAATATTTTTATGGTCATTTATTTATTTGTGGGTAATTACTATATGAAGTTTTGTAAAGTTAAGTGGTGGGTTAAAGTGGTAAAAGTTTAAATTGGCCAAGTTATTGAAGAGTGATGTGTTAATTTTTTTAGCAGTATTTATAGGCCCGTAAATGTGTTAAATAATGCAATTAACATTAAAACTAAGTATCAGGATCATGGGTACCCATTGAGCTACTCATTTTAGTATTTTGTACTGCATTTTGAGCCCATATGATGTCTTTTTGTGAGCCCATAAGATAAAAAATGGGATTTTTAGTTTTTGTGTGTTTGTGTGTTAATAATATACATGGGTGTGTTATATCTTTCTACCTACATATATCTAGGAGCCCTAGGGTTAGAAAAAAAAAAAAAGAACAGACGTGAGATAGAGAGAAAGAGAGAGGAGGCAACCCTAAGAAGAAGAAGAAGAAGAAGAACTTCAAGAAGAAGAAGAAGAAGGGAGGAAAAGGGAGAAGGATCTTGGGTTCGTGGTCTCGTGTGGAATCGCGAAGCGTTCGTTATTGTCGAGTTTTGATCCAGACTAGGTGAGTTAAATATGTGTATCCCAGTTAATCTTGGGTTTCATCATCCCCAGTTTTCTTCTGTTAAATCTCTCCCTCTCTTTATTTTCTCTTTCCTTTTCTTCTCCATCTCTGTTTGTTTTGTTTTGTTTAGTGGGTCATGATGAAAGGTCAAGATAACAATGTTAGTTCTATAGCTGTTGGTGAAGGCAGTGTTTCAAGAGGTTTTATTATCTCAAATCCTTCACAGTCCATTATTAGTAAGATCAATGATGATGGGATCTCTGTGATTTCTGAAGTTCCATTTGCTTCCAATAATGTTCCTTTGTTTGGGACTAGTTTTAATGTTGAATCTTTGAGTGAAGAGGAGTTGGAACTACCAGAGGATTGGGTTGATTCAATAGCTAATGATGAAGAGGTGAATGGCCTAGTGGAAGGAAGCTCCTTCAAATCTCTTCAAGACTCTAAGGAGATCTTGAGAAGAAAGAAGAAGGGAGCTGTTGTTGCTGCTATTTCAAACATGAAGGTAGCAACTCAAAATTCTGCCTCAAGCAATGCCTCTGTTTGTTCTTTGAAGGAGGGGGTACCTATTGGTGCTCCTGAGTTTGGTAATGTAGAGAAGAATGCTGGCCTTGATCCTTGCTCAGAAGGTGAGGATGGAATTGATGCTATGCCAGTTGATCATCCTCTCAAGGTTGGGTATGAAGCTTCTCAAAGAATTAACTCAAAACTTGTTGATGAGAACACTCTCCTTAGACAAATGATTGCTGTAATGAGAAATAACAATGAAGAAAATTTTGATTCTCCACCCACTTATGTTCATCCTCGGGGAAGAACATAAGTGGGTACCCCCACACTTTGAGCTTTTTATATGAGAGTACTCTACCTTTCCAAACTTCATAAGGAGACTTTCTAGTCTTCTTATGTGGAATTCTATTAAGAATGACATTCACCGTAAGAATGGCATCCCCCCACAAGTTGTGTGGCACTTCCGAACTATTTAACATAGCATTTTTCATTTCCTTGAGGATTCAGTTCTTTCTCTCGGCTACACCATTTTGTTGTGGTGTATACGATGCAGTGGTTTCATGAATAATCCCATTATTAGCACAATACTCGGCTAGTGGAGTTGAATCATATTCACATCCTCTATCCGATCTAACTCATTTTATTGTTCTAGATAATTGATTTTCAATTTCAGCTCTATATGTCTTAAACATATCCATTGTTTCATCTTTGGAATTAAGTAAGTAAACATAACAATATCTACTACTATCATCTATAAATGTAACAAAGTATTTTTTCCCACCTCTTGTTGAAGTTAGTTTTAAATCACATAAGTCGGTATGAATTAAATCTAACAATTCACTTATTCTATCGATAGATTTAAATGACTTTCTAGCAAACTTTGATTCTATCATGTTTCACATTTGTATGACTTGTCAATTTCAAATCTAGGCAATAATCCAAGATTAAGCATTTTATGCATGTATTTGAAAATCACTTATCCTAGTCCAGAATGCCACAATGAACATAACTCAACAATATAAGAAAAAGATGCTATAGCATTCTCATTAATAATAATTTTAGGAGTACAATTGATCTCAAAGAGCCCTTCATTGAGGTAACCCTTTCCTACATACATTCCTCCTTTAGTTAGTACAAACATATCGGACTCGAAGACAAGCTTAAATCCTTTCTTACTAAGCATAGGACCCGAAACCAAATTCTTACGAATTTCGGAAACATACAATACATCTAAAAGAGTCATTTCCTTTCCAGAAATGAACTTTATAACCATATTACTTTTGCCTTCAATGGTCGCAGCCGCGACATTTTCTATATAAAACCTCTCACTACCATCCGACTTTGTATAGGTAAAAAAACATGTTTTTATCTCCACAAATGTGTTTAGTAAGCCCTGGTATACATCCACCAACCTTTTAAGTCAGTTACAACACAACACTCTATGATCACCGCCGCAAGGTCGTCAATATCCATCATGTTAGCTTGGTTAGGCTTCTTGTTCCCATTTTGATACGAACCCCGCCAACAATGTGACGAAACCCGTAACACGATTAATGCCTCGGACTGTTCTACTGTCAGATTCAAAGGGAAACCGCGACCCAACACCTATAATAGATGCGAACCTTGGTATAAAGGATGAAGACGCCACAATCAAGGATGGAAAACTCGATTGATAAGTCCAGGTATGAACGCCACAGAGTAAATCTGATAAGTTCGAATAGTTCTTCAAAGAACCAAAGAGAAAACTCTCACAATATTATTAATGATCAAAACTGAATATTACAAACCCTAAACTGTTTAAATAGTTGAGGCTTACGGGTGGGCCCTATAAGCCTACGAAATATTATGGCCCAATATAATTCACCCAAAAACTAAAATAAAAACAAACTAACAAATATGAAAAGTTCCTAAGTTGGCATGCAAGCCTATAATTTATTCTAGAGCTTGAATCATGGACACCCAGCCTTGTGGATCACTAGTATCCTCTTTTGGGCCACAAAGATTAGTCTCAACGAACCCTTTATTAAAAAATGTCTAGAGAGAGAAGCTCCCACCTCTCTCTAGAATTTGGATAACCTTTACCTTCATCAACATCAATCTTTTCTCTGATTCTCTCCTTTCTTTATCTTCTTCTTTTCTTCTTTTCTTCTCCATCTCTTTCTACTGGTGTTCATGATGAAAGGTCAAGTAAACAAAGCTCAATAGTTTACCAATGAAGAACAAGTCCACTTCTCTTAATTCTGTCTTTAATGGGCCTTTGGTTAATAGGGCTATTAATGAAGTTTCCTCCATTTCGATAGTCCCAACTTGTAAGGATGACAAAGCTATGAACCAAGCTGAGTCCCATGTTCAAGGTGAAACTAAAGAGGTTACCCAACCTGTAGATAACCAACCTGATGGTTCTTGGGCTACACACAGAGAGGGTAATGATCTACAAGTGACAAAGGCTGCCTCCACTGGCTCTCTTTCCTTATCCAATGCATCTACTCCTCACTTGACCTGCAGGGCCTTGCATCCTACCCCAGCTAGATCTCAGGTGAGTAGTCAATGGGAAAATATTGGTAACACTTTGACATTTAATGGGAATGTTAGTTCTGGACCAGTGGACAAGGATTTTATAATCTCGGATCCCTCTAAATCAGCTGTTTATGCAATTAGAAATGAAGGTATTATTGATCTTACAAAGGTCAATCGTAATGACCTCTCTGAAGATGATCTGGAAATTTTTGAGGACTGGGAAGAGTTGCCCTCCAGTCCAGCTCGGGGAGAAGGGATAAGAACTAATGAGGAACATCACTTTCCTAAACTTCAAGATTCCAATGAATTGCTTAAAAGGAAAATCCATGGTAAACCAATGACCATTGCTACTCCTTCTGAAAACTCTATTGGTTATAAAGCTTCGGCGGTTCCTGATAGAAGCATAAAGGAAATGGCAAAAGGTGTGAATAGTACAAGTTTTGATCCACAAAACCCTAGGTTCTCCTATATTGAAAAGTTTGTGGAAGGTGGCCTTCACGCGCCTAAACATACCAGCATTGCTACAGATCATATCCCCTCCAACGGTCATTTTGATAATTTTAATTTTCAAAAAGCTACGGTTAGTCACATGGGCTCTGCAGGTTATCCCGTGAATTCAGGTGTCGTTACTGTTCAAAAGCATTTGTGCAAGTTGCATGGACTTGCACGTGAACCACACACAGGCTTGGATGACCACACAGGTACCTTACTGGGTCCAACCTCGCCACTATTTGAAGCAGCAGCCCACGAGATTACGCCCCAAATTTCAGCTGACGTGTCCCACTCGCCCCATGTTGCTTCACCTACTCCCCATAACTTTGTAGGCTTACATGGGTCGTGATACTTTTACCCGAGATTCCGGAAACTTGTCTCTGGATGACCCTAACAGCATGATTCAAGTTACAAATATCCAAGGTAGTGCTTGCCACGTGGCTACACCCTTACCAAATGTTCAGAAGCCAACAAATTTGACTTTACATGATCCTGCTGGCCATCTATCTACACCTACCTGCTTGAGTGGTAACGTGGATGTTTGTACCTCTAACCAAGAGAATACTACCACCTCATCACAGCACTTAGCCACGGCTTCTCTTCCTAAGGCTGGAGTTGTTACAAAAGGTTCTTGCACAGCCCCACACAAGTCTGATACCCAAGCGAACCCTACCTACTGTGAGGCACTAAAGGCTAAATTACATAATGTTAACTATGCTACGACTAACTCCTCTGCAAAGCACATCCAAGAGACAAGCAAGGTTTCTCTATTGCAACCTAAAATAGCTTCAGAGTTTAAAGTCCATTATATCAAGCACCAGAGAGATATGGCCAGAATTAAACTTAGGGTGCCTAAGACATTGACAGATCAAGGCAGCAAAGCTTGGGAGTATACTCTTGTGGGGCACTTCATAGGTAAGAAGCTTCCATATTCTTTGGTGAAATCTGCTTCTTCTAGACTCTGGGATAAATTGGGACTCCAAGATATGTTAGCAATGGAATCAGGCTACTTCTTCTTCAGATTCAACTCCCAAGATGAAAGTGCTGCAGTACTGGAAGGGGGACCTTGGTACATAGCTGGGCAGCCCATAATTCTGAGAAATTGGCAACCAGGATTGGAACTGACTAAGGAAAAACAATCTACTATCCCTGTTTGGGTTAACATTTACAATATCCCCCTTGAGTACTGGAATCCTGAAGGTCTCAGCTTCATAGCTAGTGCAATCGGAAAGCCGCTACATGTCCATAAGATGACTGCTTCATGTCGTCGGATTGACTATGCTAGAATGTGTGTGGAAATTGATGCAGAATTTAATCTGATAAAGGAATTTGACATTGAAGTTGAGGACCCCGACTATGGAGGAGTGAAGTTGATTACTGTCAAGGTCGATTACCAATGGAGCCCCATTCGATGTGCCAAATGTAAGACATTTGGTCATGATTGCAATAGAGTGCTTAGACCACATTACGGCCAAAAGACTTCTATTGAGTCTTTTAAGCAGATCTCCAATGATCATTCTATTGATGTTTGGAAGACCAAAGGGAAAGGTAAGAACTCTACTAAGTTGGATTCTTCAAACTGCCCTTCCACTTCTACTGAAACTGTGACCACCCAACCTGCTGATACTAATCAAAGGCTGCAGCCCCAACAATCAGAGGTACATGGGAATACTGTAGGGAGGTTCCATCCAGGCACAAAGAAAACAATTGTGAGTAACCAATTCTTAGTGCTGGAAGATGATGAGAATGATCCTAGGATTAATATACATCTTAATGAACATGCTGATCCTAATGAAGCTACTCATACTCTGGATACTAGAACATTGGACATCAATAACACTGCCCAAGAGGACGAATATCATGAGGAGCATGTTAATCATACTCTTGCAGGGATAGATACTTTTGTTAACCAAGGTACCTGTGTGAACACTGAAACAAAAAAAGAACTGGAAGACACCAACTTACAAAATTCAGAGGTCACCACTAGTCCCTTGGACCATATGAAACAGGATATAAATCCCGGGGTCACAAACTCTCAGATTGGGTACTCCAATTCTTTTTTCAAAATTCCAACCTCCAACGAGGCCTCAAGCGAAGATGAAGATCATTCAATGCAGGTGCCTTCGCCAAAGAAGTATTTGGAAGAACCTCCTTGCACTAAGGTCTCTCCAGGTCATTCCAATAAGCAGAAGAACAAATCCGGGTGTTCTTCAGGTAAGAAAAAGCACAACTCTAAACGTCGTTAATGATTATTAGTTGTTGGAATATTCGTGGTCTTAATCAAGCCATGAAATAACAAGAAATTTCTAAGATTGTTTTTACTCACAAAATTGATGTCATGGGTATTGTTGAAACCAAAGTGAGAATGCCCAATCAAGACAAAATACAAAGGACCATGCTTCCTAATTGGTCTTTTATCACTAATAGCCAATTGGATTCTGTGGATAGAATTTGGGTTGGTTGGAACCCTAATAAAGTCAATTTAACTGTTTTACAATGTACTAGGCAAGTTATCCATGTTAAAATTGAATCTCTGGACCAATTGCAGTCTTTTGAAGCTTCTTTTATTTATGGCTCTAACACTATTCAAGGTAGGAGGCCCCTTTGGTCTACCTTGAGAAACATTGCAGCTTCTATTGGTGATATCCCTTGGATTAGTCTTGGGGACTTTAACTCCGTTCTAAATTCTAATGAAATCTTTGAGGGTAATCCAGGGAGAGACCAAGGAGCTGTGGAATTTAATGATCTTGTGAATGCTACTTGTCTTGTAGATCTTAGGTTTACAGGTATCTTCTTCTCTTGGTGTAACCGGCAGTTTGACTCAGTTTATTTTACCAAAAGAAAGTTGGACAGAGCGCTTGTTAATCCCAGATGGCTGGACTTGTTTCCCTTAGCCTATGCAGATTTTCCCCCCTCTGGTATCTCTGACCACTCTCCTATTATAGTCAATGTTTCTCCTTCTGCTGAACGAAAAGGTAAACCTTTTAAGTTTTACAATTATTGGACAGAGCTGGAAAAATTTAATGATACTGTCAGCACTTCTTGGGCTCGACACATAGAAGGCACTTTCCAATTTCAATTGTTTCACAGTTTAAAGAACCTTAAAGGTGCCCTTAAAACTCTCACTAAGGATTCCTTAGGTAAAGAGAGAATTTTAGCTAATAAAGCTAGGGAAGACCTTTGGCTATGTCAAAGGAACCTAGATGAAAAACCAGGTGACACTTCCCTTAGAATCCTCGAAAAAGATCTTATGCAAGGTTTTTTAAAAGCCATTCATGTTGAAGAAGAGATAATTAGACAAAAATCTAGAATTCAATGGCTTGATGCTGGGGATAAGAACACTTCTTACTTTCATAATGCTGTTAAAAACCGAAGGAACCACAAACGTATTGTGTCCCTTATTAAACCTGATGGTACCAAGACCACTAATGAAGGGGAAGCCAAAATTGAAGCGATTAGATATTTTAAATCCATACTTGGCACTGCAGCGGCTAACCCCTACCCTGGTATTAGTGAATTGAGAAAAACCATCCAGAAGCGTATTCCCACAGAATTAGCTAACAGCATGGATGACATCCCTAGCGATGATGACATTAAGGAAGCCCTCCTGAGTATCCACAGTAATAAAGCTCCGGGTCCTGACGGTTATAATGCTCATTTTTTTAAGAAAACCTGGACAACTACCGGACCTTTAGTTACTCAAGCTATCAAAGAATTTTTTACTTCAGGCCAACTGTTAACTGAGTCAAATGCTACTCTTATTGCTCTTATCCCCAAGATTCCCAATCCTTCTAAGATGAGTGAGTTTAGACCTATTTCGTGCTGTAACACAGTCTACAAATGCATTTCTAAAATTATATCCAAGAGACTTCAAAAAGTTTTACCTTCTCTGGTGGATAATGCCCAATCTGCTTTTATCAAAGGGAGGAAAATCAGTGACAATGTTCTTCTCGCCCAGGATCTTATGAGGGACTACCATAAGCCTTCTGGCCATCCTAGAGCTGCGGCAAAGGTTGACCTTATGAAAGCTTATGATAGTGTTAATTGGGAATTTTTACTTGATCTCCTTGATGTTCTTGGTTTTCCGCCTAGGATGCAAGGGTGGATTAGAGCCTGTATTACGAGTCCAAAGTACTCTATTAATTTTAATGGAGAGTCAGTAGGGTAGTTTGAGGGTGCTAAAGGCCTTAGACAAGGTGATCCTATGTCACCTTACCTCTTTGTTCTTGTCATGGATACTCTTAGCCAATTGATTCAAAATAACATCCAGAGATCTCCTCATTTTAAATACCATTGGAGATGTGACAAACTTAAAATTTCTCACCTTTGTTTTGCTGATGACCTTCTGTTATTTTTCAATGGAGATGAACAATCTGCGACTGTTATGAAAAATTCCTTAGATCAATTTTATAACTTCACCGGCATGCAAGCTAATGCTAACAAAAGCTGTTTGTTTATTTCAGGAATGGAGGAGAGCACTTCTAATGCCATTTGCCTTAATCTCCCTTTTAGTGTGGGGTCACTCCCAATGAAGTACCTTGGTGTTCCTTTGATCACGACTAGACTCAAAAAAGGAGACTGTGATGATCTCATCCAGAAAATCACCCATAGAATCACTTCTTGGACTTCTCAATTTCTCTCTTATGCTGGCAGACTCCAACTTATACAATCGATTCTTGCAGGAATCCAAAACTATTGGGCTGCCATGTTTATTCTACCCAAAAGTGTCCTTAAGCATGTTGATAAATTAATGTGTAGATTCCTTTGGACCGGAGGAATTGAAAAAAGGTCACGGCGCTAAAGTTTCTTGGAATATTGTTTGTAGACCTAAGAAGGAAGGGGGGCTTGGCCTTAAAAACCTTACTCAATTGAATTCTATCTTAAATCTTAAACATATCTGGGCCATTTTTACTTCTAAAAACAAGTCACTTTGGGTGGATTGGATACACACCTACATGCTGAAAGGAAAAAGTTTTTGGGAAGTCAAGACCCCATCCCAATGCTCCTGGTATTGGCGAAAGCTCCTTAAACTTAGGCCTATGGTTAGACCGATGCTTAGGCATAGAATTGGTAATGGGTGTGGTACCTTTCTTTGGTATGATAATTGGCATCCATTGGGGCCTTTTTTGGATAGGTTCGGGATGCGTGTCCAATATGATGCCGCCATCCCGTTGAATGCCAAAGTGGCTGATGTTATTGATGGTAATGCTTGGAAATGGCCTCTTACAAACACTAGGGAATTAATGGAAATTAGAGGCTTACTTCATACCTTACCTCTTCCTACTACATCTAGAGATGTGATTCAATGGTTACCTTCCCCTAATAATGAGTTCTCTTCCGCCAACACTTGGGATCATGTTCGCACTCATTATCCCAAAGTCCATTGGTATGGCCTCACTAAGTTCTCGGGTGATATCCCTCGCTATAGTTTTATCCTGTGGTTGGCTATTCTCCATAGATTATCCACTCACGATAGAATCTATACATACACACCTGGACCTCTGGCTTGTGTTTTTTGTCACAAAAATTTGGAATCTCATGACCATTTATTCTTTAATTGCTTATATACCTCTTATGTGTGGCAGGGAGTTCTCAACAGGTTGGAAATCTCCTATTCTGCCCCCTCATGGGATGCTCTTGTGGACTGGGCAGCGAACAAGTGGAAAGGGAAGACCCCACGGCATGTTATCCCTAAAATGTGCCTTAGTTTGGTCGTCTATAGCATTTGGAAAGAAAGAAATGCTCGAAGTTTTAAACTTGAAGTGAAGACTAAGGAAAGAATCTTACAAGACATTTGCCTTCAAATTTCCTTACAAATACAAGCTACTTGGAAAAATGATCCCCATCTTCCACAGTACATTGCCAGATGGACCTTTACTCCATAGTTGGGGCATGGTCTTGATCATCTCTTTTGTCCTATGGATGCTGTCTTGATGTAATTCTTGCTCCTTTTTTGTTGGTTTTGTTGGTTTGATTGATGTGTTGATTTGTTTGGATGGGCTTTCTCTAGGGTTAACTTAGATTTCCCCTTCCTTTGTTGCATTGTCTGAATGCATTTTTTCTTGTGCTTATTGTAAATCCTGGGGTATGCCCCTTGTACTTTGTACAGTGCCGTTTGGCTTTTTTCGTTTGAATTAACCATTTTTCCGAAAAAAAAAGATTAGTCTCAACCCAAATTTGTTGAACCAGCCCATTGAGATTGTCCTTGAACCGTTTTGCTCGCGCCCTTGTAACTGGACCAATTGGCACGTGGTTCGGGTCCGCATTCCACCTTGTGCTAGTCGCCATGTTCTTATCATTCCCCTCCTCTTGAAAAGGATTTGTCCTCAAATCGTCACCTACATCAAAAGGAGATAAATCAGCAACATTGAAAGTAGTACTAACATTATACTCACCAGGCAACTCTAACTTGTAGGCATTATCATTGATGCGCTCAAGAACTTGAAAAGGACCATCGCCTCGGGGAAGCAATTTAGAACGCCTTTGTGCAGGAAATCTTTCTTTTCGCATGTGTACCCAAACCCAATCTCCGGGTTCAAAGATGATATTGCGTCACCCTTTGTTAGCTTGCGTCGCATATTGCTCCGTTCTTCGCTCAATATTGAGCCTTGCTTTCTCATGAATCTGCTTAACAAAATCTGCTTTCTTTTGCCATCTAAATTAACATGCTCAGTAACAGGTAAAGGAGATAAATCCAAAGGAGTTAAAGGATTAAAACCATACACAATTTCAAAGGGTGAAAATTTAGTAGCAGAATGGATGGTACGATTATAAGCAAACTCAACATGTGGTAAACAATCTTCCCATGTTTTGATGTTCTTTTTAATAATAGCCCTTAACAAAGTAGATAAAGTCCTATTTACTACTTCGGTTTGACCATCAGTTTGTGGATGACAAGTAGTAGAAAATAATAACTTAGTCCCCAACTTACACCACAAGGTCTTCCAAAAGTAACTCAAGAACTTAACATCTCTATCTGAAACAATCGTTCTAGGCATACCATGTAATCTCACAATCTCCTTAAAGAATAAATCAGCAACATGTGAAGCATCATCAGTTTTGTGACATGGAATAAAATGTGCCATCTTGGAAAATCTATCCACAACCACAAAAATTGAATCTCGACCGTGTTTAGTCCTAGGTAAACCTAACACAAAATCCATTGAAATATCAATCCATGGTTCACTAGGAATTGGAAGAGGTGTGTATAAGCCATGGGGTTGTACTCTAGATTCCGCTCGCCTACATGTGACACATCTACCACAAATCCTCTCAACATCTTGTTTCATGCGTGGCCAATAGAAGTGTTCTTGCAAAACGGCTAATGTTTTAACTACCCCAAAATGTCACATTAACCCTCCCCCATGTGACTCTCTCACAAGCAACTCTCTCACAGAACAATTTGGAATGCACAATTTATTTTCTCGAAATAAAAACTCCTCATGCCTATAGAATTTATTATGGGCAATTTTTCCACAAGATTCAAACTCTTCACTAAAATCTAGGTCTAAAGGATACAATTCTTTAATATGCTCAAAACCAAGAATCTTAGCATCAAGAGTGGAGATTAGAATGTACCTTCGAGAAAGTGCATCGGCAACGATGTTCTCCTTACCCTGTTTATATCGAATGACGTATGGAAACGTCTCAATGAATTCAACCCATCGTGCATGTCTCTTGTTCAGCTTGTGTTGGACTTTAAGGTGCTTTAAAGACTCATGATCGGTGTGAATCACGAACTCTTTTGGCCACAAGTAATGCTGCCATGTCTCCAAAGCTCGAACCAAGGCGTACATCTCTTTGTCATAAGTGGGATAGTTTAAGGCAGCCCCACTTAACTTCTCACTAAAGTATGCAATCGGTCTTCCTTCTTGCATAAGCACGGCGCCAATACCTAAACCTGAAGCATCACATTCAATTTCAAAAGTTTTTGTAAAGTTAGGTAAAGCAAGTAAAGGTGGATGATCTGGTGGCTTGGGCAGCAGACAAGTGGAAGGGAAAAACTCCTAGGCACATTATTCCAAAAATGTGCCTAGGATTGGTTACATATAGCATTTGGAAAGAAAGGAATGCTCGGAGCTTCAAATCTGAAGCAAAGACTAAGGAAAGAATATTTCAAGAGATCTGTCTCCACATATCCCAACAAATACAAGTGCGGTGGAAGAATGATCCTCACCTTCCCCAGTATATCAGGAGTTGGATAGTTACTTCTTAGTGATTTTGTTTGGTTGGAATTCCCTGTATGCTTATGGACTCTTGATTTTATTTGATCTTTGATCATTGCTTTCTTTTTGTTTGAGTTTCGGTCTCCTTTTGACCCATTCTTTGTGCTTTGTCTGTTGTAGTTCCGTGCGCCTATTGTATATCCTGGGGTATGCCCCTTGTACATTTGTATTGCCCTTTGGCTTTTTCTTTTTTTAATTAACCCTTTTTCCGAAAAAAAAAAAAAAACTTCTCCTTGAGTAACTGAAATGCCTTCTCTTGCTCTTCCCCCCATTTGAACCCAACATTTTTCTTGATGACTTCGGTTATCGGTGCAGCTATATTACTGAAGTCTTTCACGAACCTTCTGTAAAAACTAGCAAGTCCATGAAAACTTCGCACATTGCTTACACTAGATGGGCTTGGCCATTCTTGGATAGCACGAATCTTTTCTTCATCAACCTGTATTCCTTGTGCACAGACAACAAAACCAAGAAACACAAGCTTATCGGTGCAAAAAGTGCACTTCTTTAGGTTAGCAAACAACTCTTCCTTTCTAAGTACATCTAACACAAGTTTTAAATGCTTCAAATGCTCTTCCAAGTTGTTGCTATAAATAAGGATATCATCAAAATAAACAACCACAAATTTTCCAATGAAAGCACGCAAAACATGGTTCATCAATCTCATGAAAGTACTAGGAGCATTAGTTAATCCAAAAGGCATAACTAACCATTCATACAAACCATATTTGGTTTTAAATGCAGTTTTCCATTCATCACCCTCCTTCATTCTAATTTGATGATACCCACTTTTCAAATCAATCTTAGAAAATATACAAGAACCATGCAACTCATCTAACATATCATCTAAGTGAGGAATAGGGTGTCGATACTTTACCGTTATGTTGTTGACGGCTCGACAATCAACGCACATTCTCCACGTCCCATCCTTCTTAGGAACCAAAATCACCGGAACGACGCATGGACTCATACTTTCTCTTACGTACCCCTTTTCCATCAACTCACTGACCTGCTTTTGTAGCTCCTTTGTCTCCTCGGGATTGCTTCTATAGGCTGGTCGGTTTGGAATGGTAGCACCGGGCACGAAATCAATTTGATGTTCAATCCCTTGAATAGGGGTAAACCATGTGGAATCTCCTCAGGAAAGACATCACCAAACTCCTACAAAAGAGAAATAACAGAACTAGGCAAAGATGAGTCAATTGGGTTAGTGTTTAAAAATGCCTCTTTGTACAAAAGTACAATCATAGGCTGATTTGAAAACAACGCTCGTTTGATCGCACTCGCTTTTGCATAAAAATTCTTTTGGTTTCCCTCTAATTTTCCCTCAATGGCTGCATTTTTCTTTTCTTTTTCTCTCTCAATTTTCTCACTCTTTTTCTTTTGTTCACTCTCTTTCTTTTGATCACTCTCCTTTTGCAACCTCACTTGATCTTCATAAACTTGCTTCGGTGTCAAAGGCACTAGGGTGATTGTCCTTTGATTAAGCATGAATGAGTATTTATTTGTGAAACCATCATGCTTAACACGTCGATCAAATTGCCATGGCCTCCCTAACAACAAGTGTCCAGCTTGCATCAGAACCACATCACTCAAAACTTCATCTTCATATTTCCCAATACGAAAAGGAACTAATACTTGTTTAGTCACCCTTACTTCTCCACTATCATTGAGCCATTGCAATTTATAAGGCCGTGGATGCTTGATTGTTGACAGCCCTAATTTCTCCACCAGAGTTGTGCTAGCAACGTTAGTGCAACTCCCCCCATCGATGATCACACTACACACCTTATCTTTGATATGACATCTCGTATGAAAGATGTTCTCCCGTTGCGCCTCATCATCTTCTTTAACTTGCATATTTAGAGCTCTCCTTGCCACTAACAAATCCCCTTGGGCAGCGTACTCTTCATCATCGTCATCCTCCAATGGTGGCACAGATTCGTTGTCATCTTCATCTTCGGTTTCAATCTCACCATTATCTCGTAACACCATAACTCTCTTGTTCGGACATTGGCTAGCTATGTGTCCCCTACCTTGGCACTTAAAACACTTAATATCACGGTTCCGAGAAGTAGACAAATCGGATTTACCTTGATTTCCATGGCTGGCCACCTCTTGTTTTTGTTCAGTTTTTGGCTTCACCAAAGGCTGCTTCTCATCTCTTTTCCAATTATTTGGTTTCCAAGCAGATGTATTGGGATTTTGGCTTGGACGTGTGCTGCTGCCCCTCGTCTTGAGTTGATTCTCAATTTTAATAGCCATGTGTACCATATCCTCCAATTCAACAGAGTGTTGCAATTCCACTGCATTGGCAATTTCCCGATTCAACCCAACTAAGAATCTAGCCATTGTAGCCTCTCGATCTTCCTCTACATTCGCTCGAATCATAGCAACTTCCATCTCCTTATAATATTCTTCTACACTCCTATTACCTTGCCTCAAACTTTGCAACCTATTGTACAACTCCCGATAGTAGTAGCTTGGAATGAACCGCTTCCTCATAATAGTTTTCATCTCCTCCCATGTCTCTATTGGATGCTCCCTATTTCTCCTCCTATTTAGTACCAATTGATCCCACCAAATAATAGCATAATCAGAAAATTCAATGGTAGCAAGTTTCACTTTCTTAATCTCAGAGTAATTATGGCAATCGAATATTAATTCCACCTTCTTCTCCCATTCAAGATATGCTTCCGGATCAGTCTTTCCTTGAAACGAAGGAATCTTCATCTTAATACTACCCAAATTATTATCTTCCCAATTCCTAGCTTCTCTAAACCTAACTTCTCTACCCCGACCGCCATATCTCCTATGATTATCTATTGACTCCCGATCATTTTCTTCATCAAAGTCTTCCCCAAAATACTCCTCATCTTCAACTCTCACTCGCCTTGGTTGAACTCTCTCCCCTCTTTGTACATTATGAACATTTTGTTGTTGCCTCTGTGGTGTACCCTCTTCAACTCTATCCAATCTCTCATGTATCGGTTCCAATTCTGCCCTCATCATCCGTCTCATCTCCCCCACTAAAGCTTGCATTTGTAGATTCGTAACAACTGGCTGTTGAGCCTCTTCATTTGTGACTCTTCCCTGATCTTGAGCCATAATCCCTGCAAGAATGGATTAGAAATAGAACAGATCCTCACTACACTCCCTCACGTGTTTCACTCAAGAATATGATTCACTCGTGTTTACACTCAAAAATCAAGTCGGCTTTTACCCTCTTATGTGCTCACCACTCCTGCCTTTTTCCACTCGTAGTAATTCTCACTTAGTTCTTATGAAACTGATCAAACAGTGACCAGAATTTCTCAGTAACAATTCACACCCAAACTAGACCAATCAAATTTGGAAGTTGAAAGCACGACTAAAACGAACGCGGATGGCTAGGTTTCCAAAAGCACAAAAAAAATGAATTTTTCGGAAAAAAATTTTCACACTATGGAGTAAGGTCAGATTTGGATTCCTTAGACCCCCAATATTGTAAAACAAAAATAAAATTTTAAGTCGAGTTTTTGTATTTTTTTTTTCGCGGCTTACCGATCCCTTCTTTTCTTTTTTTCACGGCTTACCGATCTCTTCTTTTCTCTTCTTTTCTTTTCTTCTCTTTTTTTTTCGCGGCTTACCGATCTTTTCTTTTCTCTTCTTTTCTTTTTTTCGCGGCTTACCGATCTCCTCTTCTCTTCTTTTCTTTTCTTCTCTTTTTTTTTTTTTTTGAATAATCAGGCAGACTTCACAGTTCACGTATCTGATTCAGAAACCCTAATTCGCGAGAAGGAAAAAACCACAATAACAACGATCACGAGAATGAACAAACACGAAGTAACAAGAGCAAATCACAGATCAGATTCGCAAACCCTTAACACGAAATTCCAGATAGTAATCGAACACCTTTTTTTTTTTTTTTGGTACGGTTCAGAAACGAGAACGAATAAGAAAACGAACAGAAACAAAAACGACTAAGAACAGAACCAGAAGAAACGAATAAGAACAGAAACGAAAAAGATATGATAAACCTGAGACTAGAACTGTGCTCTGATACCAACTGATACGAACCCCGCCAACAATGTGACGAAACCCGTAACACGATTAATGCCTCGGACCGTTCTACTGTCAGATTCAAAGGGAAACCGCGACCCAACACCTATAACAGATGCGAACCTTGGTATAAAGGATGAAGACGCCACAATCAAGGATGGAAAACTCGATTGATAAGTCCAGGTATGAACGCCACAGAGTAAATCTGATAAGTTCGAATAGTTCTTCAAAGAACCAAAGAGAAAACTCTCACAATATTATTAATGATAAAAACTGAATATTACAAACCCTAAACTGTTTAAATAGCTGAGGCTTACGGGTGGGCCCTATAAGCCTACGAAATATTATGGCCCAATATAATTCACCCAAAAACTAAAATAAAAACAAACTAACAAATATGAAAAGTTCCTAAGTTGGCATGCAAGCCTATAATTTATTCTAGAGCTTGAATCATGGACACCCAGCCTTGTGGATCACTAGTATCCTCTTTTGGGCCACAAAGATTAGTCTCAACCCAAATTTGTTGAACCAGCCCATTGAGATTGTCCTTGAGAACCGTTTTGCTCGCGCCCTTGTAACTGGACCAATTGGCACGTGGTTCGGGTCCGCATTCCACCTTGTGCTAGCCGCCATGTTCTCATCACATTTGGTCCTTTCTTATGATGACAATCGCTAGCACAATGTCCGCGTATTCTACATACCCAACAATTTCCTTTAATCTTCTTGGGATCTCGGTCCTTTTGTATGTAGACTTTTTTTTCCTCCCTCATTCTTAGACTTAGAAGTGAGGTTTTTGAAGACTCACCTTCAACGAGATTTGATTTAAGTTCTGAAGTACCTTGCTACCTCTTCTTATCTCCCTTACGATTATCTTCCTCGATTCTCAAATGAACAACCAAATCCTCCATCAAAGGTTCCTTACGCTTGTGCTTTAACTAGCTTTTGAATTCTTTCCACAAAGGTGACAATTTCTCAATGATTGATGCCACTTGGAATGGTTCACTAATGGCCATTCCCTCCAAGATGATTTGGTTGATGATCACTTGAATCTCCTCCAATTGCTTGACCACCAGAATTGAGTCCACCATTTTAAAATCTAAAAATCTGCCCACAATAAACTTCTTTGTACCGACATCTTCGGTCTTGTACTTTTTCTCCAAGGATTCCCATAACTCTTTGGCAGTAGTCAAAGTTGAATAGATGTTGTAGAGAACATCTTCCAGCCCATTTAGAATGTAATTTCGGCATAGAAAATCGGAATGGTTCCATGCTTCCAAAGCGGCATCTTGTTCTTTTGACGGATTTTTGGTAGGAACCAACAGCTTTTCTTGTCGTAGGATATGCGCAAGATTGAGAGTTGCGATATTGAAGAGCATCTTCATTGCCATTGTTTGAAGTCTTCTCCCTTGAATTTCTCCAGCTTCTCAACATAAGTATTCTTGACAATAGTTATAGTAGAAGTAGATTCTCCGGCCATTATTTTAACTAATAAACTTGTTTTTCGATTGTTGGATGCAATGGATATGAAATTTCAAATAAATAGTGACTAAACTTAAAATCAAAGCACATATGAATACGTTGTCCAAAAAACAAGTTTACGTCCCACACACCATTGTTTTGTGGACTACGATGCCTTGTTCTTGAGGATACTACGATCTAACAATTAAAGTACAACTCAACTTCAATTGTTCTGCAGAATTGTATGTATATGAGTTGCTCTCAATGATTCTACAGGATGAAGAAGAGAAGAAAGCTAAAGAGAGAAAGTATGTCTAGAGAGAGAAGCTCCCACCTCTCTCTAGAATTTGGTTAACCTAGTTGTCTTCATCCTCATTACTCTCTCTCTATTCTATCTCTCTCTCCCAGTCTTCTTTCTCCATCCTTTCTCCATTTTTCCTTCTCTTTCCCTTCTTGTGTGATGAAGAAACAAACTAACTCTAGAGGCATTCTAAAGCTAAGTAAGGGTGCTGCACCTTTTTTTGTTCTTGAGGAACCCAATGTCAAGTGGGCTCTAAAGGAAGTTGGTTTCTCAGAAATCAAATCCAAAGTTGTTGAGCTTAAGCCATCTATGGAGAGTTCTTCTGGACCTAAAGCTACAGCTACTTTCAAGAATCAATCCGAGGAAATGAAGGAAATTTTTTTAAAAGTGGAATTGAACTCTGAGGAAGTGAAAGATCAAATTGCTCAACCTTTGAAAGCACAATGGGATTCTGATTTAGTTCCAAGCAGAAAGAATTTTTCTATCTCTAATCCGTCAAAGTCTATTATGTATGCAGTTGAATGGGCAGCAAGGACTTGGAAGAAAAGCCACCCGAAAAATATTATCCGGAAAATGAGTCTAGGGATTGTTGTGTACAATATTTGGAGAGAAAGGAATGCCAGAACCTTCAAGATGGAAACAAAAAGCAAAGAGTTTATTTTCCAAGATATCTGCAATCAAATTTTTATCCAGATTCAAATCAAGTGGAAAGACGACCCTCTTCTCTCCAACCTTCTTGAGGGATGGAGGCCTAGTTGAGTTCGGTTCCTTTTCTTGTTTTTTGTGCGATGGGTAATGCTTTTCTTAGTTTGTTTGTTTGTTTGTTTGTTTTGTGAGGTTGTGAGGTTGTGGTAGCTATGCTTTGGCAAAGTTGTCCTTTACCTTTCATTTGTTCCCTATACGATGTCTCGTAAGGGTTGTTTTGTTGTGTGTTTGATGGCTCTTGTGGATGGGCCCTTTCTGATCATTCTGATTTTGAAAGTGTTGCATTCCCCTTTTTTGACAGGGTTTTGTTGTACTTCCTGGGGTATGCCCCTTGTACATATGTAGTTGCCGTTTGGCTTTTTCTTTTTATTATTTACCATTTCCCAAAAAAAATGTATGCAGTTGAAGAAGATGGAGTTTTTGATCTCTCAAATATAAATAGAAATTGCCTCTCTGATGAAGATTTGGAACTATACGAGGAGTGGGAGGATATGTCTTCTAGCAAAGGTGTTAAAGAGGCAAGGGATCACAATCCAAGTACACAAACTCAATTTCAAAAACTCCAGGACTCCAATGAAATCCTCAAGAGGAGGATCCATGGTCCAGACAACATGACCTTTTGTCAGCCCACTCTCTGATTCGGCAACTCCAAACAGAACTACAAAGTTTTAAATCCATCAAAAATTCCCCACATTCAACTTTTGTGCATAGGGGTTCACATAACAAGCAGGTTTGGAAAGGGTGTTCCTCTAACAATAACAAATCTGAGGTCCCTGATGTTGCTAGGAAGCTCAAAGCTAAAAGAACTAGATCTAGATCTTATGTTTAGCAAGAAAGAAAGGGTGGATCCCATTCAAATTCAGACTTATCAAAATGTCAATCTTTTGTTGAATGTAGGAATTTTTCCGAATCTGATGTTGAAGATGGTAAAGAACTCAAAGAGGCAGCTGGGTTTGATCTTAAAAAGGGAAATTGCTCTTTGCCCAAGGTGTTTTTGGCAAGTCAATCACACGTATCTTCTACTGCAGCCTTGCCTCACGCGCCTAATGCCAACGGCTCTTTTTTAAATTCCCCGATAATGGGCTACATATGGGAGGGTTTTCTTTTGCCCCCAAACCCGGATCTTTGTCTACTCTTCCCACTTTAGCTTGTCATACGCAGGTTAGTGGGTCCTAAATTGAACTAAATTGTGGTAATGGGAAACAAGTTGGTTGTTATCCGATTTCCACTATTGCGTCTCCTAATCTATTTGTGGGAGGTGGGTCCCAAGCTATCAATGGTCAAATGGAGGTTGCTTCTTCTCCTTACAAAGCTGACCCTCAGCACATCGGGTATGGTCCCTTTTTCAAAATTTCATGCAGCTTGTCCCCCACTATGAGCTTGAATACCCAATTTGACTCCACTTATGCAGATTTAAATATGGTTTATCACCACCTGGCTGCTCCTATTTCCCTCAAAGTTCCTTTACCCACAGATCATATGCAATCCAAGGGGCTGGTGCCCCCTGACCATACTTTGCATATGGAATCCCACAAAGCTAGTCATATGCTTCCCAATTGCACTAGTATAAACCTAAGCAATGCCTACGTGGCCTCTCCTACTACCCATATCCCTACATCTTTCCTCAGTCACATGCAAACCAAAGGCCCTGGCAGTTCCCTTCACAGAAGACCTTTATTTTTTAGACTACCTCAAATTATGAGACTTCCTTCACTAATTTATATAGAAGTATGGTTGGTGTGAACCCATGGAGTTGATATTCCTTAAACCCACGATCAGATTGTAAAACACCCAGGAAAGCCAATAATCAAACCACAAAGATGATCTAGACCTGCTGAAATCCTGTTTCAAGAACCCAGATTTGGTGTGAACGCCACAAAGGGAATGCCTTTGATAAGTTCGGATTGTTCAATCACGAACAAGAAGAGAAAATTGAATTCTCTGAGAAGAATAATATTCATTCACATAATCTCCTATTAAAAACTGCTACAAGAGTGTTTTTATATCTAATAACCCTAGGGCCCAAAAGGCCTTCAATAAAAATAAAAGAAATGGGCTGGAGGTACTCAAGCCCATAACAACTTAATCTTAAAGCTAAATGGATGTCCAATTAATGAATAAAATAGGCCCACATGCCCAAAACCAGCGAACATAAATAAAATGGACTAAGTGGCTCGTATCACATGGATTAAAGCTGGTTTCTCTTCTTCCAAGCCCATCTTGAATGTTGAAGTCTTGCCTGAAACATTTGCAAATTCAGCCCAAGTGGATTGTACCAATCCTTGCATTGCTTCCTTGATCTTCTTAGCTCTTGATCTTGTGATTGGCCCATCTGGAACTTGTAAGGGGTCAGCTTTAAGACTCGATCCATCATGGTGCCCATCATTCCCTCTCTCCTCAAAAGGATTCGACCTTGAATCGTCACCTGCATCAAATGGGGAAAGGTCAGAAACATTGAAAGTAGTCGAGACATTATACTCACCTGGAAGATCCACTTTATAAGCATTATCATTAATTTTCTCAAGGATTTGAAAAGGACCATCTCCTCGAGGATGCAATTTAGTCCTTCTGTGGGTAGGGAATCTTTCTTTGTGCATGTGAACCCAGACCCAATCTCCTGGTTCAAAGATTGTACGCTTACGTCCTTTGTTGGCTTGGGAAGCAAACTTTTCATTTTTTGTGCAATTTGAAGTCGTACCCTCTCATGAATGGACTTCACCAATTCAACCTTCCTGTGTCCATCCAAACTACTCCTGTCATCAATAGGTAAAGGCATCAAATCTAAAGGAGTGAGTGGATTAAAACCATAAACAATTTCAAAAGGAGAACAAGAAGTAGTAGTGTGCATAGTCCTATTATATGCAAACTCTATGAATGGCAAACAATCCTCCCAGGTTTTTAAATTCTTTTGAATGACAGTGCGTAAGAGTTGAGTCAATGTCCTGTTGACTACTTCAGTCTATCTGTCAGTCTGTGGGTGACAAGTAGTGGAAAATAAAAGTTTGGTACCTAATTTTCCCCACAAAACCTTCCAAAAGTAGCTAAGAAATTTGACATCCCTATCAGAAACAATACTCCTAGGTACACCATGGAGTCGCACTATTTCCTTGAAAAACAAATCAGCTATGTTTCTGGCATCATCTGTTTTATGGCAAGGAATGAAATGTGCCATTTTACTAAATTTGTCCACTACCACAAAAATAGAATCTCTACCCCTCTTTGTCCTAGGTAGCCCCAAAACAAAGTCTATAGAAATGACTACCCATGGCTCACTAGGGACGGGTAAGGGTATACAACCCATGTGGTAAAACCTTAGATTTGGCCTTTCTACATATAATGCACCTACCACATATCCGAGTGACGTCTCTTCTCATCCTAGGCCCAAAGAAATGCTCATGCAAAATGCAAAATTTCTAAGGTTTTCCTGACACCAAAATGTCCCATTAGACACCATGTGCTTCTCGCACTAACAATTCACGCATTGAACAATTTGGCACACACAATTTGTTTTCTTTAAACAGATAACCATCATGCTTGAAAAACTTACCAAATGCTGCTTTGTCACATGCCAAATACACCTCAGAAAAATCAATGTCATCGGCATACATTTCTTTCACATATTCAAACCCAAGCATTTTAGCACTCATAGAAGTAAGAAGTACATACCTTCGTGATAAAGCATCAGCAACAGTATTTTCCTTACCTTGCTTGTAATGGATGACATAAGGAAAAGTCTCGATGTATTCCATCCATCTAGCATGTCTCTTATTTATTTTACCTTGTCCCTTGAGATGCTTCAATGATTCATGATCAGTGTGGATCACAAACTCCTTAGGCCAAAGGTAATGCTGCCATGTCTCTAGAGCGCGAACAAGAGCATAAAGTTCTTTGTCATAAGTGGGGTAATTTAGGGCTGCCCCACTTAGCTTTTCACTGAAGAAGGCTATGGGCTGCCTATCCTGCATTAAAACGGCTCCAATCCCTATTCCTGAAGCATCACATTCAATCTCAAAAGTTTTGTTAAAGTCAGGTAATGCTAACACAGGTGCAGAACAAAGCCTATCTTTAATTGTAGCAAATGCATTCTCTTGATCAATTCCCCAATGGAATCCAACATTTTTTTTTATTATTTCAGTGAGTGGTGCAGCAATGGTACTAAAATCCTTTACAAAACGCCTATAAAAACTAGCTAGACCATGAAAGCTTCTTACCTCAGTGATACCTTTAGGTGTTAGCCATTCCTTGATGGCTTTGACTTTTTCTTCATCCACCTCAATGCCCTTTGTACTAACAACATATCCAAGAAAAACAACTTTTTCCATGCAAAAGGTGCATTTCTTAAAATTAGCATACAACTTTTCACATTTCAACACCTCAAACACATATCTCAAATGTTCAACATGATCATTTAAGGTCTTGTTGTACACTAGGATATCATCATGAACGCTCGTAAAACATGGTTAATTAATCGCATAAAAGTACTAGGCGCATTTGTAAGCCCAAATGGCATAACCAACCATTCATAAAGTCCATATTTAGTCTTAAAAGCAGTTTTCCATTCATCTCCCTCTTTCATTCTGATTTGGTGGTAACCACTTTTAAGATCTATTTTACTGAAAATACAAGAGCCATGCAATTCATCAAGCATATCATCTAATCTAGGAATAGGATGACGATACTTTACCGTGATATTATTGACCGCTCTGCAATCAACGCACATCCTCCAAGTCCCATCCTTCTTTGGCACTAGAAGCACTGGTACTGCACATGGACTCATGCTCTCTCTCACATACCCCTTCCTCATCAAATCATTAACTTGCCTTTGAAGATCCTTTGTCTCCTCCGGATTACTCCTATAGGCTGGTCAGTTAGGGATGACAGCTCCAGGTACCAAATCAATTTGATGCTCAATGCCTCTAATGGGCAGTAACCCACTTGGCATCTCCTCTGGAAATATTTCCTCGAACTCCTGCAACAAAGAAACAGCCAAACTAGGAAGAGATTGGTTAGTTTCATGAAGATTAAGATAAGATTCTTTGTAAACAAAAAGAATCATAGGCTGATTTGCAAAAAATGACCTCTTAATCTCACTCTGTTTTGTATAAAAACTCAATTTTTTCTTTTCTTTTCTCTCTGCAGACTCTTTTTCTTTTTTCTCTCGTGGCTCCACTCTCTTTTCTTTATTTTCAGCCACCTCTCTATTTTTTTTTCACTCTCTCTTTTTCTTGAAGTTTCACCCTCACTCTCATTTTTCTTTTCACCCTCACTTTTTCTCTTTTGCTCAATCTCACTTTTCAACTTCATTTGGTCTTCATAGACCTGTTTAGGGGTTAAGGGAGGAAGTTTGATTGCTTTTCCATCCTTCACAAAGCTGTACATATTTTTAAACCCATCATGGTTCACCCTTCTATCAAACTGCCACGGCCTTCCCAACAAAATGTGGCCAGCATGCATAGGAACTACATCACAAAGCACCTCATCACTATATCTCCCAATGGTAAAAGTCACCAAAACCTGCTTATTGACCTTTACCTCCCCACAATCATTCAACCACTGTAACTTGTAGGGCCTAGGATGCTTTTGTAAAGGTAAGCTTAACTTCTCAACTAGGGTGGTACTAGCTACATTGGTACAACTTCCCCCATCTATAATCATACTACACACCTTGTTATTTACATAACATCTGGTATGAAATATGTTCTCTCTCTGCTGCTCCATTTTATCTACCTTAACTTGCGTATTGAGAGCACGTCTGGCAACAAGAGACTCACCTTCTACGGGGTATTCCACTACATCATCATCACTAGCATCTGGCAAGCCATCATTTTCATCCTCACTCTCAGTCATCACCTCCCCATTGTCTAGCATAACCATCACCCGCTTGTTAGGACATTGAGATGCGATGTGCCCAGTACCCAAACATTTAAAACATTTAATGTCTCTATTCCTTCGAGGTTGAAACTCTGCCTTGAGTTTGTTCTTGCTAGTCCCCTCATCTTTTCCTTTAGGTGGGTCACTTCTATCCCACTTCGATTTCCAAGGAGTGCTAGAAACTGAAGTATACCTTGCTGCCCCCTTTCTCTTTAACTGCCTCTCCACTTTCATAGCCATGTGGACCATGTCTTCTATCTCCACATAATGCTGCAACTCAACTACATTAGCGACGTCCCTATTCAAACCACTTAGAAATCTGGCCATTGTAGCCTCCCGATCCTCTTCTACATTAGCCCGGATCATAGCCACCTCCATCTCCTTATGGTATTCCTCCACACTTCTCGACCCTTGCGAAAGGTTTTGTAATTTTTGGAAGAGGTCTCTGTAGTAGTGGCTAGGTACAAATCTCCTCCTCATGAGAGCTTTCAACTCACCCCATGTTTCTACAGGTCTCTCATGATTCCTTCTCTTGTTGGTTACCAATTGATCCCACCAAATAATTGCATAATCAGTGAACTCAATTACCGCTAGCTTCACCTTCTTCTCCTCTGAGTAATTGTGACAATCAAAAATCAGCTCTATTTTTTTCTCCCACTCTAAATACACTTGAGGGTCATTCCTCCCTTGGAAAGATGGTATTTTCATTTTGATGCTCCCAAGGTTCCTATCTACCCCATCTCGACCCCTTGGATTCCCCCTAGGTCCTCTTCCACGCCTACCTCCTCTAGGTCTACCCATTCCTCCCCTACCAACATCAGATACTATGTCTTCCTCATCCTCAACATCTTCTACGATCTCATACTCATTTTCAACTCTAGGCTCACGTCTCCTCCCATCACGCCCACCTTGCAGATTTTGAATCACTACATCTTGTTGATCCATCCAATCCCTTACCTCCCCCAACACCAAATTTAACCGTTCAAACTGTCGTTGCATGGCCTGCAACATAAAGGCTGTGTTATCTGCCTCCCCTCTAGGTGTTGAGTCACACATTTTAATGTGCTGCAAAATCAGAATATTAGTGGTAAAACCTCACACACTCCCTTACGTGTTTACGCTAAAAAATTGTCACTCCACTCGTGTGTCACTCTGATTGGCTTTTTTCCCGAAATTAGTCTCACACACTCTTGTCTTTTACCTCAATTGTTTTCCCTTTCAAGTTCTTTCAAGAACTAATTGAACTAAATCAAGACACAACCTTGTTTTATCCCAGCCAGCAATAGATTCAAGAAACAAGGAAGTAACAGGGAAAGAAAAAAAATGACACGGATCTCAAGAAAATATACGACGAGGGCAAACGAAACAAGAAATCAGATTTTGAGAGGATTAAAAGAAAAAAATCACGAATTTTTTTTTAATATGAGCCAATTGAAGAGGGAAACAAAGTTTATCCCAAGAAACAGTGATCATAGAAGACAGGTTTCGAACAGCACAAAAATCAAATTTTTTTCGGAAAAATTTTCACACTATGGAGTAAGGTTAGTTTCGGACTCCTTAGACCATGGACAATGCAAAATGAACAAAAAAATTTAAGATGAGTTTTGGTAATTTTTTTTTTTCGAACCCGATCACCAAAATAACCCTAAATCACAAGGATGAACGAACACGAAGTAGCAAGAGAAAAAAAATCGTAGATCAGATTCGCAACCCTAAACACGAAATTCCATATCGTAATCAAGAACACGAACACGAACACGAACTAAAACAAGAACACGAAAAGAACAGAACACGAATTGAACAGAAAGACGAGATGAAACAAGATCACGAAAATAACAGAACATAAAAAAAAAATGAAACTAAAACAAGAGCACGAAATAAAATGGATAAATCAGACCTAATTTGGAGCCTAAGCTCTGATACCAAATGATGTGAACCCGTGGAATTTTTTTTTCGGAAAATATGAACCCGTGGAATTGATATTCCTTGAACCCACGATCAGATTGTAAAACACCCAGGAAGTGGAATTTTTTTTTCGGAAAATATGAACCCGTGGAATTGATATTCCTTGAACCCACGATCAGATTGTAAAACACCCAGGAAAGCCAATAATCAAACCACAAAGATGATCTAGACCCGTTGAAATCCTGTTTCAAGAACCCAGATTTAGTGTGAACGCCACAAAGTGAATGCCTTTGATAAGTTCGGATTGTTCAATCAAGAACAAGAAGATAAAACTGAATTCTCTGAGAAGAATAATATTCATTCACATAATCTCCTATTAAAAACTGCTACAAGAGTGTTTTTATATCTAATAACCCTAGGGCCCAAAAGGCCTTCAATAAAAATAAAAGAAATGGGCTGGAGGTGCTCAAGCCCAAAACAACTTAATCTTAAAGCTAACTGGATGTCCAATTAATGAATAAAATAAGCCCACATGCCCAAAACCAGCGAACATAAATAAAATGGACTAAGTGGCTTGTATCACATGGATTAAAGCTGGTTTCTCTTCTTCCAAGCCCATCTTGAATGTTGAAGTCTTGCTTGAAACATTTTCAAATTCAGCCCAAGTGGATTGTACCAATCCTTGCATTGCTTCCTTGATCTTCTTAGCTCTTGATCTTGTGATTGGCCCATCTGGAACTTGTAAGGGGTCAGCTTTAAGACTCGATCCATCATGGTGCCCATTAATGGTTCTAACCCAAACTCCTATACTAAATCTTCTCAACTTGGTAACCCTACTCCATCTCTCCAAAACCAATCTTAGAACCCAAGTTGGGCCTCTATTTTACAACCCAAAATTGCCTCAAATTTTAAAGTTAATTACATCCAGCGTAATAGAGTTAATAACCGTATCAAGATTCGTCTGTCCAAAGATATAGTTAAGGAATGTAGAAGAGCTTGGGACACCACATTGGTAGGGTATTTTATTGGGAAAAAGCTTCCTTGCACACTGGTTAAAAATTCTACAACAAGGCTCTGGGGAAAATTGGGACTTCAGGATATGCTAGCTACAGATTTAGGCTACTTTTTCTTCAAATTTAACTCTAGAGAAGAGAATGATGCCATACTTAAAGGGGGGCCCTGGAATGTTGCTGGGCAACCATTAATCTTGAGAAATTGGTAGCATGGTTTGGAATTAGCTAAAGAGGCCTAATCTACTATACCTATATGGGTCAACATTTATAATATTCCTCTTGAATATTGGAATGCTGAAGGTTTTAGTCACATTGCTAGTGCTGTTGGAAGAGACCATTACATGTCCATAGAATGACGGCTTCATGCCAAAGAATCTCTTTTGCCAGAATTTGTGTTGAGGTTAATGCTAAATTTGAGTTAGTCAAAGATTTTGATATAGAGGTTGAAGATCCTGTCAGTGGGGAAATCAAGACTATTACTCTAAATGTTGAGTACCAATGGAGTCCGATTAGATGTGCCAAGCGTAGAAAGTTTGGACATGATTGTTCAAAAATACCTAAGCCCACTGGTAAGACTAACCAAGCGCCTATTAATCAGATCCAACAAGCTAAATCCTCTAATAAGGACCAATGGTTTTTGAAACAAAATGGAAAATTTGTGTCTAGCCAAGCTCCAGTTGCTCCTTCTACCTCTAATGCTCAAAAGGTAGAGTCAGTAACTAGCTCTAATCCTACAGCAGATAACTCTCCTTCTGATATGAATTATGATAACACTCATAATAACCATTCACAGTTAGACATAAGATTGGCAATGGCAAACATACTTCCCTTTGGTTTGATAATTGGCTTCCTATAGGACCTTTGTTTGAAAAATATACTAGTAGGATTGCTTATGATGCTGCCATTGATTCTAAAGTGAAAGTTGATGCCATCATTAGTAACAATGATTGGAGATGGCCATTGGCAAACTCCATAGACTTGAATGAAGTTAGAAACCTTCTAAATAATATGTATAAGCCTACCGGATTGTCAGATTCTCATGGACTATATCTCCCTCTGGGAGTTATAAGTTTCACACCATTTGGGAACATTTTAGGGAGGCTGCCCCTGTGGTTCCTTGGTACGACAGCGTTTGGGTCTTAGGATGTACACCTAGACAGATCTTTATTCTTTGGATTGCTACCCAGAATAGGCTTGCAACCCATGACCGAATCTATGCTTATACACCTGGTCCACTTGCGTGTGTGTTATGCCATTGTCACATGGAAACACATAACCACCTTTTTTTAGTGCAACTTTACGTATTTTATTTGGCAGGATCTGATGCACAGGTGTGAGCTGAGATGGAATAGAACAGATTGGGATGCTACTATACAGTGGATGGCTCAACATTGCAAGGGAAAAAAAATTCAGCATGCTATTCCTAAAATTTGCTTAGGTGTTGCTGTCTATGGTCTTTGGAAGGAGAGGAATGCTAGGACCTTCAAAGGACTATCCACTCCTAAAGAACAGTTGCTGCAGAGTTTAATATCTCAAATCAACATTCAAATTAGACTTCAATGGAAATATCATCCTCTTCTTGAGCTATATGCTAGTAATTGGAGTTAGATGTAGAGTCTGTAGCTCTCTGTGTTGAGCTTTGCATTGTTTGTTTCCTACTATTGTTTGGTTTTCAGCATTCCTAGTTGTGGTTTTCGCCTGTGATTTTGCTTTGTTCAGGTTCTTAGGGTAGCCCTTGGCCTGGCCTTTTGTGTGGCTCTTCGCCATTGTCCTCATGCTGCGCTTCATGTTTATCCTGGGGTATGCCCCTTGTACTTTTGTACATCCTTTTTTTGGAATATATTTACCTTTTTTCGAAGAAAAAAAAACCATTCACAGTTAGAAAATTCAATTATGGTTCCATGTTTGGCTGATAAGGGAGTCCCTACTTCTAATATGGTTTCCCAAATTGCTATTTATGATGGACCTAATCCAGTCGTAGCTCAGCTTTGAAAGAAATTAAATCAGTTAAAGACAACATCACCCAACCGATTGATGAGCTAAAGAGTGGTATTGTTACTAGAATTGATACAAGCAATGATGTGATGGACACTATGATTGGAAATAGAGTCTCAACTTTGGAGAACCATAATGTGCTGAAGATTGGAGATAGCAGACTTTCTACTATGGTATCTACACCAAGGCAGATTGAGTACACCAACTCCTTTTTCCAGAATTCTTTAATCAACTCAAGTGAGGACTCCAGTGATGATGAAAACCAACCAGTCCAAGTACCTCCACAAGAACAACATTTGGTTTTCCCTAATGCTAAGATCTCACCAGGCCATTCTAATAAGTAGAAGAATAAAACTAGAAGTTCTTCAGGTAAGAAAAAACACTCTTCTAATCGTCGTTAATGGTTATTAGTTGATGGAACATTAGGGGACTTAACCAGTCTGAAAAACAACATGAAATATGTAAGTTGGTGGTTACTCAAAATATTGATATTATGGGTATTGTTGAAACTAAAGTAAGAATTCCTAATCAAGATCTTATTCAAAGTAAAATGCTACCTAACTGGAACTTTATTACGAATAGCCAACCGGATTCTATCGATGAATTTGGGTTGGCTGGGACCTTAATAAAGTTATCCTCATTGTTTTACAATGTACTAGGCAACTTATCCATGTTGAAATTGAATCTCTTGACCATACTATAAAATTTGTAGCCTCTTTCATCTATGGCTCTAATACCATTCAAGGTAGGAGACCCCTTTGGTCTACCATGAGAAATATAGCAGCCACCATTGGTGATATTCCCTGGATTAGTCTCGGGGACTTTAACTCTATCCTCAACTCTAACGAAATATTTGAGGGTAATCCAGGGAGGGACCAAGGGGCTAAAAAATTTAATGATATTCTGAATGCCACCTGTCTTGTAGATCTTAGATTTACAGGTGTCTACTTCTCTTGGAGTAACCGGCAATTCGATTCAGTGCACTTCACTAAAAGGAAGCTTGACAGAGCCCTCATTAATCCTGGATGGTTGGACACCTTTCCTTTACCTTATGCTGAGTTTCTCTCTCTCTCTCTCTCTCCCCCCCCCCCCCCCCCCCCTCCCCCCCGGTATCTCTGACCATTCTTCTATTATTGGTAATTTATCTCCCCCTTTCAGTAAAAAAGGTAAACCATTTCAATTCTACAATTATTGGACTACTTTGGAGAACTTTAATACTACTATCTGTACTAGTTGGACCAGGCACCTAGAGGGTACCCTCCAATTCCCATTATTCCATGCTTTAAAGAACCTGAAAGTCGATTTGAAAAAGTTTACTAAGAATTCCCTAGGCAAGGAGAGAATTATAGCTAATAAAGCTTGAGAAGATCTTTGGGCTTGTCAAAGGGAACTTGATGAGAACCCTACTGATTCCTCCCTTATAGCCCTTGAAAAAGAGCTTATCAGTGTGTTCTTAAAAGCCATCCACATTGAAGAAGAGGTAATTAGACAAAAATCTAGAATCCAATGGCTCAATGCCGGAGATAAGAACACTGCTTATTTTCACAATTCAGTTAAAAATCGAAGGAACCACAAAAGAATTGTGACTCTTGTCCAACCTGATGGTAATAAAACCACTACTAAGGAGGGAACCAAAGCCGAAGCGATAAGATATTTTAAATTCATGCTTGGCACCCCTGCCTCTAATCCCTATCTTGGAATCAATGAGTTGAGGAAAGTCATCCATAAGCTAGTGATGATGATATTAAGGATGCTATCTTTAGTATCCTTAGTAACAAAGCTCCGAGTCCTGATAGTTATAATGCTCACTTTTTTAAGGAAATTTGGACCATCATAGGGCATTTAGTTACTCAAGCTGTCAAAGAATTTTTCACTTCAGGCGAATTGTTAAAAGAATCTAATGCTACCCTTATAGCCCTTATCCCCAAGATTCCTAATCCGTAAAAAAAATGAGTGAGTTTAGGCCTATCGCATGTTATGATACAGTCTATAAATGCATTTCTAAAATTATCTCCAAGAGGCTTCAAAAAATTTTACCCACTCTTGTTGATAATGCTCAATCTATTTTTATTAAAGGAAGGAAAATAAGTGACAATAACCACTTCCCTTGTGGTCGGATGGCAAGGCCTCAATTCCCTGAAGTCCCTTGGCACCGCCTCATATGGTTCCCCGGAAACATCCTACGGCATAGTTTTATATTATGGTTGGCTACTATTCATAGACTATCTACCCATGATAGAATCTATACATACACACCGGGCCCCTTAGCTTGTGTTTTTTGCCACAAAAATATGGAATCCCATGACCACTTGTTTTTCAATTGCTCATATACTTCTTTTGTGTGGCAGGGTATTCTTAATAGGCTGGGAATCTTATATGCAAACACCTCTTGGGATGCTCTTGTGCTTTGGACGGCAGGCAAGTGGAAAGGGCAAAGCCCTAGGCATATTATTCCAAGAATGTGCCTAGGATTGACTGTGTATACCATCTGGAAGGAGAGAAATACCCGAAGCTTCAACTCTGGAGCTAAACCTAAGGAAAGACTATTTCAAGAGATTTGTCTCCAAATTTCCCAACAAATGCAAATGAAGTGGAAGAATGACCCTCAACTTCCCCAGTTTATTGATAGATGGACATCTACTACTTAAAGGAGTTTGTTAGGACTAACTTCTATATTGTATCAGCTTCTTGATTTTGTTTTTTGTTTTGCTGATCTTGGAGTTGGTTCTTTTCTTGGCTATGGCCTTTGATAACCCTCCATCTCTGGTTGCTTTTCCAGATGCCATTTTCATGCGCTAATTGTATACCCTGGGGTATGCCCCTTGTATTTTTTGTATAGTGCCGTTTGGCTTTTTCTTTTTATTGATTAACCCATTTTCCGAAAAAAAAAGTTTGAATCTCAAGGGGGTGGCCACAGGTGATTCACCCGGACGCCCTAGCCTCGTGGGATTAGTCGAGGTGCCCGCAAACTGGCCCGGACACCCACGGTTACCAAAAAAAAAGTGACAATGTTCTTCTTGCCCAGGATCTCATGAGGGACTATCATAAGCCTTCTAGCCATCCTAGAGCTGCGACCAAGGTTGACCTTCTGAAAGCCTATGATAGTGTCAGTTGGGAATTTTCACTTGATCTTCTTGATGTTCTTGGGTTCCCTCCTAAGATGCAAGGTTGGATTAAAGCTTGCGTTACTAGTCCTAAATACTCTATAAACTTTAATGGGGAATCCATTGGGTACATTGATGGAGCTAAGGGCCTTAGACAAGGTGATCCAATGTCTCCTTATCTGTTTGTTCTTATCATGGATACTCTTAGCCAATTGATCCAACATAACATCCAAAGAAATCCCCAGTTTAACTACCATTGGAAATGTGAAAAACTCAAAATCTCACACCTCTGCTTTGCTGATGACCTCCTTTTATTTTTCTATGGTGATGCAAATTTTGCTATGCTTATGACTAATTCTTTGAATCAGTTTTATGATTTCATAGGCCTGCAAGCCAATGCTAGCAAGAGTTGTCTGTTTATCGCTGGAACGGAGGAAAATACAACCAATGCTATTTGCCAAAATCTCCCATTTTCTCTTGGGTCTCTCCCATTGAAGTATCTAGGCGTCCCTTTGATCACGACTAAACTTAAGAAGGGAGATTGTGATGATCTCATCCAAAAAATCAGCGCTAGAATTACTTCTTGGACTGCTAAATTTCTTTCTTATGCGGGCAGGCTGCAACTTATCTAATCTGTCCTTGTAGGGATACAAAATTACTGAAGTGCCTTATTTATTCTTCCTAAGAGTGTCTTAAAACATATTGATAGCTTAATGAGTAGATTCCTATGCACTGGGGGTACAGTTAAAACTCATGGTGCCAAGGCAGCTTGGGATGTGGTTTGTCGGCCTAAGAAGGAAGGGGGACTTGGCCTTAAAAATCTCACTCAGTTGAACAAAATTTTAAATCTTAAACATATTTGGACTATTTTCACCTCAAAAAGTAGTTCCCTATGGGTGGACTGGATACATCATTACATGTTAAAAGGGAAAAGCTTTTAAGAAGTTAAGGGGCGTCTCAATACTCTTGGTATTGGAGAAAGCTCCTTAAGTTAAGGTCTATGGGGTAGACCTATGCTTAAGCATAAGATTGGTAACAGTTGTGGCACCTTCCTTTGGTACAAAAATTGGCACCCTTTAGGCCCAATCCTTGACATATTTGGAATACACATCCAATATGATGCCACTATCCCTCTTAATGCTAAAGTTTCCAATGTTATAGACGGTAGGGCATGGAGTTGGCCTTCTACTAACACTATTGATTTAGTAGAAGTTAGAGGCCAATTACATTCCTTACCTCCCCCTTCAACATCTAGTGGTGTGCTAAGGTGTTTTCTTCTGCTAAAACTTGGGACCATGTCAGAACTCACTACCCCAAAGTACCTTCGCATCACTTAATTTGGTTCTCGGGGAACATCCCTCGGTATAGCTTTATTTTCTGGCTGGCTATTCTCCACAGATTATTCACACATGATAGAATCTTTACATACACACCGGGGCCATTAGCTTGTGTCTTTTGCCACAAAAATTTGGAATCCCATGACCATTTATTCTTTAATTGCACTTATACCTCTTTTGGTTGGCAGGGAGTTCTAAATAGGTTGGGAACTTTACATACAACCTCCTCATGGGATGATCTGGTGGCTTGGGCAGCAGACAAATGGAAAGGAAAGACTCCTAGGCACATTATTCCAAAAATGTGCCTTGGTTTGGTTATATATAGCATTTGGAAAGAGAGGAATGCTCGGAGCTTCAAATCTGAAGCGAAGCCTAAGGAAAGAATATTCCAAGAGATTTGTCTCCATATATCCCAACAAATACAAATGCAGTGGAAGAATGATCCTCACCTTCCCCAATACATTGGAAGTTGGATATTTACTCCGTAGTTGATGGTTTTGGTTGGCTTTTTCCTGTATATTTGCATTTTGTTTTGGTTGTGCTTTGACCCTTGTTTTTTGCTCTGCATGTTTTGCTAAGAGCATTGGTCTCCTTTGACCCTTCCTTTGAGCATTGTCTTTTGCCTTTCCGTGCGCCTTTTGTATATCCTGGGGTATGCCCCTTGAACTTTTGTATGCCTTTTGACTTTTCTTTTTGATTAACCCATTTTTCGAAAAAAAAAAGAAGAAGAGAAAAGACAAAATTCTGTAAAAATGTATACATTAAAAGAACTAACTATATTATGTATATAAAGAAGTATATTGGGTAAGAGATGCCTCTCTACACAAATGGTTGTGTCCCAACATCTTTATACTAGATATATATATATATATATCAGTGTATACACGTTTATTAGCCATTAGTATAGATGAAATTCAAACAAATTTGAAGTTTCTACATGAAAAGCTGTAACCTTTCACAACTGGGTCCGGTCGAACGGGGTCGATCGACCGGTCAAATGCCCCTTTGCTAGAACTTGTTTAAAACTTCATATAGTCGTTGACCTGTCGACCGATCGAAGTGACCCGATCGACCGGTCGAAAATCCCTCTGCTAGAATCTTGAAACTCAATATTCCAAGCCTTTCCCTAAGCATTGAGCCGGTCCATAGTGATCCTAACGATCCCCTTGAGCTTATATAAGCTCTCATTCACACCCCGAATCTAACAAGACTCACCTATGCGAATGTGGAAGTGGGGCCACTTCCTATGAAATTTGGGCAAATAGAGCATTCACTATACTGGGATATAAGCATATAGCCATAAAGTGTTGGCATTGTATTGCACCTTAGTAGGATTGTGTGTGGGTTGTAGTCAGAGATATAGTTCAAAACTACGTATTACTCTAGTATATTCTGAATCACTTTCACTATGCATTGGTTCAAGTTAAAAAACACATTAATTTATGCACAATCTTATGATCAATTACTTGATGAAAAAAAAACATCTTTTTCTTTTTCTTTTTCCTTTTATTTTATTTGTTTATTTTTTTAATCAAAATAAGTGGGTGATTGTTGGAGTATTTTAATAAAATTGTTGAAATAATTTACACAATATTTTTGGCTTCAAAGATAATGACTTAGACATTTTAAAAGAGTGAACATTATCTTTTGATAGTGGGATTAATATATTAATTCCATAGAATAAAGTGGATTAAAGAGAGGTCTTCATGATTTTGTAATGTAACATTCATAAATAGTTAATATACTTCAATGCTATAATAATATCATGTTTGTAAGTTTATATATACATATGTATAAGCCATACGGAAGTACCTCTCGGTAACCAATATTTTTTTGGATATCCAATGACATGCAAACACTTAAAAAAAAAACTGAAATCTTGAGGTCCAAAATTGGGCTGATGATAAATAGAAGTTTAGAAGAAGATTGAGAACTTGGTAGGGAATGGTTGTGGTACCTTTCTTTGGTATGATAATTGGCATCCTATGGGACCCTTAGTGGAGAGACTGGGTAGTAGAGTGAGTTATGATGCAGCTATCCCCTTGGATGCCAAGGTATCTGAGGTTGTGGATGGGGAGGAATGGGATTGGCCTATTACTAACACTTTGGAGCTTATAGGGATTAGAGAGCAATTAATATCCATTCCTTCCCCCTCTAAATCTCAAGATAAAGTTGTTTGAACTCCCTCTCCTAATGAGAAATTCTCTTCGGCTCATACTTGGGATCGCATTAGAGATTCTAGTTTGAAAGTTCCTTGGTATCATCTTGTTTGGTTTCTAGATAATATTCCTCGTCAAAGCTTTATCTTGTGGCTCGCTTTTCTTAACAGGTTACTCACGACCGCATCTACACCTTCACACAAGGCCCCTTGGCATGTGTGTTATGTCACAAAGGTATGGAAACCCATGATCACTTGTTTTTCAATTGCTCATTTACCTCATTTGAGTAGCAGGGTATTCTGCAAAGGTTGGGGACTAGTTACACTGCTTCTACTTGGAACTCTCTTATTGATTGGGCAGCTAAGACATGTATGCAAAAACACCCGAAACACATTATTCGTAAAATGGGCTTAGGGATGGTGGTGTACAGTAAATGGAGGGAAAGGAATGCCAGAACTTTCCAAATAGAAACTAAGAGCAAGAAAATTATCCTCCAAGACGTTTGCAATTACTTCTGACCCAGATTCAAATCAAATGGAGAAACGAACCTTTACTCCCAAGCTATATTGAGAGATGGAGGCTTAGTGTTCAGTGACTTCCTTTTGTTCTTTCTTTGGGCTTTTGCTTTATAGGTTTTTGTTAGGTTACTGTTGATCAGCTTGGCTGACATGCCCTTGTTTTCTTTTTGTATGGTTTTCCCTTGTTTGTTGACTTGCTAGGGAATGTTTTCACTGCTTTGTGGTGCTTTCGGGGATGGGCTCTTTCTGGTCATTCTGACTTAGAAAGTATTGCATCCCTTTGATAGGGGTTCATTGTACTTCCTAGGGTATGCCCCTTGTACATTTGTAGATGCCGTTTGGCTTTTTCTTTTTGTTCATTTACCATTTCCCGAAGAAAAAAAAAAGACTTGGTAGCTCGACAACTTCCCACCCTCTTCTCAAATAGAATAGAAAATTTTTCAAAATTGTGATTACTGTGCAACAAATCCAAAGGGTGTTTAGTATACCAGTATTTTTTAGTGCAAAGAAAAATCTGAGACAAAGGAGATTCTGGGCTGTTTTATCCTGGGAAGGCGTTGCACGTACGAACTGCTTGCACACTTTGGGCAGAGCTGCAAAACGTCTTAAAAAGCGAGAGCCGTGACACAGCCCAAGATTTATCAAAAGGCTACTGATCAGGTGATTTTGTTCCTATTCGATTTACTGTAGTAACAATTAATAGTTGTGCATTATGTGTAAATATCAAACTTGGCAGAACCCAAAGCCCCTTGGACCAACTCCAACTGAAATAGTGAAATCCACATTTAGACCAAATTTGAAGTGGCATCTAGGATCTATGGAGTTGCTTTAACAGATTGCTTTAACAGATACTCCCTCCGTCCCATTTTATGTGTCCATCTTGGGGAATCCAACTATTTAAGGGGACAAAAAGAATCTACACCTACTTTCCACAATTGCCCATAATCATTGCACTTTCTTTTTTGTTTTGTTATGGTATTGATTGCAAGGAAGGGTAGCTTGGGAAACTATGTAAAATTTGCATACTAATTTTGGGACATCCCAAAAAGGAAAGATGGACACATAAAATGGGACGGAGGGAGTATATACCAAGCAAACCATTCTCAATTTGATTCTTTTTTTTCTTTTTTTGTTGTGGGTTGTGTCTTAAGAGGAGAAATTATCCTATGGTCATGGACAATGGCTATGTGGTGATCCAAGCTAGTAAGAGAGTGTTATGTAACCATCTGTAAATCTTTTTGTACTCGAATAAATCATACCACTAGACCACGTAGTAGGCCCATACTGGCCGAGGCCATCACTCCTTAGGGAGTATCATTTTATCATGCTTTCCAACCAAAGTTCAAAAAAAAAAAAAAGAGAAAAAGAAAAAGAAAAATTTTAATAATTATTTTGCTTGGTGCAATGTTCTGTGCGACACGCAATGCATAACAAAAGAGTAATGCTATGCTTTCTATTCCAAAAGTACTTCCCAAATGACATGGCAGTAGGACCAGGTAAATAACTTCTAATTAAATTCAATTGATCCCACTATATTAGACCTAGCTTCATTACCACATCATTTCAAAACTACTTTTGGGATAAAAATTTAGCAAACATACCATTACTCATTACAAAAAGACTCGATAAAAGCAAAAAAGAAAAGAACGACGGCCAAATGGTCCAAATAAGAGTGCAAGTGGACTTTTATTTGTCATTGTTGAGGGGTCTTCTTTTTCTTATATTTCAAAGGAATTACAAGATAATCTAGCAACAATGCAACAGGATACATTTTTTTTTGGGTAACCGTGGGTGTCCGGACTAGCTTGCGCGCACCTCGACTAATCCCACAAGGCCAGGGCGACCGGGTGAATCACTTGTGGCCACCCCTTGAGATTCGAACTTGAGAACAATGCAACTGGATACATAATAGTCCTATATTGATTTCTATACATAATCTGGCAACTTGTATCATAATTATTACAAATCAACACTAAACAAAGGCAATAATTAGATCAGGTTCATGGAGTAGCTATTGCATTAAATCTCTATAACATAAAAACTTTTCAAATCGATCCACTGAAATTCAGGAAACCATCGACAAGAGTAGAAAATAAAAGAAGACTAAATATTTCAATTTCTTTACCGAATACATTTTTGCTCATTCAAAAATTGCTTATTTTTGCTCACCCTCCTCTTCCATTGGCTAATACAGTGGGATTCATGATTAAATGAGAATTAATTAATGGTGTAAAGTACTGAGCCCCACTACATCAACCAATGAAAAATGAGGGTGAACAAAAAGTGAACAATTTTTGGGTAAACAAAAATGCACATTTCTTTACCTTGGTGGGTTTTCAACTATTTTTTAGATGAAAAAGCTTACTAGGAAAATTCGCTTTTGTTACTTTTTATTTCCCTTTCTAAATTCAAAAAGAGTCAAAGTACCAGAGCTTCTTCCTCCCATCTTAAAAATAATAATAATAATAAATTGAGGGAAAATTTTTGGTGAAATAATTAAGTAGATGGAATTTGTGAAATTAACAATTTTTGACATGTTTCTAAAAATGAACCAAATTATGATGATGAATTTCAGATTGAAATCTTATATGGCTAGTGCTAATGCCAAAGCAGAAAGAGTCGTTAAAAGTTTTAGCAACACTTGGGTGACTGTCGCTAAAACTTTTAGCGACACTTTCTGTTTTAGCATTAGCACTTTCTGCTTTGGCATTAGCATCACATCTTATAAACAAGATTCAACTTAAAATGACAAACAAACGTGCTACAACCCTCCTTGCCAGCTAGAAACCAGTTATACAACTTGCGCCATTGTTTCTGATTTGTAGCTCCTGCTGTTCTCTAAGCCCCATGCAATAATTACTTATGTACACAAAATCAGAGTTAAATTTAAACGAGGAAGCAGCAGCAAGGCCATCCTTATTGAAAAACAGAAGAGTCGAATTATTAGGACTGCCAAAAAAAATTGTCTGTAAATTACACATTGGAGAGAGAGAGAGAGAGAGAGTGTTCCAAATTTCCAATATCGGGTTGGAATTATGTAGGTGTGACTTGAGGTGCAACTAGGAAATAAGGTCGTCGTCGTCAGCAGGCATGGCTAGGAAAGGTTTGAAGGTCATAAGCAGTCCAATCAATTCAATCAGGTTTAGTATGAGGAAAACCATATGTTCTCCTGCATTTAACAAACTACAAAAATCAATATGCATCTAATTTATATTAACAAATCAAATATACGGAAACAACACAAGATTATCATATCATTTCATGGTGGTGTCATCTATTATACATGGAACCACAAAATTGTCACCAAACACTCACAAAACTAACTACCACATTAGTCAACATCTCTCCACACACTAGGAGGTTTTATTTTCCCGAATAAAAATTGGCAGAGTAGACAAGTTCTAAAAGTCAAGATTTGAGCACACTAATTAGGCATGTCAATTTCTAGAGACAAGAATAATTGCTACAGTAGGAAATCCTCTTTATGAATGACATTTGAAGACTAAAAGCTCACTTAAATGTGTTTGCACCCAAAAATCGTCAAAGGTTTTTAAGGCCGAATGCAGAGAGACAGGATGGCCTTGAGCCCGTTCGGCCCAAGAAGGATCTGCTTTCACCTGATAACATTAGGCATGCAAGCAATAGTGACATGGTTTGGGCGTGGAGGATAACCAATGTGTTGCTGGAAAAGTTGTTAAGGCATGAAATGAAGCCTTGAAGCAAGGTTGCATGCCCGATCCCATGCGAGGTGATCTTGTTAGACATCGAGCATCGTAGCTTCTGACTGTGAGTAATGAGCAATAACCTATGTATAAGCTTGACGGAGAGTTCGGGCCTCCGAAAGCAGCCCGATGGTTCAGGGATAGATTCAAGAGGTTCGTTGGGCTCGATGTTCGATGGTCATCACAACAAGGGAGCAGACCATTTGGTATGGTTCAAACAAAAAGAGAAAGCTCGAGTCTTCATCCAGATGAAGATTAGGCCAGATTTTAAGGAAACCGATAAACAGTAAGTATGGAATCCATTCCTTATCGGTTTTGGAAGCAAATCCCATAATTTTCGGGCACGTTTGTTAAGGAAAGAGATTGGCCTCATCTAGCTGGCATTTGGAATCAGATCCGAGGAATTTGGGACTGACACGATCTTGATAGGGATGCAAAGAGTTGGGATTAGGAAAGGAAGTTCTTCTTCTTTATTCTAGTGATTGCGTAACTCAGGGAGTTCTTACCATATCCTAATACCTTGAGGCCGCTATAAATACACAAGCCGACCAGCATTCAAGGTACTCTGCGTCATTCTCGAAAGTTCGCATCCTAAAGAATTCAAACAACATTCTTTGCATTCCCAGTGTTCAATACAGCATCCACAACTTTAGGCTTCTGCCCTAATTGCTATTTATTTGATTTTAGGCTTTTAGTCCGCGAACAAACAGAGACTGTTCTGTTCTTGTTCCTTTGATTTATTGTTGCCCAAAATAAAGTGTCTTTTCTCAAAGGTATTTTGTTATTGTGTATGTGATTTGTATTTACTTTGGTAAATTTGGCACAAATTGGCTTGTGTGCTTCAATTCTGCCGTAGGACTTTTGAACCAGGGTACTTTCCTACTTGTCCATCACAATCGCCTAGTAGAAGTTAGATTTTAAGCCTCTTGCACCACTTGCTTGAGCCATTTAGGAATTTAGTTGGCACAGTGAGCCTGTCTAGCTCTGGCACGCCAAACCAAAACTATAGCAAACAAAATCAGTGTTTCCTAGAGGCTTGGTAAAGTTATACAGTCACCTCCTGGCTACTCAGAAAAATTACAAAAAACAAAAATTATAGAAGTGATGTGTCCAATAAATGGTTTGGACCAAAAAAAGAAAATAAACTCAGTCCAACCACCAGAAAATTAAAAAGAATTTACAAGACTTAATACTGTGGATTATCTTCACACATATATATATATATATTTGTTTGGTTTTTTAAGAATATTAAATCATCAAAACCTGCATCTCAAGTATGATTGCTAGCATTCAACTAAAGCTTGTTAACATTCATCTCAAAGAAGTCTTACCTTCCTTCTGCTAAAGAATGTCATCTCTCTAGTGGGAGTCTCAAAATAAATTTAATGATCAATTGCTAATGACATAAGGTATTGGCTCCACTTACGTAGGTGATGGGAGGGATGAGCTTGAGAAGAATAAACCTCCAAGATTATTTTGCATAAAGTGGGTGCTTCACAACTCAAGGCCATGGTCATACACTTAAAAAATACTATAGCTCTTACACTACACTGCAGATGGGTTGAAAATGAGCTCCGCTTTTCATCCTCAGACAGGCAGACTCACTGAGCAGACTAATCAAGTGATGGAGGATATGCTTCAGGCGTGTGTTATTGACTTCAAGAGTTCGTGGGAGATCCACCTGCCCTTAATCGAGGTTGCCTACAACAACAGTTGTCACTCTAGCATAGGGATGACTCTGTTTGAAGCGTTGCATGGGAGACCGTGCCGATCACCGTTATGTTGGGCTGAATCAGAGATGGAAAACTCCTTGGACTGCAGATGTTCCGAGAGACTAGTGAAAAGACCAGCATAGCAAGAGAAAATATGAAAGTAGCACAGAGCAGACGGAAAAGTTATGCAGACAAGTACTGCAAAGACTTGGAGTTTAGTGCCAAAGATCATGTGTTTCTCAAGGTATCTCCAGAGCGAGGTGTTTGTTGATTGTCGACATTTTATATATGTATATATATATTCTTTTTCTTATTTACCATTTGTTAGGGGATCAATATGTAATTATTATTATCTTCTGTATTCTCTTCTCAATGAATAAAATAGAGGGTCTCACTGTTGTGAACCCTTAGCTTGACAAAATAATATTCAATATGGTATCAGAGCCAACCATGGAGAATCATCAACCCTAACCACTGTTGAGAAATTATTTGTTCCAAAAGTTCAGTGAGACAATGTGCCTCGCGTTATTTTATTAACATAGAGAAGAAAGGAAATATAATTACATTGTAGTCCTCCTAATATAATCTAATCTAAATAGACACCAAAAAACTTATAGATAAAATAAAACATTCAACATTCCCGCTCAAGCTGGTGCAAAGATATCTCTTATGCCCAGCTTGCTCAGGATGAAATGAAAAGGCCTACTAGCAAGACTTTTGGTAAGAACATCAGCTAATTGCTCTCCAGACTTCATAAATGGAGTACAAATGTTCCCACAATTTAACTTCTCTTTGATAAAGTGATAGTCTATCTCCACGTGTTTAGTTCTGTCATGCTGAACCGGATTGTGGGCAATACTAATCGCGGCCTTACTATCATAATATAACTTCATTGATGTTTTAGGCTTCAAACCCAAATCAGATAGAATGATCTGAATCCATAACAGTTCACACATTCCCTAAGCCATGACTCTAAACTCTGCCTCAGCACTTGACCTAGCCACAACGGGCTGTTTCTTGCTCCTCCACGTTACTAAGTTCCCTCCAACGAAAGAACAATACCCAGTTGTTGATCTTCAATCAGTCACTGATCCTGCCCAATCAGCATCTGTATAGGCTTCAACTTGGGTATGTCCATGCTTAGTAAAGAACAAACCTTTCCCAGGTGCTGACTTGAGATATCTCACAACTCGAAGAACAGCATCCATATGAATTTGTTTAGGAGAATGCATAAATTGGCTCACTACACTCACTGCAAAAGCAATATCGGGTCTGGTGTGAGATAGATATATCAGTTTACCTACCATTCTCTGATATCTCCCTTTATCTACTGTTTCTCCTCCCGGATCATCACCAAGCTTCAGATTTGAGTCCATTGGAGTATCAGCTGCCTTGCATCCAAGCATTCTAGTTTCATTTAGCAAATCCAGTACATACTGTCTCTGGGATAAAAAAATCCCATCTCTGGATCTTGCCACTTCAATTCCCAAGAAATACTTCAAGTTACCCAAATCTTTGATTTCAAATTCCTTGGCCAGATAATTTTTTAACTTCCCCATTTCTTCTACATCATCTCCAGTGAGGACAATATCATCAACATATACAATCAAAGCTGTCACTTTTCCACTGGAAGAGTGTTTAACAAAGAGGGTATGATCGCCCTGACTTTGTTTGAACCCATACCTTACCATAGCTTGTGAAAAACGATCAAACCACGCTCTAGGTGATTGTTTAAGCCCATATAATGACTTTCGAAGACGACAGACTTTCCCTTTGGTTTTGTTGTCCTCAAAGCCTGGGGGAACATCCATATAAACCTCCTCCTCTAAATCACCATGAAGGAAGGCATTCTTTACATCAAACTGATGTAGTGGCCACTCTAAATTCGCTACAAGAGATAACAAAACTCTGATGGAGTTCATCTTTGCCACTAGAGCAAAAGTCTCCTGATAATCGACCCCATAAGTCTGAGTAAACCACATAGCAACCAGACGAGCTTTGTACCTCTCAATTGTCCCATCAGCATTGTATTTCACAATGAACACCCACTTACACCCTACTATTTTTTTTCCTCGAGGTAATTCAGTTACTTCCCAAGTGCAATTTTTTGATAGTGCTCTCATCTCTTCAACCATGGCAGAATTCCACCTTGGATCAGACAATGCTTCCTAAACACAGTTAGGAATTGAAACAGAAGAGAGACTAGAAACAAAGGCTTTATGAGATGGAGATAAACGAGAGTAAGATACAAAATCGGAAAGAGGGTAAGGATGTTTAGAACGTGTCCTAGTGCCTTTTCGGAGTGCAATAGGAATGTCTAAATCATCAACAGAAGTAGGAACAGGAGATGGAGAGATACCTGGATCATCATCACAAGAAGAGATTGGTTGTAGTGTAGGGAAAGGAACATCTTCCATTTCTTCTACCCCAAATCTCTTTCTCTCTTTATTCTTTGAGTATGTAAGTAACTTTTTCTTTTCTTTCACACTCACACTCTCATCTTCAACTCCTTCTTTCTCTCCTCCTGCTTCCCTTTCTTTTCCTTTCTCTCCTTCAGCTTCCATTTCTCTTTCTTTTAACAAGAGAAAAGAGTTGTGATCAAATCAGTGTTAAACTGGAGCTTACTGATCTAGGGTTGAAGAACAAAGAGAAAGAAGGGAAAAAAAATATAGAAATCAGGCCAGGATACTATTGCGCAGCACAGGGAGAGCCTAGTGACTTCAGCGCAGCCCAGGGAGGGCCTGGTGGCTTCGGCGCAGCCCTGAGATGGCCTGGTGGCTTCGGCTTTGGTGGTGGTGGCTTCGGCGCAGCCCTGAGAGGGCCTAGTGGCTTCGACTTTGGTAGTGGTGATACAAAACCCTACCTAGGGCAGCTCTGATACCATGTTGAGAAATTATTTGTTCCAAAAGTTCAGTGAGACAATGTGCCTCACGTTATTTTATTAACATAGAGAAGAAAGGAAATATATTTACATTGTAGTCCTCCTAATATAATCTAATCTAAATAGACACCAAAAAACTTATAAATAAAATAAAACATTCAACAACCACCTCTATAGTTGCGCCGACCACCCTTCACCATCCCTAACCCTCGCCGGCCACCACCAACACTCACCCCTAACCCTTCGCCGGCCACTACCACTCAACCCTGTGCTGAACCAAACAAGTCCATCCTAACCCTCGCTGAAACCCTCCAGCACCATCAGCACCTAGCGAGACTCATCCTAGCCACCTTAGGCTGAGTCGCACCCTCCTAACCCTCTTCACAACCCTTCGCTGCTTCCATTGATATTTCGGTAACCCTTCTTCTCATTCTGGCTTGATTCAACCTCCGTGTAATTGTTTTCTGACCCTCAATCTTCAACTCTAGATCAGAAAAGTTCTACAATTGTACTGGTTTGATCACAATCCTTCTTCTTTCCTACATAAGTCCGTATTCGAACCAAATGAATAGTCCATAAACAGGACGATTGCACCAAATTGGTGCTTGTGCTTCTAGGTAAGCCTTGATTCCATTCCTTGGGAAATTTGTGAATGTCCCTCTTCATCATGTCGAAGGAAGGTGTGATATCGAAAGACGCCGTTGTTACGAGTTCTCTTGTAGGTAATGAGAGGCTCATTACCGAGAACCCTGGGTCCAAGATCACTACTGTGTTGCTAAATGGTGAAAATTATCTATCATGGTCTCAGTCGGCTACTTTTTGGCTCAAAAGTATGTCAAAGTTTGGTTATGTAAATGGCACAATCAAGGCACCTAGTTCTGAAGATCCTACTTTTGCAAAGTGGGAGGTTGATAATTTTCTGGTAATGAGTTGGTTGACTCATTCTATGGAAGCAGAGATTGCTGATGGATTTTTCGGGATGGAAACTGCCCAAGGCATATAGGATACCCTTGCTAAGACTTATTCTCGCAAGGGTAATGCTACCCAGATTTATGAGTTGCAACGGACTGTTGAAGCTGAAGTCTAGGGAGATCGCTCCACTTTGCAATATTATACTGCTTTGGGTTCTCTTTGGAAGAGGATCGATCATCTTATCACTCATCATCCAGTTTGTCCAGCTGATGCTGCTAGCTTTAAAATATATATATGTTGAAAGTGATGATTTTTAAATTTCTTGCGGTCTCAATCCCAAGTTTGATCTAGTACAAAGCTGGATTCTTGGTATAGAACCCTTGCCATCTCTTAGGGAAGCATTTGCCTATGTCCAGAATGAGAAAAGTCGTCGCTCTGTAATGCTTCCACAGTCATCTACTGACACGTCTGCCTTAATTTCATCTAGCCATCGAGGGGGAAAGCCCTCTACTAGCGTAGGGATTCAGGCTATGAGGTAAGTGATGTGAAAGATAAACTTTGGTGTGACCATTGCAACCGTCCTAGGCATACCCGCGAGACTTGTTGGAGTCTTCACGGACGTCCTCCTATGTCAAAAGGAAGGGGTGGTGGCTGTAGTGGTGGTCGTGGTAATGGTGGTCGTGGTAATGGTAGTCGTGACCACAAGATTAGAATCTGCTTACCAGGAGGAGTTATCAGTTTCTGCAGCGCTATCTGTGCCGGGGACTATCAGTAGTGATATTGAGACATTGAGGCAGATTATGGCTCAGTTAGACACCTCCACTAATGCCTCTACTTCTTTTGCCCAGAAAGGTAATTATGCTACTTTTTCAAGTGCTTTGCATGCTAATTCTCCATAACCATGGATCATTGATTTTGGAGCCTCCAATCATATGACTGGTCTTCCCAGTACTTTTTTCAACTTATATTCCATGTTTAGGGAAAGATAAGGTTAAAACTGCCGATGGCAACTTGTCCTCTATTTCTGGTAAAGGTGTCATTAATGTTTCTAATTCTCTTGCTTTAACTTTAGTTCTTCATGTTCCTAATTTTTCGATTAATCTTCTTTCAATTAATTGTTTTACTCGTGATTTGAACGATTGTGTAACTTTCTTTCCATCTCACTGTGTCTTTCAAGAACTCTCCACGAAGAAGGTGATTGGCAGTGGTAGAAAGGAGAATGGCCTCTATCTTTTGGTGCCTGATGGAGCTGAAAATGGGAGATTAACTAGTGTTGCTCATACTTCACAGAGAGAGAATATTCCTCGAGAGTTGTGGTTATGACATAAAAGATTAGGACATCATTCTTCCTATTTGCTTCGTTATTTATTTCCTTCATCAGTTCCCAATAATTGTGTTTCTAAGATTTCTTGTGAGGCTTGTCAACTCGGAAAACACCACCGTGCAACTTTTAATTCAAGTATAATAAAAGTACTATTCCATTTGCACTTATTTATACTGATGTTTGGGGTCCATCTCATATTACTACTTTGAATGACTATAGATGGTTTGTAACTTTTATTGATGACTACACTCGCACGACTTGGGTATATTTGATGAAAGAAAAGAGTGATGTTTTTTCTGTTTTTAAATCTTTGGGTAATTCTATTGGCACCTACCTCATTTGTTCTTTACACTCATTTACTCTTCACATTCATTATTCCAATTAAAATTAAAACAATCTACTCTCTACACTCACCCCCTATTCCCAAAATAACCCTAACTACTTTATACACCCACTATATTCATCATCATCATCATCATCATCATCATCATCTTCCCTTCAAACCCTAACTATTTACTGATGAAAACCAAATGAGAGGTTTGATGGTGGTAGAAGCGGAAATGAACCGATGAAAACCCACTTGTAGATCAAAGTGAATTGCAAACCCTAAATGAATATGTAAAGAGGCATATAGCAAAGACTAGAAAAAAGGAAATTGAAACCCAATATGAGAATGCATATAAGTATACACACATACAAATTGTATTAATAATTATCAGATTGATTTAGGCGCTGGTGATAGGTATTATATGTATCATGGTCAATTGGTCATATACACATACATATATACATATATATATATGTATCGTATTTCATTTGGGTTATGGTGGTACCATCTCAGTGGGGGTGACGGATGATTATGAGTCATGACAAGGGTGTTACAGAGGAAATGAAGTAGAAGTATAGGTGCGCTGAATGGAGAGAAGAGTATAGAGACGAGAAAGAAGAGAGACGATATGTCCTTCAATGTCATTTTGTAGAGGGGTGAAATTGTAATAAGAAAGTATCATTGAGTGGTGGGTGTAGAGAGCAAAATAGGTGGGTGTCAATAGAATTACCCTAAATCTTTTCATAAGATGATATGTACCCAATTCAGTACTGTTATTGAAATTGTTTGATCTAATAAAGGGGTTGAATATATCTACAGTGACCTCACTCACTATTTTTCTGAGCATGGCATGATACATCAAACTTCATGCACCAATACTCCACAACAAAACGGAGTTACTGAAAGAAAGAATCCTCACTTGTTGGAGTCTGCTCGATCTATGTTGTTCTCTATGGAGATCCTAAAGTCCTATTGGGGGTAGGCAGTCTTGACTGTTGCTTACCTCATCAATCGTTTGCCTACTCGTGTCCTTAGTAAGAAAGCTCCTATAGAACTTCTTACCAACCCTTCTTCCATCTTTATTATTCCTCTTAAAGTATTTGGTTGTGTCTGCTTCGTTCACATTCACTCTCCTTCCAAACAGAAATTAGACCCTCGTGCTCTTAAATGCGTCTTTGTTGGTTATTCTCCTACACAAAAAGGGTATAAGTGTTATCATCCTCCCTTTCGTAAGTGGTTCATATCTTTGGATGTTACTTTTGATGAAAAATTATCCTACTTCCAGCCCTCTCTTCAGGGGGAGAAACAATCAGGCGAACAGAAGTTTGTAGAAACGGTGCCCATTTCTTGTAGGAAGAGAGGAGGGAGTAAGAAAAAGAGAGAAAAGTGGTAGTAGAGAAGAAAAAGGAAAGGAAAGTGGTAGTGAGGAAGAAAAAGGAGAAGAAAATAGGAGTGAAGAAAAATAGAAGATGAGAGTGAGGAGAGGAGAGGAGAGGAGAGGAGAGAGCCGAGGATAAACGGAAGGAGTTGTTGACCTATTCAAAAAACAAAAGTAGAAGGATTTTTGGGGCAACAGATGAGAGGATCATTTCTCCAATCCCACAACAATTGACTTCTTCTAGTGATGAAGTTCAGGTATCTCTACTCCTTCTAGTCCCTCTACTCCCGTTCATGTTTCTTCTTTTGAAAATGAGTTGGACATTCATATTGCTCTACGCAAATGCACCAAATACCCTCTTTCTAAAATTGTTTCGTACTCTCGGTTGCCTCCATCTTATAAAGCTTTTGTGTCCAAACTCGATTTTGTTTCCGTCCCTAACCATGTACAGGAAGTTCTCTTCAATCCTAAGTGGAAATTTGCCATGTTTGAAGAGATGAAAGCACTTCGCAAAAATGGCACTTGGGAATTATCAGAGTTACCCCGTGGAAAAAAGACAGTGTGGTGCAAGTGGGTATTCACTATAAAACATAAAGCACATGGAATAATAGAGAGATACAAAGCCAGGTTGGTGGCCAAGGGCTTTACTCAGACCTATGGAGTGGACTACCAGGAGACTTTTGCTCCTATTGCAAAAATGAACTCCATCAGAATCTTCTTGTCTCTAGCAGCGAATTTAGAATGGCCCTTGCATCAGTTTGATGTGAAGAATGCATTCCTGCATGGGGACTTAGAGGAAGAGGTTTATAACGACATACCCCTAGATTCGAGGATGATAAGACTAAAGGAAGAGTGTGTCACCTTAGGAAGTCTTTATATAACCTTAAACAATCTCCCAGAGCTTGGTTTGATAGGTTCTCTCAAGCGATGATCAGGTATGGTTTCAGACAAAGCCAAAGTGATCATACTCTCTTTGTTAAGCACTCATCACAGGGAAGCGTAACTGCTTTGATTGTCTATGTCGATGATATTGTTTTAAGTGATGATTTAGAGGAGATGAAACGATTGAAGTCATACCTGGCTATAGAATTTGAAATCAAAGACTGGGAAATTTGAAGTACTTATTGGGAATCAAAGTAGCTAGATCCAAGGAGGGAATATTCATATCTCAATGTAAGTATGTTTTGGACTTACTTAAGGAAATTGGCGTGCTAGGGAGTAAGGCGGTAGATACTCCAATGGATCCTAATGTAAAACTTGGCGACGATCTTAATGGAGAACCTATTGATAAGGAAAGGTACGAGAGATTGATAGGTAAGTTAATTTACTTGGGTCATACTAGACCTAACATTGCTTTTGCAGTTAGTGTAGGTAGTCAATTCATTCACAATCCCAAACAACTCTATCTAGATGCTGTGTTTAGAATCGTGACGTATTTGAAGTCAGTACTAGGGAAAGGTTTATGTTTTGCTAAACATGGTCATACATTAGTAGAAGCCTCTACCGATGCAGATTAGGCCGGGTCAATTACGGACAGGAGGTCAACCACAGGTTATTACTCGTTTGTTGGTAGTAATTTGGGAACTTGGAGGAGTAAGAAGCAGTCAGTAGTGGCCAAGTCTAGCGCAGAGGTAGAGTTTAGGGCTATGGCACAAGGGGAATTTGAGTTGTTGTGGGTTCAGATTGTGTTGTCCGATCTTGGCTTTGGACCAAAGGGCTCGATGAAATTATATTGTGATAACAAGTCGGCTATTACTGTCGCACACAATCCTGTTCAGCATGACAGGACAAAGGATGTGGAGATCGACATGCATTTCATCAAGGAAAAGCTAAATAATGGAAGCATTTTTATGCCTTTCATAAATCAGGAGAGCAACTAACTGTTATTCTGACAAAAGGCCTTGCTAGTTGATCATTTCATTTTATTCTTGGCAAGCAGCGCATAAGAGACATCTTCGCACTAGCTTGAGGGGGAGTGTTGATTGTCGACATTTTATATTCATTATTTTTTTTTTCTTATTTATCATTTGTCAGGGGATCTATCTGTAATTATTACTCCCTCCGTCGCATGATAAGTGCCCACTTTCTTTTTGCACAATGTTTAAGAAAGTTGTATTATATTAATTTATTTGGTTCATTAAAGAGTCACTTTCCAATTTTACCCTTGGATGTGATGGGTGTTTGACTTTTTGCTTGTTTTGGGACCACAAATAAATGCTTCTTTGTCTTTATTATAAGGGTAGTTTTGGAAAATAAGTAAAAGATATATGCCAATTTAGGAAGGTGGACACTTATTGTGGGACATCCCAAAAAGGAAATGTGGACACTTATTATGGGACAGAGGGAGTATTATCTTTTGTATTCTCTTCTCAATGAATAAAATAGAGGGTCTCACTATTGTGAACCCTAAGCTTGGCAAAATAATATTCAACATGTTGAGAGTTATTTTATATTTCTTATTTTATCTGAGGACTTATATGTAATTTTATTCTCTGTATTGATGTTAATATAATAATAGAGAGAGAGAGAGTGATTACTCTCCCTAAGCCAGTAAAACAATTCTTCTCTCTAATTCAACATGGTATCAGAGCTACCCTAATAGGGTTTACCACCATCAGCACCAACCACCACATGCGCCACCACCATCAACACCAACCACCACCAGCGCCGCACCATCAGCCCCCACTAAGCCTTCGCCGCACCACCAGCCAGCCACCAAACCTGCGCCGCACCAGCCAGCCACCCACCCACCCAGCACTCGCCGCACCCCCACACACCCACCCAACCTTCGCCGGACCACAGCATGGCCCCCTAGGCTGCGCCGGACCTTTCCTAGCCTCATCTACCTATCTCGGCAACCCTAAAATTCCTTGGGTCAGTCTCTACAACCTATTCTGGCCTAACCGGATCATATCCAATCATCTTCTTCTCTTTTCTCTAACCTAGATCAGTGGGTACTCTATAAACCCTTGATCTGATCACAACCCTTATCTTTTCTAAGGTTTAGGTCCATCTCTAGACCAATGATCTGTCCATAAATTGGACTTTTGCACTTGTTTGGTGCATGTGACGACTAGGTTACCTTCTTGCCGCGTGTGATTGTTCAAACCAAGAGTTTTCTACACGATGTCAAAAGAGGATTTGTCAACACCCCCTACCACTGGCGTTGTGAGTTCTCCTATAGGTAATGAGAAGCATTCCCTCATTACCGAGAACCCAGGTACAAAATTACCACAACCTTATTCAATGGTGAAAATTATATCTCTTGGTCTCAGTCTGCCACCTTCTGGCTCCGTAGTAGAGCAAAGTTTGGCTATGTTGATGGTACACGCAAGGCACCTAGTCGTGAGGATTCCACTTATGCCACGTGGGAGACAGATAATTATTTGGTTATGAGTTGGCTCGTTCACTCGATGGAGCCATCGATTGCCGAATTTTTCTTGGAAATGGAGACTGCACAGGATATCTGGGATACTCTTGCTCAAACGTATGCCCGGCAAGGGAATGTGGCTCAAGTTTATGAACTTCGCAGGGGTATTGAGGCGGAGGTTCAAGGTGAGCGTACTATTCTGCAGTATTATACCTCTTTATCCACGATGTGGAAACGTTTGGATCATTTGAAGAATTATCGTCCTGTCTGCCTCACGGATGCAGCTAGCTTTAAGGAATATATTGAGAGTGAGAGAATTTTTAAGTTCTTGGCTGGACTCAATTCAGAGTTTGATCAGGTGCGAAGCCGGGTTCTTGGGATGGAACCTTTACCCTCTATCCAGGAAGCATTTGCGTATGTTCAGAATGAATAAAGTCGTCGTTCAGCTATGCTTGTCCCTACTTCTACTGACAGGTCTGCCTTAGCCTCCAGCCAAAGAGGGCCTAAGGGCCCTTATCCTCTCAAGAACCAGCCTTTGACAGATGAGACAATAGAAGACAAGAGTAAGCAGTTCTGGGATTACTGCAATAGACCTTATCATAATCGACAGAGTTGCTGGAAGCTTCATGACCGTCCTCCTTTCACCAAAGGAAAGGGGGGTGGACGGGGCGGAGGTCGAAATAGTGGAAGGGGGAACGGATCTCGGGCTAACTTATCCAGTGCTCCAGATGTGACTTACTCAGAGGAGTCACCTTCTCCTTCACCTGCCGGCGGGAGCCTCAATAGTACTGATATGGAGACCTTGAGGCGTATTATGGCACAACTTGACGCTCCCACGAGCTCTTCTACCTCTTTTGCTCATGCAGGTAATGTTGTTAATTTTCCTAGTGCTTTACATACTCCATCTCACCAACCATGGATTATAGACTCAGGGGCTTCCGATCACATGACTGGTTTGTCCACTGTCTTTTCTACCTATAATCCTTGTTCTGGGAAAGATAAAGTTAGAACAGCCGATGGTAATTTTTCTTCCATTTCTGGTAAAGGTGTCGTTTATGCTTCTGATTCACTAGCCTTATCTTCTGTCCTTCATGTCCCAAACTTTTCGACTAATCTTCTCTCCATTAGTCGACTTACACGTGATCTTAATTGTTGTGTAACCTTTTTTCCTTCTCCCTGTGTTTTTCAGGACCTCTCCACAAAGAAGATGATTGGCAGTGGTAGGGAAGCGAATGGACTCTATTTCCTGTCGCCCAATAAAGATGGAATTGGAAGTGTGACCAAAGGTGCCCATCATTCATCGAGGGAGAATCTCCCTGAGGATGCGTGGCTGTGGCACCAAAGACTAGGACATCCATCTTTTTTTCTTTCTTAGTTATTTGTTTCCTTCATTAATAAACGATAAAGACATTTCGAATGTTTTCTGTGAGGCTTGTGAACTTGGCAAGCATCATCGTGCCACTTTTAATTTAAGTTTGAATAAAAGTACTTCTCCTTTCCAGCTTATTCATACTGATGTGTGGGGTCCCTCTCATATTTCTTCTTTAAATGGTTTTAAGTGGTTTGTTACTTTTATCGATGATTTTTCACGTACTGCGTGGGTGTATCTGATGAAAAACAAGAATGAAGTGTTTTCCATTTTCAAAACATTTCACAAAATGATTTGCACTCAGTTTAGTACAGTTGTAAAAATTATCCGTTCTGATAAAGGAGGAGAGTATATTTATGGTGGTCTTCAAGATTACTTTTCAGGGCATGGGATGATCCACCAAACTTCATGTACTAATACCCCCCAACAGAATGGCGTTGTTGAGCGCAAGAATCGCCACTTGTTAGAAACTGATAGGTCCATGATGTTTTCGATGCAGCTTCCAAAGTCCTATTGGGGGGAGGCTGTCTTGATTGATGCCTATCTTATCAATAGGTTACCCACTCGTGTCCTCGGTAAAAAATCTCCCATTGAAGTTCTTCTCCAACCATCCTCTCTGTTTGGTATTTCTCCCAAAGTCTTTGGTTGTGTCTGTTTTGTACACAATCAATCTCCATCCCGAAAAAAGTTGGATCCTCGTGCTAGTAAGTGCATTTTTCTAGGATATTCCCCCACTCAAAAGGGATATAAGTGCTATCCTCCTCCTTCGCGTACATGGTATGTCTCTATGGATGTTACCTTCCATGAGACATACTCCTACTTTCAGTCTCCACAGTCACATCTTCAGGGGGAGAAACAGAGTGAGGAAGAGATGCCTGATATGCCTGGTACTATTATATGCATTGAAGGAGTTGAAAACGCTGAAAATGAAGGAGGAGAAAAAGCTGAAAATGGAGTTGAAAAAGCTGAAAATGAGAGAGTGGAGGGGGAACCTAAGAATAGTGAGGGAGAAAGAGAACAAGCTACGGAGAAGGGAAAACAAAAAGAGTTACTAACATACTCAAAGAATAAGGAGAGAAAACGGTTTGGGGCATCAGAGATAGAGGCTATTCCTTTCACTTCACTACAGCCAATCACTTCCAGTGATGATGATGGTCCAGGTATGTCCAGTACTCAAATTTCTATTCCTGGTTCTAGTGATGATTTAGACATTCCCATTGCTCATCGAAAGGGCATTAGGGCATGTACCAAACACCCGCTCTCTAACTTTGTTTCATACTCTCGTTTATCTCCTTCCTATAAAGCTTTTGTGTCCAAAATTTCCTCTGTCTCTGTTCCTAACCATGTCCAGGAAGCTCTGTCTGAGCCTAAGTGGAAGTCCGCCATGGTTGAGGAGATGAAAGCACTCTCCAAAAATCGCACTTGGGAATTAACAGAACTACCTCGGGGAAAGAAGACGGTGGGTGCAAGTGGGTGTTCACTGTGAAACACAAAGCCGATGGGACAGTGGAGAGGTACAAAGCAAGGTTAGTGGCCAAAGGATTTACCCAGACTTACGGGGTAGACTATCAGGAGACCTTTGCTCCAGTGGCCAAGATGAACTCGATTAGAATCCTGTTATCTCTCGCAGCAAACTTGGAGTGGCCTCTACATCAATTCGACGTAAAAAATGCTTTCCTACACGGTGACTTAGAGGAGGAGGTGTACATGGATGTTCCTCCAGGCTTTGAAGACACCAAGACAAAGGGGAAGGTATGTCGTCTCAAAAAGTCTTTGTATGGGCTCAAGCAATCACCTAGAGCATGGTTCGATAGATTTTCACAAGCCATGATTAGGTATGGATTCAAACAGAGCCAAGGGGATCATACACTTTTTATAAAACACTCTTCAGGAGGTAAGTTGACTGCTTTAATTGTTTATGTGGATGACATAGTCCTCATAGGGAATGATTTAGAGGAAATGGGACAATTGAAAGTTCGTCTTGCCAAGGAATTTGAAATCAAAGATTTGGGGAGTTTAAAGTACTTCTTGGGAATCGAGGTTGCACGGTCTCAAGAGGGAATATTTATTTCACAGCGAAAGTATGTATTGGATCTGCTGGAGGAGACAGGAATGCTTGGGTATAAGGCAGCTGATACTCCAATGGATCCAAATTTGAAACTGAGTGATGATCCAAGTGGGGAATTAGTTGACAAGGGAAGATATCAGAGACTCGTAGGCAGACTGATTTATCTTTCCTACACCAGACCGGACATTGCCTTTGCTATAAGTGTAGTTAGCCAATTTATGCACTCCCCAAGACAGACTCACCTTGATGATGTTTTTCAGATTGTAAGGTACCTCAAATCAGCTCCAGGAAAAGGGTTGTTCTTTGCTAGGCATGGTCATACCCAAGTAGAAGCGTATACCGATGCGGATTGGGCTGGGTCAGCATCTGATAGGAGATCGACTACCGGGTATTGTTCCTTTGTTGGCGGTAATCTTGTTACCTGGAGAAGCAAAAAGCAGTCAGTAGTAGCTCGATCGAGTGCAGAGGCAGAGTTTCGGGCCATGGCACAAGGGGTGTGTGACCTACTGTGGATTCAGATTATTTTGGTTGACCTTGGATTTGGGCCTAAGGATTCAATGAAGCTATACTGTGACAACAAGTCAGCGATCAGCATAGCTCACAATCCAGTGCAACACGATAGAACCAAGTATGTTGAAATCGATCGACATTTTATTAAGGAGAAGTTATATAGTGGAATTATTTGTGCTCCATTTGGTAAAGTCAGGAGAGCAGTTAGCTGATGTTTTAACTAAGAGTCTTTCTAGTAGACCTTTTTATTTTATTCTTAGCAAGCTGGATATGAGAGATATTTTTGCACCAGCTTGAAGGGGAGTGTTGAGAGTTATTTTATATTTCTTATTTTATCTGAGGACTTACATGTAATTTTATTCTCTGTATTGATGTTAATATAATAATAGAGAGAGAGAGTGATTACTCTCCCTAAGCCAGTAAAACAATTCTTCTCTCTAATTTAACACAACAATGTTGTCAGATTTGGGTAGAAGAAATGAAAGCTATCGCCTCGCTACATCAAACCATTTGAAATCCTTGAGGGTGTTGGGAAAGTTTCTTATAGGTCTACATTGCCGCTAAGAATGTCCGAGTACACGTCTTTCACGTGAGTATGTTGAGAAAGTATGTTCACGGCTCGACGCATGTGATCGACTTCAAGGATATCGAAGTAATGACAACGTGTCCTACAATGAGAGGCCAGTGCGTGTCATGCATCGCGAGATTAAGAAACTAAGGAACAAGGAGATTCCTTCGGTGAAGATTCAGTGGAAGCATCTTTACAAAGGGGAAGCGTCTTGGGAATTGGAATTGGAAATGCCCGAGAAGTATCCGGAGTTATTCCAAGACTAGTCAACTCAGATTTTAGGGATGAAATCTATTGATAGATGGTGGAGAAATGTAGCACCTGTAATTTTCCAATATTTTCCCGAATCTTCTCTATATTTTCCCTATGATATTATACATATGTATATTAAATCAGTAATCTAACCCTTAATTTTATTTGGACTCTTCCTAGATGTGTGTATTAGAAGAAAGTAATGTCTTGATTTTATTCCACTAGTATGTACAATATTTATACAATTAAGAGAGGAAAAAGAAAAGGAAAGGAAAAACTAAGAAAGGAAAATTACAGATTAATATCAAATCTGTCAAATCCTAATTAACATAAATAACGTGACCGGTAAATTATGACAACATAAATTTCAATAATTCCAATAGTATTTAACCTTTTGAACCTTTAGAGAAAAGCTCAACCTGAGCACTTGAGTAAGCTTAAGCGCTCGAGAGACACTCGCATCACCCTAGCGCTAGCACTGTGTTTTCGCAGCTGGACAACTGTCCACCCCCTTGCAATAAAAGCCTTCATTCCTCTCCAGTTTAAACAGTTACAGAATTCTGAGAGAGAGAGAGAGAGAAAACTATATATATAGAAAGAGAGTTCACCCCTCATGCTCATACACACTCGTACACCTTGCATATGATGATCAAGCACCCATACACACATAATTCTAAACACCCACATCAACATTGTGCCTAAACTCCAAAGAACAAGAAGAAGGAAGAAAAGCAAGACTGAGAAGAGAAGAAAGAAGGAAAAGAGCCCAACCTGAGCTCAAGCTTGCAAGCTCACAAACTCACACATACACACTTTTGCATCATCCACCATCATCTAAGCCAGGTGAGTGTCCTATTTCACTTGGTTATGTTAGAGTTTATGTCTATGTTATGTTATTTTCTTTTTTTCTTTTTTTTATTCTTCCTAAGGTTATTATTATTATTGACATATAATAAAAGAGAGAAGACTGTATTAGTCTTCTAAGTTTTGCCCCAACTCTAATCTACATGGTATTAAAGCCTCCCTGAGAGGGAAACCACCATCAGACCACCACCCGACACCACCAACCCTACACCCATCTGCGCCGCAGCCACCCCTGATGAACACCTACCTGCGCCGCAGCCCCAATACACCCCTGACCTAGCCAGCAGCCTCTTTCCCTACCCCTACCAGAAGCGCAACTCTCCTGAGCCCCTACCCAATTATCTGCAATGGCTTTGACCTACCCACTTCTCCAATTTTTCTTTCCATCCTATATTATTCCTAACTGATCAAACCTTATGTGCCAGTAACTGATCTACAGCTCCTAAACCTGTGCTTCCTTACATCCATTTTTCCCTTCTCACAGCCACAGCATTCAACCTTACTAGTTTTGATTGAAGGTTAATTTCCTCAATTTTTTGGTCCTTTTATGAACCTTGGATTAGTGGTGACTAATCCTTTGGCATCCTTATGGTGATTTGATTGCTCTTGAGTGCTTCGACTTTGTTTGTACCAGTTCCTCTTCCCTTAGTTATTGTTGCCGGTATTGTTTTCTTTTGTGTTAATTCACAATTGCGGATCCAGAAAAATCCACCATGACTAAATAGCAGCGTAGGAGTGAAAATTTCATTGTTCATCCAAACGATAGCCCTAATGTTAAACTCACTACGTCTCTTTTCAATGGTCAAAATTATCTTGCATGGTCTGGATCTTTGATCATGTCGTTAAAGGGCCGAGGAAAGATGTGGTACATTACCAGCAAAATTAAAGCACCCACCATCGAGGATACTGTAAAAGTGGAGAAATAATATATTTGATTGATACAAAAAATGATTACAAGAGCCTAATATATATAAGCTTAGCTACAAACTACACTTTTACAATCTAACTGATGTGGGACACTATTACACTTTTTACAATATTATCCTCTAACACTCCCCCTCAAGCTGGAGCATACATATCATATGCACCAAGCTTGTCACATATATATTTAACCCGAGCCCCAACTAATGCTTTTGTGAACAAATCGGCTAACTGATCCGCGGATTTCACGTGAACGGCATTGATTACTTTATCTAGAAGCTTTTCTCAAACAAAATGACAATCAACCTCGATGTGTTTTGTCCTTTCATGGAATACTGGATTGGAGGCTATATGAACGGCAGCTTGATTGTCACAAAGTAAATTCATGGGATAAGACTGAGTAAACCCAAGCTCTTCTAGTAGATGCTTCATCCACACTAATTCACACGTAGTATGTGCCATAGCCCTGTATTCAAACTCAGCACTCGACCTAGCAACTACTGTCTGCTTCTTGCTCTTCCAGGACACAAGATTACCACCAACCAAAACACAGTATCCTGTAGTGGATCTCCTATCACCAGGAGATCCTGCCCAATCCGCATCACTGTAGCTCTCAATCCGCATATGATCGCGATCCTGATACAATAAACCACGGCCTGGAGCTCCTTTGAGATACTTCAAAATACGCATCACTGCCTCCCAATGTGTGGTATGAGGATAACTCATGAACTGGCTAATGACACTCACTAAAGGGGCAATGTCGGGTCTAGTAACATTAAGATAATTAAGCTTACCAACCAAACGTCTGTACTGCTCAGGATCCTCCAATAACTCCCCTTGATCTGATAGTATCTTGGTGTTAGGATCCATAGGAGACTCCACAGGTTTGGATCATAACATCCCTGATTCTGATAGGAGATCAAGGACATACTTCCTTTGAGATAAGCAAATCCCTTCACTTGACCTAGCAACCTCAATACCCAAGAAATATCTAAGCTGCCCGAGATCCTTGGTTTGAAATTTACTTTGCAGAAATAACTTCAACTCCAAAATACCCTTAGAATCATCTCCGTTAATAACATTGTCATCAACATACACAAGCAAGAAGATTTTACCTGCTTTAGTATGTCGATAGAAGACTGAATGATCGACACATCTCTGGAGTTCAAATTCAGCAACTACATCACTGAACCTACCAAACCAAGCACGAGGAGACTGTTTCAGGCCATACAAAGATCTTCTTAATCTACATACCATATTCAACTCCCCCTGAGCAACAAACCCAGGTGGTTGCTCCATATAGACCTCTTCCAACAAAGTGTCATTAAGGAAGGCATTCTTGACATCAAGATGATGTAAGGGCCAATGAAATATGGTAGCAAGAGAAATGAGAAGACGAACAGAGGTGATCTTAGCCACAGGAGAGAACGTCTCGGAATAGTCAAGGCCATAAACCTGTGTATAGCCCTTGGCAACAAGGCGGGCTTTCAGGCGATCTATTGTGCCGTCACTTTAATAGTATAAACCCAACGACATCCCACTACTATCTTGCCTGGAGGAAGAGGAACTAAGTCCCAAGTACCAGTATCTCGTAAGGCAGACATCTCATCTTCCATTGCCTGTCTCCATTCGGAGTGGGTAAGAGCCTCTGCAACAGTGTTAGGAACCGACACAGAAGACAAAGAGGTAACAAACGAAGAAAAAACAAGAGATAGACGATTATAAGAGATAAAGTTGGAAATAGGATGAGAAGTATAAGAGCGCTTACCCTTACGAAGAGCAATGGGAAGGTCAGATTCTGATGGAGGCGAATCTGAAGACGCGGAGGCGGTTGGCTGAGTAGCAGAATCCGGAATAATCGATGACAACGAGTGTATGTCTGCAAGTGTGGGCGATCCAGGCGGGAGGAAACCTCTGGGGTAGGAAGGACAGGGGATGTGGGAGGTAATGCAAGAGGTAAGGGAAGCATGAAATCAGGATCACTCATAGAGTGGGACTCTGAATAGTATGGAGTGGACTCAAAAAAGATAACATCGACACAAAGAAATGGTGCAGGGTAGGGCTATAACAACGATAGCCTTTCTGAACACGAGAATACCCTAAGAAAACACACTTAATGGCACGTGGGTCTAACTTGTCAGTGCCCGGGGTAAGCTGATGGACAAAACAAACACAACCAAAAACACGTGGACTAACGGAAAACAGAGACTCAGTTGGTGGAAATAATGTAGCATGAGGAGTGCACCCATCTAGAACAGAAGAAGGCATAGTATTAATTAAATGATAGGCAGTAAGAACTGCATCCCCCCAGTAACATTTTGGAACCCTCATTCAAACAACAAAGTGCGGGTGACTTCTAACAAGTGACGATTTTTTCTTTCAGCAACACCATTTTGTTGAGGTGTGTGCACACACGATGATTGGTGGAGCATCCCACATTTGCTCATGTAGGTGGTGAAAGGATGAGAGAAATATTCCTGTGCATTATCACTACGAAGAATCTGAATAGGAACATTAAATTGAGTTTTAACTTCATTACAAAATGCACAAAATATTGAAAATAACTCGGAACGATCTTTTATTAAATAAATCCACGTTATTCTGAAGAAATCATCAACAAAGCTAACAAAGTAGGGCTATAACAACGGTAACATGAAATCATCAACAAAGTAGGGCTATAAAAAGGTAACATCAACGGACAAAGAAACGGCGCAGGGTAGGGCTATAACAACGATAGCCTTTCTGAACACGAGAATACCCTAAGAAAACACACTTAATAGCACGCGGGCCTAACTTGTCATTTGCTCCCGCTGTTCCTGCTGTTTCTTTGCATCAGTAGTAATAGGAATAACACCGTTAGTTCTTCAGCTAACCGTTTGAAGGAGGCAAAATACTCGGTAACTGAGAGATCACTTTGCTGCAACTGAAAATACTGACAGGAGAGATCATACATCCGAGTGAGATCGCTGGAGAATAAGAGATGAGCATAATCCCAAATATCCTTATAGGTGCCCAAGTGACCACACATATCCGCAACGTGTGGTTCCATAGAGTTCCAAGGGAGGGCAACGATTTGGGCATCCATTTGTTTCCATGTCTTGATGGCCTTGTCGTCAGTGGTGGGAGAAGACTCGGTAAGGTGAGCATCGAAACCCAATCCAGTAAGGGCAATGGTGATAGCCCTAGACCATTGAAGAAAGTTGGAACCATTCAACTTTCGGGTAGTGAGTTGTGGGAGAGCCTTAGACTCCATAAAGAATAAGAGAAAAGAGAAAAATCAGATTGGGAGCAAAACAGATTGAGAAAGGACCAAATCGGAACAGATCTGGACAAACTAAAGGGCTGCCAATGAATAGTAACTTTTACGATGAACACTAACTTTCGAAAGAATAGTAACTTTCGATGAACAGTACCCTCGGATGAACAGTAACTTGCGATGAACAGTACTTTCGATGAACAGTACCTTCGTATGAACAGTACCCTCAGATGAACAGTACTTGCGATGAACAGTAACTTCGGATGAACAGTAACTTGAGGGGCAACGGCTAAGGTTTGAGGGGCTGCTGGTCTTCTTGGATCTTGGACAAAGATCCGGCAATTGATAAAACACGAGAAACACTCTCGATCAACTTTGATCGGCAACAAGAAGAGGAGCGAACCCTAAGATCAGTTGCTCGGATACCATGTAAAAGTGGAGAAATAATATATTTGATTGATACAAAAAATGACTACAAGAGCCTAATATATATAGGCTTAGCTACAAGCTACACTTTTACAATCTAACCGATGTGGGACACTATAACATTACACTTTTTACAATATTATCCTCTAACAGATACTTCTTATGACAAGTGGGAAATGGAGAACTCCACTGTCATGACTTGGCTTTGACACTCTATGATACCAAAGATTGGTGAAGGTTTTTTGAACATGGCTACTGCCCAAGATATTTGGGAGACTATGGCCAGCACTTATTCTTGAAAGGGGAATTCGGCACAGTTTTTTGAGTTATACAGGGATTGATTGGTAGATCTTGTTGAAATTAAGGGATTGTATCCCGGTTTTTATGTTTTTATTTATGGGTCATGTTGACCACATTTAAGGAGTTTAATTTCTTTCCCTTTCTGTTTATTTTCTTTCCTTTCTTTTTCCACCTTGTAATGCTATATATACTGGGGATGTACAGTAATAAAAGTATCACTTCTCCAAATTCTTTTTGGTATCAGAGCCTTTGTTCCTAACCCTAACTACCACAAACCACAACCCACCACCACCGGAATCTCCACCCACTCTAGCCGCAGCCTACCACAACCCTAGCCGTAGCCTCCCAGCCTCTCTCAGCTTCGGCGCACCCCACCCAACCCTAGCCGCAGCCTACCAGCAACCCACCCTCCTGAGGCGCAGCCCTCAAGCCTCTCGGCTTGGTCTAGCAGCCTCTCGGCTGCATTTTTCTGCCCTTCTCGGGCATGTGAAGTAATGTCTTAGGACTTTTCGTCCTTTCTCGTCGTCTCGTCGGCTAACCACGTCTCTGGTTACCCCGTCTCAGTCTGCCGCTGTTAACCGGCTGTCCACTCCTCTTTATTTGGTGTTGTTCTCTCTTGCTGCTGCCATGGCTGATACTGCTAAGTCCGGTGTTACAACTACTGTTTCTACCCCTGCTCGTCTGGATCTCTCTCATCCAACCCCCGCTCAACGAGTTACTAGCGTTGTTTTGAACGGGAAGAATTTTCATGCTTGGTTCAATTCCCTTCGTCTTTACCTTGGTGGCAAACGGAAGATTGGCTGGTTACTTGGCAAGGAGCCCCAACCAACAGAAACTGATGCTAAGTATGAAGAATGGTTTTCTGACAACTGTATTATTTTGGGGTGGATGTTTAATTCGATGGAGGAGTCAATTTATCATATGTTTATGTATCACACCACTGTTCATGGGCTTTGGACAGCTTTGAAGAAGATGTATGCTCATGCTCATTCTGACTCACGAGTTTTTGAACTCTACCAGGACATCTCGCATGCCTCTCAGGCTGCTCTGGGTCACTCTGTTTCTGAATTTTTTTAGCTATTTGTAGACTCGGTGGAAGGAGTTAGCCCAATATGAACCCATCAGTGATTTCCCTAATGATGGTGATGTTGAAGTCAAACGTCTCGATCGTCGGCATACCTACCAATTTTTGATGGGGTTGAAACCTGAGTTCGAGGCCCTGCGTACCCAGAGTCTAAACACTGTTCCTATGTCCTCTTTATTTCAGGCTTTTGCTACTGTTGAAGGGGAAGAGCGTCGCCGTCGCATTTTAGCACCGCCAACGGTGCCGTCTCCTCCAGTCTCTGATCAGATGGCCTTTGCTGCCCGCCCGGGCCCTCGCCCGCCTTTTGGTACTTCAGGTCCACGCCCTCCTGGTGGTGCTCCCTCCGGTTCCCGTCCTAATGGCAACCGTCCATATTGCCAGCATTGTCGTGTGCTTGGCCACATAATTGATCGGTGTTTTGACCTTCATCCTAAGTTAAAGCAGCAATATAATAAGGCTCGGGGTGTGGGCCGTGGGAGAGGTGCTCCTCGTACTGGAGCTATTGCAGAAATGATTCCACCTTCACCAGACTATACTGAGCTTCAGTCCCAACTTGACCAGCTGCAGTCACATTTGGGCCTTGGCACTACCTCCTCCTCGGCTCCCGGACCTACAGCTGCTATTGCCACAGGTACTCCTACTGCTCTTTATGGTAAGTCTACCCATCCTACTTGGATTCTGGACTCCGGCGCTAGTAATCATATGACTGGTGAGCTCTCTTCCTTTGTTTCTCCGTTTACTCCCATTGATCAATCAGTTCGTATTGCTGATGGATCATCTGTGTTTGTTCACAGTCGGGGTGACACATATTTATCTCCTGATATTACCCTTTCATCTGTCTATTTTATTCCTAATTTTGCTTACAATCTTCTGTCTGTTAATCGGTTAGCCAAAGATCATAAATGTGCGGTCGTGTTCTTACCCAATTGTTGCTATCTGCAGGACCTGACTTCGAAGAAGATTTTTGGCAGGGGGTATGAGCGTGATGGCCTCTACTACTTTGGTGATCCTCCTTCAACCAGGGTGTCTTCTTCCAGCCTGCAAGCTACTGTTTCTTCTAGTTCCAATAATCATGTCTTACTAGATTCAAATACTTATGTTTTTTCTCTTAAAACTTTGGATTTGTGGCATGCCCGTTTAGGACATGCAAATTTTCAATATTTGTGTTGGTTATTCCCACCATTAAATAAAGCTTGCAAAGATTATAATTTTAATTGTGTGGTTTGTGAATTGTCCAAGCATACACGCACATCTTACATACCTCGCATGCACCGAGCACCTAGTGCTTTTGACCTTATTCATTCTGATGTATGGGGTCCCTCACCTACCACTGCTTTGTCCCAACACAGATATTATGTCACATTTATCGATGATTACACCCGTTGTACTTGGGTTTACCTTTTGAAAAAAAAGTCTGAAGTCTTTTCTCACTTTAGGAATTTTTTACAAATGGTTAAAACTCAATATCATACTATTGTGCGTAATATTCGTTCTGACAATGGACGGGAATATATTACTGATGAGTTTAGGGATGCTCTTAATAAAGATGGTATACTACAACAACTTACCTGTCCATATACTCCAGAACAGAATGGTGTGGCAGAACGAAAGAACCGCCATATCATGTCTGTAGTTAGGTGTCTCTTATGTGGTATGGGTGTACCTAAATATTTTTGGGACATGGTTGATCTTACTGCTACATATCTTATTAATCGTACTCCAAGTCGTGTCCTTCTTGGAAAGGCACCACTTCATGTTCTTAAACCTGGTTGTACTCTCTTTCCTATTGTCCCCCGGGTGTTTGGTTGTACCTGCTTTGTCCAAAATAAAAGTCCTACCCGTACCAAACTTGATGATCAGGCAGTTCGTTGTGTTTTTCTAGGGTACTCATCCATGTCTAAAGGGTATCGTTGCTATGATCCTCTCACGCGCCATTTCTATAATTCTTTGGACGTTACCTTTCTCGAAACTGTTCCTTTTTATCCAGGTTCTTCTACTCTTCCAGCATCTGTGGAACCTGTGGTAGAGGATATATCGGTTCAACCGCGTCCAGTTCCTATCTTTGAATCTCTTCCACCTGTTGTTTCTAGTGCTCCATTACAGGTTTACTCCAAGCGACAGCACGCTCCTGCTCCCCCGCCAGCTTCTTCTCCGGACTCAGGTATATCCTCTCCTCCTTTAGTCTCTGATATACCTCCTAATATTGTTTCTGATCTTGTCCCCCCTCCCCATTACCCCTCCCGTGTTCGCCGCCCCCCTTCTCGCTTTCTTGTTTCTCATAATACTAATCATCCCATTTCCCAGTATCTTTCTTACCAGGGGTTGTCACCAGTTTTTAGCTCATTTGTTAGTGCAGTTGATTCTATCTCCATTCCTCGCTCTGTTCATGAAGCTCTCCAGAATCCGAGGTGGGTGGCTGCTATGGAAGCAGAAATGAGTGCTCTTCAGGGCAATCAGACTTAGGAGCTTGTCTCTCTCCCAGATGGTGAGCGTACCGTTGGCTGTAAGTGGGTTTTCAGTGTTAAGTATTTGGCAGACGGCACCGTTGACCGGTATAAGGCCCGTCTTGTGGCTAAGGGCTTCACACAGGTTCCAGGTAAGGATTTTGGTGCTACTTTTGCTCCGGTTGCTAAACTGACCACTGTCCGGCTTCTTATTTCTCTTGCTGCTTCCTACTCTTGGCCTCTCCATCAGCTTGATGTCAAGAACGCCTTTCTTAATGGTGATTTGACTGAGGTTATCTATATGGATCCCCCTCCTGGTTTTCGGGCTCAGGGGGAGTATTCGGGGAAAGTATGTCGCCTCCGTAAATCTCTCTACGGATTGAAGCAGTCTCCTCGTGCATGGTTCAATCGGTTTAGTGATGTGGTGCTTTCTATGGGATTTAGTCGATGTCACTCTGATCATACCTGTTTTATTCGCCGTAATTCCAACGGGCAATGCATCATTATCTCTGTTTATGTTGACGATATTATTATTACAGGAGATGATGCTTCCGGTATTGTTCAAGTGAAACGTTCTCTTGGAATGTCGTTTGACATTAAGGACTTGGGTCCTTTGAGGTATTTTCTGGGTATTGAGGTGGCCAGGTCCCGTCAAGGTATTTCGTTATCCCAATGGAAGTATTCCCTTGATCTTCTCCAAGATACGGGGATGCTTGGATGTAGACCTGCTTCTTCTCCTATGGATCCAAATCATAAGTTGACTGCTGAATTAGGAGAACTTTTACCAGACCCCTCTGTATATCAACGTCTTGTGGGTCGTCTCATCTATTTGACGAATACAAGACCGGATCTGACTTTTGCTGTTAGTGTTGTGAGTCAATTTATGCACTCACCACGTACGTCACACCTTGATGCTGTCTATCATATTCTCCGATATCTCAAGACCTGTCCTGGTCTTGGTCTTTTCTTTAAGACAGGAGCTCAATCAGGTCTCTCCTGCTTTACTGATGCTGATTATGCCGGTTCGAAGGGGGATAGACGCTCTACTTCTGGTTTCTGCACTTTTCGAGGTTGTCATTTGATCTCTTGGAAAAGTAAAAAGCAAGCTGTTGTCTCACGATCTTCTGCTGAGGCCGAGTATCGTGCTATGGCTCAGGGTTCATGTGAACTCATATGGCTCCGTTCTCTTCTTGATGAGTTAGGCTTCCCAGTGGTAGACTCATCTACATTATTTTGTGATAACAAATCTGCTATTATGTTATCATCTGATTCAGTTCTTCATGAAAGAACTAAGCATATAGAGGTGGACATTCATTTCATTCGGGAAAAAGTTCGGTCAGGAGTCATCACTCCGAGCTTTGTTCCTTCATCGGATGAGACCGCTGATATGTTCACTAAGTCCGTTGGTCCAGCACTTCTACAGTCGTCTCTTGGCAAGCTTGGTCTCGTCAACATCTTCGCACAGCTTGAGGGGGAGTGTTGAAATTAAGGGATTGTATCCCGGTTTTTATGTTTTTATTTATGGGTCATGTTGACCACATTTAAGGAGTTTAATTTCTTTCCCTTTCTGTTTATTTTCTTTCCTTTCTTTTTCCACCTTGTAATGCTATATATACTGGGGATGTACAGTAATAAAAGTATCACTTCTCCAAATTCTTTTGATTAGAATAGGGTGAGATGAGTGTTCTACAGTACTACACCTCCCTATCCACCAATTGGAAACGATTTGATCAACTGTTAGACTACAAGCCAATTTGTCCCGCTGATTCTGTGGCCTATAATAAGCTTGTTGCTGAAGAAAGTGTTGGAAAATATGGAAGTAAATATGGATAAATCCAGAAGATATTTCAGTGAGAGAAATCCCAAAATCCCAGAAATCTCCAGATTTATTTGATTTAAATTGATATGATTGTAATCATTGGAGATTTGATCTTATCTCTAGGTTTCGTATCTTATCTCTCATTCTCACCCTATATAAAGGGTTGAAGCATTGTAAAATAATTATCCCAGTGAAATACAATTTCTCTCTCTCTCTCTCTCTCTCTCTCTCTCTCTCTCTCTAAAACTTCTACATGGTATCAGAGCCAATCATAAGGGTCTGGTGATTTTTCCAGTCTTCCGCTTCGCCGGCGGGCGGCGACCTTGGCGCTCCGCCGAATAGTAACAATTGTCCGTTTTATTTTATTTTTTGTTTAAATCTGTTGTATTCTTTTTTATCAACCCAAATCTGTGGTTGAAAGTTGTTTTAGACCCCCCCAAAAAAAATTTACGTATCTATTTTATTTTTTGTTAGAGAGAGAATAGTGATAGAGAGAAGGAGAAAAGGGAGAAACAGAGAGATGAAAAGAGTACGAGAGAATGAAAGGGGTAAGGAAGGAAGAAACAAGTTGAGAAATAAAAGAACAAAAAAAAAAGAGGAGAATGGGAGAGATCCGACGAAGGGAGGCGAGAGCATATTCTGCTGACTCTCGATCCGACGAAGCCATGGTGGATTTTTTTAGAGATCTTCTCTCTACTATTCCGGCCATCTACTGGCGGACCTCGTGCTGTCGAACAATCTGTTCTTGTCATGATAGATCTGATTTCTTATTACTCTTCTTTTGTCCAGAAAGGTAATTATGCTAATTTTTCAAGTGCTTTGCATGCTAATTCTCCGCAACCATGGATCATTGACTCTGGAGCTTCCGATCATATGACCGGTCTTCCAAGTATTTTTTCCACTTATAATCCATGTTCAGGGAAAGATAAGGTTAAAACTGCAGATGGAAACTTGTCTTCTATTTTTGGTAAAGGTGTCATTAATGTTTCTAGTTCACTTGCTTTAACTTCGGTTCTTCAAGTTCCTAATTTTTCGACTAATCTTTATTCAATTAGTCGTTTAACTCGTGATTTGAACTGTTGTGTAACTTTCTTTCCATCTTACTGTGTCTTTCAGGACCTCTCCACGAAGAAGGTGATTGGCAGTGGTAGAGAGAAGAATGGTCTCTATCTGTTGTTGCCTGATGGAGTTGAAAATGAGAGATAAGATACGAAACCTAGAGATAAGATCAAATCTCCTATGATTACAATCACATCAATTTAAATCAAATAAATCTGGAGATTTCTGGGATTTCTCTCACTGAAATATCTTCTGGATTTATCCATATTTTCCAACACTCTCCCTCAAGTTGGCACACGGATACTTGTTCAAGTGTCCAACTTGCACACAAATATGGAAGACAATCTTATACCGAACTATCCTCTCTAAAACTCCACCTTGTAGACTGTTGTAGTGGCCCCTCTTAGGTAGTGTCTCGTCCACGTGCAACCTCTTCTTGGGTGGTCCACGTACGGCTCCTCTTAGGTGGTCTCGTCATACAAACATCCAAAACTCCAAGATCACATGGAGAAAGGTGAAATGTGCCTAAGGAATAATCCATCGTGTGACACATAAATAGAGGTAGTTGTTTTGTCTTCAACACCCCCCCTCAAATTGAAGAGGGGTTTGTGTGTTCAAACACACCAATCTGTGTGGTGTAGCGAGTCCCTCTTCGAGGGTCTCGTCGCCTGTGTGATATAGTGGGCCCCCTCCTCGGGATCCTGTCACCCGGTCCTGTCTCCTTATATTCTCCCCCTCAAATTGAAGGAGTGAGTGAACACGAAGACTGAAGATTGGAAGTCATAAGAAACAAAACCCCATTAAAGCCCAAAGCCAAACATGGCTTAAAAAAGATCTGAAATTAAAAAAAGAACTGGGACTGATTTGTAAAATAATAAACTTTTGGGGCAGATTTGGAATTTTAGAAAAATATTGGGGGCAATTTTGTAATTTTTGAAAATATTTGGGATAGATCTAAAATTTTAAAGAAGATTAGGGTCTTGTTGAAAGTAAAGAAAGGCTTTGGGGCATATTTCCAGTGGTTTGGGCTAAGTGGAGGATGAATCACACTATAAACCTTTCAGTGTTTTGCAAACTCTGTACAATTGGACCAAATCTGTTTGGAGGCTCAACACATGTACTGTGTGACGAAGAAGAGTAATAAGAAATCAAATATATCATGACAAGAACAGATTGTTCGACAGCGCGAGGTCTGCCAGCAGATGGCTGGACTAGTAGAGAGAAGATCTCTAAAAAATCCACCATGGCTTCCTCGAATCGAGAGTCAGCAGAATATGCTCTTGCCTCCCTTCGTCGGTTCTCTTTTGCCATGTTTGGCTTTGGGCTTTAATGGGGTTTTGTTTCTTATGTCTTCCAATCTTCAGTCTTCGTGTTCACTCACGTCTTCAGTTTGAGGGGGAGAATATAAGGATACAGGACCGGGTGACGGGATCCCGAGGAGGGGGCCCGCTATATCACACGGGCGACGAGACCACTCGAAGAGGGACTCGCTACACCACACGGATTGGTGTGTTTGAACACACAAACCCCTCTTCAATTTGAGGGGGAGTGTTGAAGACAAAACAACTACCTCTATTTATGTGTCACACGATGGATTATTCCTTGGGCACATTTCACCTTTCTCTATGTGATCTTGGAGTTTTGGATGTTTGTATGACAAGACCACCTAAGAGGAGTCGTACATGGACCACCCAAGAAGAGGTTGCACGTGGACGAGATACTACCTAAGAGGGACCGCTACAATAGTCTACAAGGTGGAGTTTTAGAGAGGATAGTTCGGTATAAGATTGTCTTCCATATTCGTGTGCAAGTTGGACACTTCAACAAGTATCCGTGTGCCAACTTGAGGGAGAGTGTTGGAAAATATGGAAGTAAATATGGATAAATCCAGAAGATATTTCAGTGAGAGAAATCCCAAAATCCCAGAAATCTCCAGATTTATTTGATTTAAATTGATATGATTGTAATCATAGGAGATTTGATCTTATCTCTAGGTTTCGTATCTTATCTCTCATTCTCACCCTATATGAAGGGTTGAGGCATTGTAAAATAATTATCCCAGTGAAATACAATTTCTCCCTCTCTCTAAAACTTCTACTGAAAGGATTTTTAAGTTCCTCGAGGGACTTCATTCTGATTTAGATCCAGTTCGCAGTCGAGTTCTGGGATTGGAACCTCTACCCTCTCTTCAGGAGGCCTTTGCTTATATACAGAACGAGGAAAGTCGTTATTTTGCTATGCTTCAGCCTGCTTCTACAGAGCGATCTGTTCTTATTTCGGTTTCTCAAAGGGATGGGAACCATGGTCGTGACAATACTAGTGAGTCTGAAGATAAGTCCAAACAGTTTTGTGACTATTGTAACACCAAATATCACACCAGGGCCACATGCTATAAATTACATGGTTATCCACCAGGTGGTAGGGGCCCCCAGGAGGTCGAGGGGGTCGCTTTGGCAAGTCTAGAGGTCGTGGAGGACGGTTTAATGGCCGTAATGCTCATGCTAATCACTCTACTACTATGGATCTAATAGCCTCAGTTTCAATTGATCAACTTCCACCTGCTACTGCTCCAGCTATGTTCTCTGAGGTGGAGGAGGCTCTCCGGAACCTGATGGCTCGCCGCATTCCTCTACTACTGTCTCTGCATCTACATGTGTCTTTGTTGGCAATTAACTGTCAATATCAGTGGGATTACTATTTATTTCCTTCCATTAATAGTTGGTTTATACTTCCGTCATGTTGACCATTTTTCAGAGCTTCCCCAAGGGGGATGTTACGATCCCTTCGTTATACCACCACCACATACCACCTAACCACCACCCAACTACCTGCCGACAGCCACCAACAGCCCAGTTGCAGCCCCCTCAGCCCATTTCTGTCCTAGCCGCTGCCATACCAGCCCACTCTTACCCTAGTCGCAGCCACATAGACCTAACCCAACCAATTCTAGCCTAGCCGAGCACTCCCTACCCTTATGATCGGATGCACCTGAATCAATAATCCAAGGAAATGAGGAGTGAGATAAGCATGCTCTCATAGAAGTGATTAAATTACCTGTCTATGCAAATGAAGAGGAGGCACCTGTGGAAGTAGATGGGACACGACGAGTCATCAGATTACGAAGAGCATCCAAACCCCACAATGCATCCTCATACTCAGTGGTAGACAACGGTGCTGAAGGAGACACAGAAGATGAAGTAGCCTGGTCACCTTGTCCCGAATTTTTGCAACATCAATCACCTCGGTATGATGTGCCCAGGAATTGCCTCCACGACCACCAGGGGGCCCAAAACGACCTTCAGATCGACCTCCACGACCCCCAGGTGGACGACCATGAAGTTTCCAACAAGTAGCCCTCGTGTGTCTAGGGCGATTGCAGTGATCACACCACTACTTAGCCTTATCAGAAGAATCTGCCCCACCCGTAGAATTAGCTCCATGTAGCTGTGGAGTCCCCCCTTTCAGAGGAGCTGAAACAAGAGCGGAATGCTCAGTAGGTGCAATCGGAAGCATAGCGGATATGCGAATCTCCTCATTTTGCACATATGCAAAAGCCTCCTGAAGAGTGGGAAGATTCCATCCCAAGAACTCGACTGCGGACAGCATCATATTCTGAGTTAAGTCTCTGAAGGAACTTGAAGACCCTTTGCTTCCCAATAAGCTTCTGATACCACGTAGAATCGGTTGGGCAGATGGGTTGATAATCTTGAAGATGATCCACACGTTGCCAATGAGTGGTAAGGAAAGTGAAGTACTGAATCACTGTCATATCACCCTGCTTAAAGCGATCAATCAATCTGAGTAATATGAGCGGAGCGATCAACAAGCGAAGGTGAGGGAAGTGGGTCCCGAGGGGTGCTCCGTAGAACACGCTGATATGTCTCGACAAAAGTAGGAAGAGTATCACTCCCAAGAATTTGAGACCGAATAGCCTCAAATTCAGGTTTGAGATCGGCAAGAAACTTCATGACCAAAATATGTTCCCTCTGTTTCTGTTGTTCCTGAACACAAGTGGAATGGGGCAGAACAGTATTCAACAGTTCATGCCACTGTTTTATAGCAGCAAAATAATCTGTAACAGACAAATCATTCTGCTCGAGCTTGAAATACTGAGAGGACAAATCATACATCCGTGTTAAGTTGCTGGAGTAAAGAAGATGAAGATAGTCCCAAATTGCCTTATAAGAGGCCAAATGATTACACAAATCAGCAACCTCGAGCTCCATAGAGTTCCATAAAAGGGTCACGAGTTGAGCATCCAACCGTTTCCACTCCAGAATAAGCCTTGTCATCAGAGGTGTGAGGAGACCCAGTATGATGTGCATCGTGGCCTAAGCCAGTAAGAGACATGGTAATAGCATTGGTCCATTAAAGAAAGTTGTTGCCATTCAACTTACGATTTGTGAGTTAGATGATAGACTTAGATTTTATGATCAACGTAGGACCCAAGATGAACAATATATGAACTAAATCGGAAGGAAAAAGGCAGATTGGAACCAAAAAATGGTCAATCTGAACTTAAACACAGCAGATCTGAAGGAAAAAGGTTCACGGAGAGTCACCGGAGGTCGCCGGGAGGCGGTGACGGTGGCCGGAGGGTCGCCGATGTCGGGGGGGCTGCTGGAGGTGGTGGGGTGGCTTGTGGCTAGGGTTTTGGGGAGGGGTTGATTTGCGATTTTTTTTTTTTTTTTTATGAACGGGACGGAAAGAAAAAAAAAAGAAAAAAAAAAAAAAAAGAATCTCAAGAGAGATTAACTACCCGAACTTCTCGATCACGACGAAGGCGGAAGAAGAATGAGCAATCCCAAATTCGGGAGGCTCTGATACCATGTAAAGATAAAGAGTGATGGGAATATCTTGAATTCAACATAATGAAACTAAAGAGTACAAGCCTTTATATAGGCAAAGACAAACCTCTATATTTTACACACTAACCAATGTGGGACAACCACATAACTACACTTTAAATATTTACCCTTTAACAGAAACCTCCTCTCCTATGGCTCGTCTTAGTTCGGTAAGAGTGCTGTTGTCTGTTGTTACTAAGAGGTGGCCTCTTTACCAACTTGACATCAAAAATGCTTTTCTTCATGGTGACCTTCAGGAGAAAGCGTACATGGAGTAACCTCATGGGTATGTTTCTCAGGGAGTGTCACATAAGGTGTGTCAATTGAGAAATCTATCTACGGGCTTAAACAATCCCCAAGAGCCTGGTTTGACAAGTTTAGTCAGTCCGCTAGCCTGTATGGGTTAAAGATGACAAGTTCTGATCACTCGGTATTTGTGAGACATTGTGAGAAAGGCACTATTGTTTAGCAGTTCACGTGGATGATATAGTGATCACTGGCAATGATGATGAAGGTATACAGTTATTGAAGTCGCACTTGAGCAAGCATTTTCATATGAAAGACTTGGGACTACTGTGTTATTTCTTGGGCATTGAAGTTGCCAAATCTAAGGAAGGAATATTTTTATCCGAGAGAAAGTATGTCCTTGATCTACTAGATGAAATAAGGATGATGGGTTCCAGACTTCTTGATACTACAATGGATTCAAATATACAATTTAGTAAAGATGAAGGAGAAGATTTTGTTGATGCTGGACGATATAAGAGACTTATGGGTAAGCTAATTTATTTGACCGTAACTCAACCAGATATCACCTTTGCTGTAGGAGTTGTTAGTCAGTTTATGCAGAATCCCAAACAACAACATTGGGAGGCAGTTTGTCGTATATTGAGTATTTGAAGAGTGCTCCTGGTAATGGTTTAGTGTCGAAACCTTCAGACAACTTGGAAATAATGGGGTTCTCAGACGCTAGTTGGGAAAGAGATCATTCATATAGGCGTTCAGTGTGAGGGTTCCATGTGTTTGTTGGTGGTAATCTTGTCACGTGGAAGAGTAAAAAGCAAAATGTAGTAGCTAGATCGAGTGTTGTGACCGAGTATAGAGCTACAGCTCATACTGCCTATGAGATGTTATGGGTGAAGTCGATTTTGCAAGAGATGGGGTTCTCAAGTGGCAAACCTATGAAGATTGTTAAAGCTTGATATACATTGTTGGGGCCATTCTCTAGCAGCTTCTGTTAGAGAATGGCCCCAACAATGTATATCAAGCTTCAATACCCTCCCTCACGTGCAACCCCAGCTTGCACGTGGAGAGCAAACAAACCAAAATCCATCATAGTGGAGACAAATAATAAAGTGAAAATATGCACGACAAAGCGGGAATGGAGAGTCGAACCTAAACTTGAATCAATGTACTCACCCCCATAATCAGACCTCAATATTTTCACCACCGCCCCGAACTGGGTACACACTTTCTTGTGGAAATTTTGAAATATAGAAAAACTTCCCGCTTTTCTTTCATCATATACAACCACGTAGTACGAGAAAAATCATCTATAAAAGACACAAACCATCTATGACCTTTCAAGGACACATTACGTGAAGGACCCCAAACATCATAATGTATTAATGCAAAAGGAACGGTACTTTTATTATTACAGGGAGCATAAGAAGCTCGAAAATGTTTTCCAAGTTCACATGCATCACAAGAAGAATTGGAATTTGAAATACCATTATTAGTAACAAGAGATGGAAACATATATCTAAGTAAAGAAAATGATGGGTTAGGAGATCTTCTATGCCAAAGTACTAAATCTTCAACTTTGTTCTTCAAACCGACAATATTATGAGCCAACTTCTCTCCCTCATCCAGAGTATAATGCCCCTGTGTATCTCTACCACGGCCAATCACCCACTTCGTGATAAGATCCTGAAAGATACAATGAGAGGGAAAAAATTAAATCACGAGTAATACGACTCAAGAATAAAAGATTATGAGAGAAATTAGGGACATGTGAAACCGAAGTCAGGGATAAAGGAGTGACACGAATAAGACCTTGTTTCTCGAGACGGAGGAAAAGGTACCATCGGCAATTCTAACTTTGTCCTGATGTGAACAGGGCTTATAATCACAAAAAAGGTCAGAAGAACGAGACATATGGCCAGAAGCACCTGAATCTATAGGGATGAAGAAAGGGAAAGAAAAGCTCTTGCCGGTGTGACAATATTACCTGATTGTGTAAAAGAGGATGAGGTACTAGTAGTTGACGAGGAAGTACACCAAGCCATCAAGTTTTTGAGAGTGTCAAGCTCAGCAAGAGTTAAAGAGCTCATATCAGAGGTAGGCGCAGCATCACCCATCACCACTTCCCTCAGTATCAGTAACAGTATGATGGGCACGAGCACCACCTCCTTGGCCACCTGAACGACCTCCACGACCACTGGGGGGCGTCCATGAAGACTCCAGCAATTGGCCCGAGTATAATGGGGCTGATGACAATAATCACAAACCATGACAGGTACATCAGATGTAGTCAACTGCTGGGTTCCCTCTCTGAGCGGAACAAAAACTAGAGCAGAACGCTCGGTGGATGCAGGCGGAAGCATAACAAAACGACGACTCACCTCGTTCTGAACATAAGCAAAGGCCTCCTAAAGGGGAGGGAGAACATCCATCCCAAGAACCCGACTACGAACAGCATCATAATCAGAATGAAGCCCCCATAGGAATTTGAAGAATCTTTGCTTCTCAAGTAACTTCCCGTACTCCTCTGCATCGGTAGTACAGACCGACTGGAAAAACTGTAGGTGATCAACTTTATCCCAATTAGTAGTAAGGAAAGTATAGTATTGGGTGACTGTCATATCACCCTGCTCAAAACGGTCAATGGAGCAGATAACCTCAAACTCCTGAGCATAATTCCCCCGCCTAGAGAACGTGGAACCAACGGTGTCTTAAATAGCCTTAATAGTCTTCATCTGGTAAAAATTCTCACCAATTCCGGGAACCATAGAATTGATGAGCCAGGACATAATAATAGAATTTTTCATTTCCTACTTGGCATACCCGAGATCAGTAGTAGTAGGGGCTATAATACGCCCATCAAGATGTCCCATCTTTTCCACGTGCCTTTAGATAAAGCTCTGCCGCCTGTGACCACTTTAAGTAATTTAGACCATTGAAAGGAACGGTAGTAATTTTTAGATTGGGATCCATGGGATGAACCACAGTCTGAACTGTGGTGGAACTTGCAGCCGCTGGCTTCTCAAAGTCTGTCCTAGTTCCGGATTAAAATTGGAAAACCCACACCAAAAAATAAAGGAAGACGAGGGAAGTTGGGTACTCACAAGTCAATAAAACCAATTCAAGGGTCCACAATGAGGCCCAAAAAAGAATAAAACTAAAAAAACTAGTTTAAATCAAACCAGCAGACTGGAATTGTACCCAAAAAAGTGGATAACAACACAGTCAAGAAGAGCCAGATTGCAGTGTAGGGCACAGAGGCTTGCGGCTAGGGTTTTGAGTACCCTAATGGCAGCGGCTGGGTGGTAGGGTAGCAATGGGGGGCCAGCGAGGGTGCAGAGAAGATGGGAAGGCTGCGGCGTGGCTAGGTAACTGGTTAGGTTGGTGCGACAAGGGCCAGTGTAGAGCTGGGGCTGCGGCGAGTCTCAAGATTAGGCCAGGGGCCTGCAACAAGGTCTCAAGGAGGCGTAGGGGTGGCCGGCGAGTCCTAGAGGGAGATGGAGGTGGTCGGTGATGGTAGGGTAGGGTAGGAGAACTTTGTTGGCTCTGATACCATGTCAAATAATATTTTTGTTCCACTCAAAAAGGTTACAAGTGCTACCATCCTCCGTCTAGAATATGGTCTTGTCACTATGGATCACATTTCATGAGTCACTTGGCTCTACAGTATCTCTTCAAGGGGAGCCGAGGTGTGGAGAGATATGTGTGTTACCTATGATGATTGAGGTGGAGACAAAGAGAGTTGAGGTGGAACCCGATCCCGAAGTAGAAAGAGAGAGGTGAGAGGGAGCCTGAAGATGAAGAGGTTGTTGAGGGGCCTAGGGAGAATAAGTTGAAGGTTTATTCTAGGGGAACGCGGAGTAAGAGAAAGACCAAAGAGACTCCGAAAGTTAATCCTGCTCCTGTTTCTCCACTTCCACTGTCATTCTCTCTAAGTGATGAAGATTCAAGTAATTCCTCTGATACACCCTCTCTTGACTTAGATGATTTAGATGTTCATATTGCTGTTCAAAATGGTGTTAGGTCCTGTACTCAACATCCTATATCCAATTTTGTGTCTTATTCTCGTCTTTCCTAGCTTACACGTGGAGAGCAAACAAACCAAACTCCATCATAGTGGAGACAAATAATAAAGTGCAACGATAAAGCGTGGATGGAGAGTCGAACCCAAACCTGAATCAATGTACTCACCCCCATTATCAGACCTCAATATTTTCACCACCACCCCGAACTGGGTGCACACCATCTTTTGGAAATTTTATCTAACACGCCCCCTCACGTGCAGCCTCTTCTTAGGTCTGTCACATGCGCCTCTTTGGGTCTTATCATCGTACATCCTTTGTTGGGTCTATCATCGTGGGGGTGTGGGCTATTTTTATTTTTTGTTTTTAAAGGGTTGGGAATGGGCCTGGCTTTGATACCATGAAAAAACTTTGGATCCAAACCAAAAGCTTAAGCTTTTGGAGTAGTTGGTAAATGAAAAAACTTTGGATCCAACCCAAAAGCTTAAGCTTTTGGAGTAGTTGGTAAATGAAAAAACTTTGGATCCAACCCAAAAGCTTAAGGTTTTGGAGTAGTTGGTAACTTAACAAAGATGTATTGTGATAATCAAGTTGTCATGTACATTGCCAGTAATCCAGTGTTCCATGAAAGGGCCAAGCACATTGATTGTCATTTTATTAGAGATATGATCATGAGTAAACAAATTGTTACTTCTTTTGTTAGGTCACATGATCAGTTAGGAGATATTTTCACTAAAGCTTTAACTGAGGGGTCTTTCTATGATCTTTGTAATAAGCTTAGCATGATAGATATCTATGCTCCAGCTTGAGGGGGAGTGTTAGAGTACAAGAGTATTTTTGTACTTGCATTCTTGTCAATATAATATATATATATATATGTATGTGTCGGCTAAACATGTTTTAGGTTAAGCCCTCACTTTCTCTTTAATCCCTTTCTCTTAACAACCCTAATACGAGTTTGAGCATCAGTAGCATTTCAAACTAAAAAGTGCCACATATTCCATTATTAGAGAGTAGAGAGTAGTTCTACACATAATTGAAAATGTCATATCCCTGTCATGTTATGATGAAAACTAGTACAGGGCTTTCAGCAATATGGGAGCGAAATCCCTGAGTAGAGCCTTATACCTGGAAAAACATGAGCATTCTGACGCTTTTGTGCCCAAGAAAATCTGCAAACACAAAGACTCGTGAACAATTATTGATGATAACTCTGAAACAAGATCTAAATGAGAATATCATCCATAGTGTTGATTATCTCGTACAGACACATGAACTTAGGATTAAACATTGACTATGTCGACATAAGCATAAATACATTACTTAACTTTGCTCTAGAATGCTCCCAATTTGATCGGCATGGAAGTATGGCACAAGTCATTAATGATATGCATTCCAAACAAGAGTACTTAGGTTTTAGGCCTAGGCAGTACTTTCTCCCTAGTAAAAAGTTCTGTTATCATGTCTAGAGGCATACATGTAAGCATACTTGGAAGATTCAGAGTCCTACTTATAATGAGGTTGCTAATATTGTATATTTTATTATTATTGTATAGCGTGATTAGTGGGATATGTAATCTTAGAAGTATCGTACAGATTTTCTTTTATTTGTTCCCCTTTAAGCCTGGTTTGTATCTTGTATACATGGGAGCTCCTCTTTATAGTTAAGAAATGAAACAGAGAAAATATTTTTTATTGATTGTGTTGAGATTGTTTGTCCCACATCGGGGACTTATAACATTGCTACTCAATATATAAGTTCAAGGCCACTCCACCCATTGTCAATTGGTTTTGGGTTGGATGCTCCAATTTAACATGGTATCAGAGCCTAACTCGATTTTGGCATTGTTTCCCCGCTTCCACCTTCGACGGGTGGCGACCTGTCACCCGTCGCTCCTCGCTTTGCTTTAGGCTTTTAGACTCAGTTCGAAGACTCCCGTTGCCCGCCGCCGAACCTCGCTTTGCTTTCAACTTGAAGCCTCAGTCTGACGACCCTCCCTGCAACAACTCCACTACCCCCAATGAGGCTCGTCCAGCACCTACGGGCCATGTCCAGCCCTAGGTCAGCCCTTTCGGGCCCTGTCTAGCCCTAGGCCAGCCCCATTCGGGCCTTGTCCTGCCTTTGATGGAGAGTGGGGGAGTATATTACGGTGGCTCGAATCCTTCAAGATTGGGTCTACTGTTGCAACCATTGTTACTTGTTTGAACAAGAAGTTGTCCCCTTTTTTTCTTTTTGGTGATTTATTGTGGATGATCATTCCTACAGTCTCACCCTCTATTGGTGGATGGTGTTTCCCACTCTTGTCAACTTTCATTAACAGTCTTGTTGTAACCTCATCATTCCAAACTTCTGTGATTTATTACCACCTTCAGTTTGCGGGGGAGTCTTGGAAATAATTATCTTTTAGGATATTTTAGGAGATTTTATTTTGTCTTTATTGGTCATGTTGACCTATTTAATTTCTCTTTTATTGTGACTTTATTTTCTTTTATTTCTTTCCTTTAATTGCTCCTTGTTATGTTATATATACAAGGGAATGTATAGCAATAAGAATTATCCCTTTCCCTTCGGTCCTACAGCACTGTCTAGCCGTCGGCTAGCCCCCAAGGGCACTACCCAGCCGCCACCAGCCCCTACGGGCACTGTCCAGCTGTCAGCCAGCCCCTAAGGGGCACTGCACAGCCGACGGCCAGCCCTTCCAGGCCTCTTCAAGCCGCCGGCCAGCCTTCTCGGGCCTTGTCTAGCCGTCGACCAGCCTTCCAGGCCTCGTCCAGCTGTCGGCCAACCCTCTCGGGCCTTGTCCAGTCGCCGGCCAGCCCTCTCGGTCCTCGTCCAACCACCGGCCAGCCCTCTTGGGCCTTGTCTAGCCGTCGGCCAGCCCTCTCGGGGCCTCATCCGCTCCTTTTGGCCAGCCAATCCGGTCGTCCTGCGCAGCCCATAGCCATCGGCTGCCTCCTCTCTCTTGCGCAACCCTTGTGTGGTACGCCTTTCTTCTTTGCACAGCGTTAGTGCTGCGCCTGTCTTCCCGAGGGCATGTTAAAAGGCATGTATGGCTACTGATGTTTTTTCGGTGTTTTCCGGGAGCAGTCTTATTCAGGCCACCGGTGTTTTTTCAGTGCCATCATTGTTCGGGCTTCCGGTGTTTCTCGGTGGGTTTCTTCCAAAGACTTTCAAATTCTCATCTTCCGAAGCTTTCAAGTTCAAGTTGGACACTTCAAAAGTTTTTCGTTCCTCAACTTGCAGGGGACTGTTGGAGATGAGATGTCTTGGGGATAAGATTTCCGTCAAAATCCTATCACGGGATTCTAGGAATTATTTTTGATATTATCTTGATCTTGTTTCCTTTTCTATATCTTTCCTTTATTTCCTTTTCTTGTAACCTAGATTGTGTATATATATTGTTGCATAGAAGTGAATAAACTTATTAGAAATTCTTCTCCACCTTTTTCTACTTGGTATCAAAGCAGGTTATTATTAGGCCCAATTTGTCCATGTGTGCTCCACGTCACCCTATCTCAGTAATCCACGTGTTTGGCTCTCAGTCATGCCACACGTGCGGGGGCGTGTTGAGATTGTTTGTCCCACATCGGGGACTTATAACATTGCTACTCAATATATAAGTTCAAGGCCACTCCACCCATTGCCAATTGGTTTTGGGTTGGATGCTCCAATTTAACAGATTGAATAAGATTGCTCAAAAAGGGTTACATAAGAGACCTATAAATAGGCATTACCGAGAAAGTAAAAGTACCAAAATAACCACTAGGGCTTACATCATGATAACCTAAGCCCTAACACACTAAATTACTACTTTAACCTCCAACATCTATAAATAGGAGTTCCTCCTTGAGAGAGGAATATATAGAAAATGTTGAACAATTATTTTCCAAGCTTAGAGAGAACAATCGTTCCTCTCTATTATTTTTTTAGAGGGTAAAAACAATAAAAGACTAAATTACAGGATAGTCCCTCAAATATAAAATAACTACACTTAACTACTAATAATAAAAAATAAATACTCCAACACTCCCCCTCAAGCTGGTGTAAAGATATCTCTCATACCCAGCTTGCTAAGAATAAAGTGAAACGCCCTACTTGCAAGGCTCTTGGTAAGGACATCTGCTAACTGATCTCCGGATTTCACAAATGGAGTACAACTCTTCCCACTATTTAGTTTTTCCTTGATAAAATGACGATCAATTTCCACATGCTTAGTCATGTCGTGTTGAACAGGATTATGAGCAATGTCAATGGCTGCTTTGTTATAACAGTATAGCTTCATTGAGTCTTTAGTATTAAAACCAAGATCAGACAGGATAATCTAGATCCACAATAACTCACACACCTCCTGAGCCATGGCTCTAAACTCGGCTTCAGTACTGGATCTAACTACCACGGGCTGTTTTTTGCTTCTCCAAGTTACAAGGTTCCCTCCGACAAAGGAACAATACCCGGTTGTCGACCTTCTATCGGTAATCAATTCGGACCAATCCACATCTGTATAAGCTTCAACTTGAGTGTGACCATGCTTAGCGAAGAATAAACCTTTCCCATGTGTTGACTTGAGATACCTCACAATTCGAAAAACATTGTCAAGATGAATCTGTCTAGGAGAACGCATAAATTGACTTACCACACTCACTGCAAAGGCAATGTCGGGTCTGGTGTGTGAGAGATAAATCAGTTTACCCACCATTCTCTGATTTCTTCCCTTTTCTACTGGTTCTCCTGAATCATCACTAAGCTTCAGATTAGGATCCACTGGAGTATCCACTGCCTTGCTTCCAAGCATTCCTGTTTTCTTTAGTAAATTCAGCACATACTGTCTCTGGGATAAAAAGATCCCATCTTTGGATCTGGCCACTTCAATTCCCAAGAAATATTTTAAGCTTCCCAAGTCCTTGATTTCAAATTCCTTGGCCAGGTAATTTTTCAACATAGAAGAAAGAGATGGGGTAGAATTTCTAATGTATTATTCCTCAATATACAGCAGTATTTATATACAACCTAGATTACAAGAATGGAAACTAAGGAAAAGGAAAGAAAAATATAAAAGGAAAAGAAATAAAGATAAGATCAAAAATAAAATCAAATTAACTCCTCAGATCCTGTAAAAGGATTTGACTGAAATCTTATCTATATAATATCTTATTTCCAACACTCCCCCTCAAGCTGGGGCGAAGATATCCACAAGACCAAGCTTGCTAAGAGAAGCTCCTAAAAGAGACGGACCAACCGGCTTGGTAAACATGCCGTCTGATCAGATGAGGGAACAAACTGTGGAGTAATAACACCTGCTCGAACCTTCTCCCGTATGAAGTGAATATCCACCTCGATATGTTTTGTTCGCTCGTGGAGAACAGAGTCGGAAGCAAGCATTATAGTTGATTTGTTGTCGCAAAACAGAGTAGAAGAGTCACGTATAGGATACCCAATTTCTGTCAACAAGGAGCGAAGCCAGATAAGCTCACATGTGCCTTGAGCCATAGCTCGATACTCGGCTTCAGCTGAAGATCTAGAAACAACGGCCTGTTTTTTACTTTTCCATGAAAGGAGATGACTGCCATAGAAAGTACAAAAACCTGAGGTAGAGCGTCTATCAGTTTTAGAACCTGCATAATCAGCGTCGGTAAAACACGAGATCCTTCTCTGAGGACCAACTGTATAGAATAACCCAAGACCAGGGCAAGTCTTGAGATATCTAAGAATATGGTGAACAGCATCCAGATGTGAGGAACGTGGAGCATGCATGAATTGACTCACAACACTCACAGCAAATGAGATGTCTGGTCGTGTGTGAGTCAAGTCAATAAGACGACCAACAAGTCGCTGATAGACAGTAGCATCAGGTAGAAGTTCTCCCGACTCAACTGATAACTTCTGGTTTGGATCCATAGGGGTAGAAGCTGGCCGACACCCCATCATACCAGTATCTTGAAGTAGATCGAGAGCATACTTCCTTTGAGATAAAGAAATTCCATGGCGGGAGCGGGCCACCTCAATACTTCCTTTGACATCGAAAACCTTTCCAAGAACCGTCTTAACTTTGGCAATACCTGGGACATCATTTCCAGTGATAATGATGTCATCAACATAAACAGAGGGAATCACGCAACGATCATCTGGGCGACGATGGAAAAAGCATGTGTGGTCCAAATGACATCGAGTAAAGCCCATAGACAAAATAACCTCACTGAAGCGATTAAACCATGCCCGTGGGGACTGCTTAAGGCAATAAAGAGACTTGCGAAGACGGCAGACTTTCCCAGAATACTCCCCCTCAGCCCGAAAACCTGGTGGAGGATCCATATAAATAGTTTCAAGAAGATCACCGTTCAAGAAGGCATTCTTGACGTCCATCTGATGTAGAGGCCAAGAATGTGAGGCAGCTAAGGAGATGAGAAGTCGAACAGTTGTCAATTTAGCCACAGGAGCAAAAGTTGCACTATAGTCCTTTCCTGGAATCTGAGTGAACCCTTTAGCCACAAGGCGGGGCCATATACCTTTCAATCGACCCATCCGCTTGGTACTTCACACTGAATACCCATTTACATCCAACCGTCTTTTCCCCGCTCGGGAGAGGAACAAGCTCCCATGTTTGGTTGCGCTGAAGAGCATCAATTTCCAAAGTCATAGCTGCTACCCAATGAGGGTCCTGAAGTGCCTCAGATACAGATCGAGGAATCGGAGTGGAGTCCACCAGGCTAAGAAAGGATCGATAAGTATCAGAAAGACCTGAATAAGAAACATACTGGGCAATTGGGTGGTGAGTACTAGTAGAGAAACCATAATGATTAGGAGGACGACGAGTACGAGAAGGGTATCGAGAAGTAATAGACTCAGGGAGACTAGAAGCATTACCAGAAACCGGAGAGGATAATGGCTGAGAGACCGGAGCAGTTAGACGACGGGAGTACACCTGTTGAGGATCAGTAGTAATGACTGGAGGTAGCATGGTGTCAGTCGTAGGGGGCGAGGAGATCACCTGAGGAGATTCAAAGGAGGAAACAGGACGCGAAAGTACACAAGTCTCCTCTGTGACTTCGTCAACTGCAGTTCCTGTTGAAGAATTAGGGCCTGCAAAGAAAGGAGTATCTTCCAAAAAAGTGACATCCATAGAGTGATGTAAGTGACGGGAAACAGGATCATAACAACGATATCCTTTAGACATAGAAGAGTACCCTAAGAAGATACACCGAACTGCTTTATCATCCAATTTAGTTCGAGTAGGGCTCCGATTTTGAACAAAACAAGTGCATCCAAAGACTCGAGGTAAAATCGGAAAAAGAGTACAATCGGGCTGAAGAATTTGTAAAGGGGCTTTACCATGTAAGACTCGACTAGGAGTTCGATTCAAGAGGTAGGTTGCAGTAAGAACAGCCATATGCCAAAAACATTTAGGGACATGCATCCCACACAAAAGGCACCGAACAATAGCCATGATGGAGCGGTTCTTTCTTTCCGCAACACCATTCTATTCAGGGGTGTATGGGCATGTGAGTTGTTGAAGGATACCCTTTTGGTTAAGAGTCGATCGAAATTCATTAGTAATATATTCCCTGCCATTGTCAGATCGAAGATTACGCACAATTGTATTAAATTGGGTTTTAATCATTTGCAGAAAATTGGTGAACAAAGTGAATACTTCGGATTTTTTCTTTAGAAGATAGACCCAAGTGCAACGAGTGTAATCATCTATAAATGTGACATAATAGCGGTGGCCAGAGATAGCAGTAATTGGGGAAGGACCCCACACATCACTATGAATAAGATCAAATGCACATGGGGTACGATGCATGCGAGGAATGTAACTAGATCGTGTATGTTTAGACAATTCACACACAACACAACTAAAATTCAACTTCCGACAAGTTTTATTTAGTAGAGGAAATAGTTGACAAAGATATTGAAAGTTCGCATGACCCAAACGGGCGTGCCACAAATGCAAAGACTCTAAAGAAAAATTGACAGACTCAGAAGTAGGCAAAACAGATGCCTGAAAACCAGAAAACTGTCCATGCTCCCCAGGAGGATCCCCAAAGTAGTACAGTCCATCCCGCTCATATCCCCTGCCAAAAATCCTCTTCGAAGTCTGGTCCTGCTAGAGACACCGATCATGAAAGAAAACAACATAACAATTTAGGTCCTTTGCAAGCCGACTAACAGAGAGAAGGTTATAAGAAAAGTTGGGAACATGAAGAACTGAGGATAAAGTAATATTGGGAGATAAAGTAACTTCACCCTTGTTCTTGATGTGGACAATGGAGCCATCCACAATTTGAACATATTGAGAGACGGGAATAACCGGGGATGAAAAATAAGACAACTTACCAGTCATGTGATCATTAGCTCCAGAATCAAGGACCCAAGTAGGCTGGCCAGACTTAACATGAAGAGCAGTGGAGGTAGTACCTGCAGCTAAAGTATCAGTCGAGGTAGGTCCAGGACGAGTACTCTGCTGAATAAGTGATCCCAACTGAGACTGGAGCTGACTCGTTTGAGCGTGGAGTTGAAGCATTTCTGGATTAGACTGGTTGGGTAGAGAATCTGCAACTGCTGCAGTCCGAGAGGGAACTTTGCCTTTGTTCTTAGCATATTTTTCCCGAAGCTCTGGATGAAGTTTGAAGCAGCAATCCCTGACATGACCATCTCTGTTACAATAAGTACAATGGGGTTTATTCCCCTGAGAGTGAACAACAGAAGCTGTGGATGCAGCAAAAGCCATCTGATCGGGTATAGGAGTCTCATGGATAGCAGGAGATGGAGGCTGTAATAAGCGGCGGCGACGCTCGTCACCATCAAGAGTGGCAAATGCCTCATAGAGAGAAGGCATAGGGGATGAGTTTACAATCTGGGTTCGAAGAGAGCCGAACTCAGGTTTCAAACCCATCAAAAACTGATATGTATGTTGACGATCGATGCGCTGAATGGTTGTGTCCGAAGAATCATTGAGAGGCTCATCTTGAGCCAATTCCTCCCAACGAGCCTGAAGATATCCGAAATAGTCGGCAACAGAGAGTCCCAAAGTCTCCTGGGTAGCATGATGAATCTCCCGATATAGCTCAAAAATTCGTGAATCATTGCGCTCATGCACATACATTTTGGTCAAGGCAGACCACAAACCACGTACCGTATCATGGTACATGAAGATATGATAGATACATTCCTCTATGGAGTTAAAGATCTACCCCAAGATTGTGCAATTGTCGATATCCCATTGCACACGCTTAGGGTCAGTGGCCGGTGGTTTGGGCTCCTGGGCGTGGTCTATTGTATAAAGATCATGGTCACATACACGTTGAGAGCTACACTGATGCTGATTGGGCTGGATCTCCAGGTGATAGAAGATCTACTACAGGCTACTGTGTTTTTGTTGGAGGTAATCTGGTGTCTTGGAAAAGCAAGAAGCAAATATTAATTGCCAGGTCTAGTGCTGAATCAGAATACAGAGCGATGACACATACCACTTTTAGTTTGGGTGAAGCACTTGCTAGAGGAACTTGGGTTCATTCAATCCAGTCCTATGCACTTGTTTTGTGTCAATCAAGCAGCTATCCATATTGCTTCTGTATTCTATGAGAGGATGAAGCACATTGAAGTTGACTATCACTTTGTTCGTGAAAAACTTCTAGAGAAAGTGATTAGTACGGTTCATGTAAAATCTGCAAAGCAATTGGCAGATTTATTTACTAAGACGTTAGGTGGGACTCATGTGAAATACATTTGTTGTTGTATTTCTGGAAACTTAAAAGAGCACAAACTTGTGCCTTTCTCTTTTATTAATAATGAATAACAAGAAACGGAAATTACATTAAGGGCCCATACAAACAATTAAAACTACGAAATTAAAATAAGACCCATAAAATAAAACTATTTCTACTCTCCCTCAAGTTGATGCAAAGATATCTCTCATGCCCAACTTGCTAAGAATGAAACAAAACGACCGTCCGGCTCAACTCTTTGTAAGAACATCTGCTAACTAGTCTCCTAACCTCACGAACGGAGTATAAATGCTTCCATTGCTTCTCCTTAATAAAATATCTATCAATTTCCACATGTTTAGTTCTGTCATGTTGAGTTGGATTGTGGGCAATATCAATTGCAGCTTTGTTATCACAATATAACCTTATTGAGTTCTTTAGTCCAAACCCTAAGTCTGATAACACAATCTGGACCCATAACAGCTCGCACACTCCTTGTGTCATGGCCCTAAACTCTGCCTCTGCTCTAGATCTTGCCACTACTAACTGTTTTTTACTCCTCCATGTCACTAAATTACCACCAACAAATGAGTAATAGCCTGTAGTAGACCTCCTGTCAGTAATGGACCCAGCCAATTTGCATCAGTATATGCCTCAACAAACATATGACCATGTTTAGCAAAACATAACCCTTTTCTTGGAGTTGACTTCAAATACTTCATAATTCGAAACAAAGCATCAAGATGAAGTTGCTTAGGATCATGCATGAAATGACTAACCACACTGACAGCAAATGCAATACCATGTCTAGTGTGTGCCAAGTAAATCATTTTACATACTAGCCTTTGGTATCTTCCTTTGTCAACAGGTTCTCCACTGGGATCATCACTGAGTTCCAAATTAGGATCCGTGGGTGTATCTACTGCTTTACTCCCAAGCATCCCTGTCTCCTTGAGTAAATCCAGAACATATTTCCGTTGTAATATAAATATTCCTTCCTTGGATCTCGCCACTTCGACTCCCAAGAAGTACTTTAAATTACCTAAATCTTTGATTTCAAATTCTTTAGCAAGGTACAATTTTATACTCTTCATCTCCTCTAAATCATTGCTTTATAGAACAATATCATCGACATAGACAATCAAAGCAGTAACCTTTCACTGTGATGAGTGCTCAATAAAAAGTGTGTGATCACCTTGGTTCTGTCTAAAATCATACCCGATCATAGCTTGAGAGAATCTGTCAAACCAAAATCTAGGAGACTGGTTTAGACCATGTAGGGATTTCCTGAGACGACATACCTTCCCTCTGGTCTTGTCATCCTCAAACCCAAGAGGAATGTCCATGTACACTTCTTCTTCTAAGTCCCCATGCAAGAAGGCATTTTTAACATTAAACTGATGTAAAGGCCACTCCAAATTCGCTACTAGAGACAGTAAGATCCGGATGGAGTTCATCTTTGCAACAGGAGCAAACGTTTCCTGATAGTCGACTCCATATGTTTGAGTAAAGCCTTTGGCCACCAATATGGCTTTAAATCTCTAATTGTTCCATCTGGCTTATGTTTCACGGTGACCACCCACTTGCACCCTACTGTCCTTTTCCCACGAGGTAATTCTGCTAATTCCCAAATTCCATTTTTTTTAAGTGCTTTCATCTCTTCAACAATGGCGGACTTCCATTTAGGATCAGAGAGAGCTTCCTGGACATTGTTAGGGAGAGAAACAGAATCGAGTTTGGACACAAAAGTCTTATAAGATGGAGATAAACAAGAGTAACAAACAAATTTTGAAAGCGGGTGTTTAGTACATTCCCTAGTACCCTTGCAAAGAGCAATAGGAATGTCTAACTCATTATCAGTGGTAGAAGCTAGAGTAGGAGTAGAAGGACTAGGAATACCTGGACCATCATCCTCTGAAGAAGGCAATTGTAGTGGAATTGGAGAAATGACCCTATCTTCTATTGCTCCAAAGATTCTTCTATCCTTGTTTTCAGAGTAAGTCAATAATTCTTTTCTTCTACCTTCCCCACTTTTTTCTCCTTTCTTTTTTTCACTCACCTCTCTTTTTTCTTCTCCACTTTCCTCTCCTTTCTTTTTTTTCACTCTCCTCTCTTTTTTCTTCTCCACTTTCCTCTCTTCCTACAATAAATGGAACCGTTGCTACAGACTTCTCTTCACAAGACTGTTTCTCCCCCTGAAGAGATGGCTGAAAATAAGACAGAGATTCATTTAAGGTAACATCCATAGACACGAACCATTTATGAGGAGGAGGATGGTAACACTTATACCCTTTTTGCGTGGGGGAATAACCCACAAAGACATATTTAAGTTCTCTTGGATCCAACTTACATATGGACTGAGAATGGTCGTGAATGAAACAAACGCACCCAAAAACTTTAGGAGGGATAGGAAAATAGAAGATGGATTAGTAAGAAGTTCAATAGGAGCTTTCTTACCAAGGACACGGGTAGGGAGGCGATAGATAAGGTAAGCAGCAGTTAACACAGCCTCCCCCCAATAAGACTTTGGAATCTGCATGGAAAACAACACAGATCTAGCAGACTCTAACAATAACGATTTTTCCGCTCAGCAACTCCATTCTGTTGTGGAGTATTTGTGCACGATGTTTAGTGGATCATGCCATGTTCAAGAAGGGAAAAAAAATTTTGAGTGAGACCACCATAAATATATTCCCCACCGGTTTCTTATCATTGAATAAAAAAGAGGTAACATGAATAAGTTTGCCAAAAAATTTGTCAACAAAACACCCCTTTTGGCATTTATAATTGTCAACAAGATATTTTGTGAAGCTTAGGGTTGAACAATGTGTTCTACCCTTTTATATTATTAAGAATAACAAGAACCAAATATTACATTAAGACCCATAGACTAAACATAAACTAAGTAAACATAAAAAAACAAAAGACTAATATCTATAACTCCCCCTCAAGCTGATACAAAGATGTCCCTTAATCCCAACTTGCTTAACATATCATGAAACTGTCTAGAACCAACTCCCTTAGTAAGAATATCCGCTAGTTGATCACAACTTTTCACAAACGGAGTACAGATAGTTTTATTATTCAGATTCTCTTTGATGAAATGCATGTATTTTACTTCAATTGAAGGGTTACACACCCATACATACATACACATACAGCCATATAGACTGAAATTCCAGCCCTTGAAGAGGGAAAAGCAAGGAGAAGAAGAAGAAGACCAAGGATCCCCATGGCCTCCTCCATCAAACCTCAACGTGCTTAGTCCTGTCATGTTGTACTGGATTGTGTGCAATACTAATGGCGGCCTTACTATCACAGTACAACTTCATTGAATCACCAATCTCTAGTTTCAAGTCTTTCAACAATAACTTGACCCATAAGAGCTCACATACACCTTGAGCCATAGCTCTAAATTCGGCTTCAGCACTTGATCTAGCAACCACATTTTGTTTCTTACTTCTCCTACTAACAAGATTGCCTCCCACAAAAGTGCAGTATCCTGAAGTAGACCGCCTATCTGTCACAGAACCTGCCCAATCGGCATCAGTGTAAGCCTCAACTCTGAGATGATCATATTTCCCGAAGTATAAACCTTTGCCAGGAGCAGACTTAAGGTACCTCAAGATCCGGTAAACTGCATCCATATGTGATTCCCGAGGTGCATGCATGAACTGACTTACTACACTTACAGCAAAGGCAATATCAGGACGTGTATGGGAGAGATAAATAAGCTTCCCAACGAGTCCTTGATATCTCCCCCTGTCAACCATTGCTCCACTGCTGTCGTCACTTAGTTTTTGGCTGAACTCAATAGGAGTATCACATACTCTACTTCCAAGCATACCAGTCTCACTTAGAAGATCAAGAACATACTTCCTTTGAGAGATGAAGATCCCATGTTTAGACCTCGCAACTTCAATCCCAAGAAAGTATTTCAGTTCTCCTAGATCCTTAATTTCAAACTCCTTTGCCATATATCCCTTGAGACGCTGCATTTCCTCAAAGTCATCACCTGTGAGGACAATATCATCCACGTACACAATGAGAGCTGTAGTCTTACCCTGCAAGGAATGTTTGATAAATAATGTGTGGTCAGCCTGACTTTGTTTAAAACCATATCTGCACATAGCCTGAGTGAATCTCTCAAACCATGCCCTTAGAGACTGCTTAAGGCCATACAAGGCCTTTTTTAACCTGCACACATTTCCTTCAGTTTTGTGGCTCTCAAATCCTGGAGGAATGTCCATATACACCTCTTCTTCCAAGTCACCATGCAAAAAGGCATTTTTAACATCAAACTGGTGAAGTGGCCAGTCCCGGTTAGCTGCTAGAGATAGAAGGATCCTGACAGAATTCATCTTAGCCACTGGTGCAAACGTCTCCTGATAATCCACCCCATAAGTCTGGGTGAATCCTTTGGCAACGAGACAGGCTTTAAACCTCTCAACTGAACCATCTGCTCTATGCTTCACTGTATACACCCACTTGCACCCCACAGTTCTTTTGCCCATAGGCAACTTAGTCAACTCCCAAGTACCATTCTTGTGAAGAGCACTCATCTCCTCATCCATAGCATGTTTCCACTTGGGATCATTGAGAGCATCCTGAACACGATTAGGTACAACAATAGAGGCAATACTTGAAAGAAAGACACGGTAAGCAGAAGATAAGTGAGAATAGGACACAAAATTTGAAATAGGGTGTTGAGTACATGATCTAACACCCTTACGGACAGCAATAGGAACATTAAGATCATTAGACTCAACAGGTAAGGAGTTATTTAGATTACCTGAATCACAATCAAGGTCTATTGGAGCCTCACCAGTTGGAGTAGATGGCAGTAGGGGAATAGGAGCGTTGGTCTCAACCTCTTTGTTTCTTCTCTTACTCCATGTACCCTTGGAATAAACCAACAATTCTTTTTCCTTTGGTAACACCTCTCCCTGTTTAGGAGTACTTGGCTCAACTTCCATCACTTCCTCTACTTCCACATTTCCAGTTTCCTTCCCTTTCTGAGGTGACACACTAACAGGAACAATAGGAATTGCCGGTAAAGTACCAAGAATCTCTTCACTCTGATGCTCCCCCTGAAGAGGTGTCTTGAAAGGTCCAAAAAAAGGAACAGACTCATGGAATGTGACATCCATAGACACATACCACTTCTTAGACTCAGGATGATAGCACTTGTAGCCTTTCTGGGTAGGAAGTGGTGGTGGTGGTGCAGGATATGGATGGGTAGTGGTGGTGGTGGTGGTGGCGCAGGTGGTGGTGGTGGGTGTTAGGGCTTGGTGGACATGAATGGCTCTGATACCATGTCAACAAGATATTTTGTGAAGCTTAGGGTTGAATAATGTGTTCTACCCTTTTATATTATTAAGAATAACAATAACCAAATATTACATTAAGACCCATAGACTAAACATAAACTAAGTAAACATAAAAAAAAAAAAAAACAAAAGACTAATATCTAACAATAATTGCTCACTATATCAACGTTAGTAACATTAATTATAGATTCTCATACTACAAACAAAAAAATTCTACAAAAGAATCCAAACAAAACAAAATTTAGGAGATACATTAAAAAATGCAACTAGCTAATTACATCTACACAACTAGCACGAATTTGAACTTATTCAAAAGTTTGAGAAGTTACAATTGTGGTAACAAAAAGTGAAGGACAATAATTAGAATAGAGATATTGCAAGCTTAAAAAATGCTGAAAGTCGGTACTTAATTTCCCAGTTCACGATAATTTTGTTTGATTAACTACTTCTACCGGAAAATATGAAACAATATGCAACAAAAAGGAACTGGTTTTACTTTTGGAATATGGCTGGAAAACGTTTTCTATAACTTAAGAAATCAACGAAACTTCATTTATAGTTAGGGAATCCGTAACAGCACAAATATTCAAATAAACTAATTGGTACAAAGAAAACTTACAGTGAACCTCCTGCAGCAGGACCAACTGCTTTGAAAAGAGACATAGCAGACATGGAAATGCCATTTGCAGCTCCTCTTTGTTCTTGGGACTGTAGTCGAGGGAGAAGAGGAATACAATCCACGGAACAATTACCAATGTAATCTTTTAATAAGAAAAAAAAACGCATCAATAAGAAAAAACATAAAGATTCCGAAAAAATGAAAAATTACCACGGCCCTGTTTTGTAGAAGGAACAATCCAGTTGTAATGGATACCTGGTCATGTTTTAAACATCTCATGTAAGAGAAACATCGACATCAATTTGTCTTGTTGAGTGAATTTCATAGAAATTATAATATCCATAATTTGAGTTTTGAGTTAGAAATAAAGAAGAAATGTGGTGTAATTACACAGAAAGACTTGATAACATGTAGGGTTGAATGAGGCTGTGGTCTCAGACCAAGCAGAAAGGAGGGAGGGATTCATGTAGTAGACCGAAACAATTGGCACAAGGTTTAGTCCCAGTTGAGTTGAGTTGTGTAGAGTGTCATTAAAAATCACGTTTTTCAAGGATATAGTCCGTTTGGAATGACATTTGTTGATGCAATCGGCACCAATTATGTTGGAATTAGGGTATAATATCGCTATATTTATTGGTCATGTTGACCATTTTTATTTCTTTCCTTATGTTCTTTATTCTCCTTTATTTTTTATGTATTCTCTTTCTAGTTTTAGTTCTTTGTTAGGTTATATATACCAGAGATGTACATGAATAATATTATCTCTTTCTCCAATTCTTTTTGGTATCAGAGCCACACCAATTCCCTAACCATAACTCACCACCACCACCACCCTTGCGCCAACTCCTTCCACCACCTCCACTCCTTGAGCCAACCACCACCAAGCCTCGCCACAGCCGAGCCGAACCCCATCTCCCCTCCTCTGTGCCGCCGCTGCCTTACCCAACCAACAGTGCCACCACCGAGCCCCTCGGCTCTGTTTGGTAGCCTTCAGGCTACTCATCTTGCGTTGGGCCTGTTTGTGATGTGCTAGAGCCATTTTAGTGCTCTTTGTTCTATGTTTGGGTGACCGAGTGTCCGGTTGTCCCCGTCTTTTTTTCGTTGAGTGTCAGGCTATGATCGTTGCCGTTGTGTTTTCCGGCTGTCCTTGTTTATTCCTTCCAGGACCGTGTATTTCGGATTTCTTCCTGGTTGTCTATTCTTGCACAGCTTCATGGTTAATACAAAAAAAGAAGTTGCTCTTTCTTTTCGCGAATATGGGCAACTGCAGTCTCCAATTGCCCAGCTTCAGTCACATTTGGGTTTGGATGCTTGTTGCTCGTCATCTGGCCCCACGACCGCTATTGCTGCAGGTACTCCTACCGCCCTTCATGGTAAGTCAAATCATACTCTCTGGATTCTGGATTCTGGATTCTGGATTCGGGTGCCAATAATCACATGACTGGTGAGCCTTCCCCGTTTACATCTCCTTTTACCTCCATTGATGAGTATGTATGTATTGCAAATGGGTCTTCCATCCCCATTCATAGTCAGGGTGATGCTCGCTTATCTCCTGACATCACTCTTTCCTCGGTTTACTATGTCCCTAATTTTGCCTATAATCTTCTTTTTGTTAATCGTCTTGCAAAAACCATAATTGTGCTATTGTGTTTTTACCCAATTGTTGTTATTTGCAGGACCTGACTTCGAATAAGATTTTTGGCAGGGGGTATGAGTGTGACGGTCTCTATTACTTCGGTGATCCTCCGTCTTCCAGGGTGTCCTCATCCAGTCTACAAACTTGTGTCTTGCCAGTCTCAAATAATGTTTTGTCAGTCTCGAACAACTGTGTCTTTTCTCTTCACACATTAGAGTTGTGGCATGCTCGTCTAAGACATGCGGATTTTCTGTATTTGTGTTTGTTATTTCCTTCTTTAAATAAAGCTTGCAAGGATTCTAATTTTAAATGTGTTGTGTGTGAACTGTCAAAACATACTCGCACTACCTATATTCCCCGTATGCACCGGGCACCTAGTGCCTTTGATCTTATCCATTTTGATGTGTGGGGGCCTTCACCTGTCACGAACCTATCTCAACACCGGTAATATGTCACGTTTATTCATGAAGAAAAAATCTAAAGTTTTCACTCACTGTAAAAATTTTCTGCAAATGATTAAAACCCAATTTCATACTATTGTGCGTAATATTCGATCTGATAATGGTCGAGAGTATATAACGGATGAGTATAGGTCTGAACTTAATAAAAGTGGGATTCTCCAACAACTTACTTGTCCTTACACCCATGAGCAGAATGGTGTGGCGGAACATAAAAATCGTCATATTATGTTTGTGGTTAGGTATCTCGTATGTGGTATGGGTGTTCCCAAGTATTTCTACATTACAAATCGAACTCCCAGTCGTGTCCTACAAGGCAAGGCCCCTCTTCATATCCTTAAGCCTGATAGTACCCTCTTTCCTATTGTCCCACGTGTATTTGGGTGTACCTGTTTTGTTCAAAATAAAAGTCATACCCGTACTAAACTCGATGCTATGACTATTCGATGTGTCTTTTCAGGGTATTCATCCATGTCCAAAGGGTATAGGTGTTAAATATTAGTTTTTAGTTTTATTTTATAAGAGTCAAGGACACTATTGTAATTATAAGTTTTGCTCTCTTAATAATATATATACAAGCTTGACAAAATAACTTGTTAACATGGTATCAGAGCCATACTTTGAACCCTAACATCCACCACCACTTGCGCCACCCAACACCACCACCCACAGCCCTGCGCCGCAAGTTCCTACCCTTACCAACCCTGAGCCGCACCGTCCCACCCTCACCCAGCCTGCGCCGCAACCCCTGGCCTCACCCAACTTACACCGCCCCCTCTTGGCCTCACCCAGCCTACGCCGCAACCTCTATACATCCTTACCCTGTCCAGCCGAGCCCTACAAACCACCACCCTTGTTCAACCGAGCTTCATACATCACAACCCTAGACCATCCGAGTCTTATACATCATATCCCACTCTCTAAGCCTGTTCTATGTTGATCTGAATCTGTTTCCCACATATATATCATCCTTTTTTTATTCTGTTTTCCCCTTCTCACCCTCACATCATTACGCAGTTGTCGTTTTGATTGAAGTTTAGTTTCAATTTGTTTTTTGAGGGTTCTATTATGAACCCTAGATCAACCTATTGCTGATCCGTATGTATTAAGAGTCCCAAGTTTGGCCCCTACCTTCGTTTTTTTTGGTGTGGTGTGATTGGTGTGGGTGTTTCCTTTGTTTGCTGACACCATGGTTGACGATAAAATTACGTCACCCGGAGATCCTCAACAGCCTCAGATGAGCCAGTTAGTTACTCCCCAGGACAACCCAACTCTTAAAATCACGACCTCTTTATTCAATGGCCAAAATTATGTCCCTTGGTCACAGCCAGCTCTTCTCTACTTGGAAGGGAAAGCGAAGGAGGGATATATTGATGGGACTATCCAAACCCCAAATATTACTGATGCTAGTTATGCAAAATGGAAGGTTGAGAATGCTCTTGTGAGGGCATGGCTAATTCATTCTATGGTTCCCGAAATCGGTGAAGGCTTTCTGGGCATGACTACAGCCCGCGATATTTGGGACACAATTGCTCATACCTACTCCCGTAAGGGAAATTATGCACAAGAGTTTGAGCTGTCTAGGGTGATTGATAGCTCAGAGCAGGAGACTATGACGATTATTCAGTACTACACATTTCTCACTACCTAGTGGAAACGTGTTGATCATCTTCAGGACTATCATCCGGCTTGTCCACAAGACGTTATTGGGTATCAGAAACTTTTAGAGAAGCAAAGGGTATTCAAGTTTCTTCAAGGGCTTAATTCCGAGTATGATTCTGTTCGTAGTAGGGTACTTGGGATGGATACTCTTCCCACGCTTCGGGAAGCATTTGCTTTTGTTCAGAACGAGGAGAGTCACCGTTCTGCTATGCTTCCGGTTACCTCTACCGATCGCTCTGCCCTGGTTTCTGCTCCTTCTTCTTTAGAGGGCCCTCCACCGCCTCGTGGTACACCTTCTCTGAGTGGGTCTGACTCTTCTGAGAGGTCACAGAAATTGTGTGATTATTGCAACCGTTGTGGACATGTTCGGACTACTTGTTGGAGTCTCCATGGTCGTCCACCGGGGACACGAGGCGGTCGCTCTGGCGGTCGTGGAGGACGAGGCGGTCGTGGAGGACAATTGTGCTCACCATACTGAGGTTATTGATGTTACAGACTCTAGGTCTACAGCTCAGCCAGGGATACCTCCATCCGCCCCTTTATCTACCACGGAGTACGAGGATGCTTTGCGGGGTTTAGATGCTCTTCGTAGCCTGATGACTCGTCGCTCTCCGTCTACTTCCACAGGTGCTTCCACTTCAATTGCCCAGACAGGTAAATTAGTACACTCTGCCACAGCATGTTTGTCTCACTCATCACTCCCTTGGATTATTGATTCTGGTGCCTCAGATCATTAGTCTAGTTCATTCGATTTATTTTCTGTATATACTCCCTCCTCAGGTCAAGAAAAAATTTGTATTGCAGATGGTACCTTTTCTTCTGTTTCAGGAAAGGGTGTTATTCATGCCACTCCATCTCTCCCACTGTCTTCTGTATTACATGTTCCGAGTTTCACTTCTAATCTTTTGTCTATTAGTCGTATCACTCATAATCTTAATTGTAGTGTGATATTTTTTCCTTCCCATTGTGTTTTTCAAGACCTCATCACTCGGAGGACGATTGGCAGTGGTAGAGAGGAGCACGGTCTTTACCTGTTGGATGTAGGAACCATGGGAGCGCACCGCACAGTAGTTTCTGAGAATAAGTCTGCCGACATTTGGATTTGGCATAAGAGATAAGTGCACCCCTCCTTTTATTTACTTAAGCATTTATTTCCGTCTTTACTTGTTAATAAAGATGTTTCAGAATATTTATGCGAGTCATGTAAACTTGGGAAACATCACCGGGCATCTTTTGCACCGAGTATTAATAAAAGTTTAGCTCCTTTTACCTTGGTTCATTCTGACGTATAGGGTCATTCTCGTACCTTATCTTTAAAAGGTTATCGTTGGTTTGTTAGCTTTGTTGATGATTATTCACATACCACCTGGATTTACTTGATGAAAAATAAAAATGAGGTGGTTTCCATTTTCAAAAATCTCTATCACATGGTGTTGACACAATTTGGAAAGGGCATTCAGATACTCTGTTCTGATCAAGGGGGAGAGTATATAGATTCGAGTCTAGGAAATTTTTTTCTTCCAAAGGGATTATTCATCAGACGTCTTGCACTGACACCCCACAACAAAACGGGATAGCAGAACGCAAGAATCGTCATTTACTTAATGTTGCTCGCTCTATGCTTTTCACGGCTAATGCTCCCAAATCATATTGGGGTGATGCGGTCCTTACGGCTGCATACCTCATCAATAGACTGCCTACTCAAGTTCTCCAAAAAAGGACTCCTATTGAACTCCTATCCGAATCTTCTTCTCTGTTTGCTATTTCTCCTCGGGTCTTTGGGTGTGTCTGTTTTGTCCACAATCACTCTCCCACTCGTGGGAAGTTAGATCCTAGCGCTCTTAAGTGTGTCTTCATAGGATACTCTCCTACTCAGAAAGGCTACAAATGTTATCATCCTGAGTCTAGGAAGTGGTATGTGTCTATGGATGTCATATTTCATGAGTCTGTTCCTTTTTTTGGGCATTCCAAGACACCTCCTTCAGGGGGAGAATCATGGTGAAGAGATTCTTGGTACGTACCGTCTCTATATCATGGTGAAGAGATTCATGTTATTCAACTTGATGGTGTGTCACCTCAGAAAGAGAAGGAAAATGGAAATGTGGAGATAGAGGAAGTGATGGAAGTGGAGCCAAGTACTCCTAAACAAGTTGAGTTGTTGAAGGGAAAAAAATTGTTGGTGTATTCCAAGGGTACATGGAGTAAGAGAAGAAACGAAGAGGTCGAGACCAATACTCCTATTCCTCCACTGCTATCTACTCCAACTGGTGAGGCTCTAACTGAACTTGAGTATGATTCAGGTAATTTAAATAACTCCTTACCCGTTGAGTCTAGTGATCTTGATGTCCCTATTGCTGTCCGTAAGGGTGTTAGATCATGTACTCAACACCCTATTTCAAATTTTGTGTCCTACTCTCACTTATCTTCTGCTTACCGTGTCTTTCTTTCAAGTATAGCCTCTATTGATGTACCTAATCATGTTCAGAATGCTCTCAATGATCCCAAATGGAAACGTGCTATGGATGAGGAGATGAATGCTCTTCACAAGAATGGTACTTGGGAGTTGACTAACTAAGTTACCTATGGGAAAAAGAACTGTGGGGTGTAAGTGGGTGTATACGGTGAAGCATAGATCAGACTTATGGGGTGGATTATCAGGAGACGTTTGCACCAGTGGCTAAAATAAACTCTGTCAAGATCCTACTGTCTCTAGCAGCTAACCGGGACTGGCCACTTCACCAGTTTGACGTCAAAAATGCATTTTTGCACGGTGACTTGGAAGAAGAGATGTATATGGACATTCCTCCTAAATTTGAGAACCACAAAACTAAAGGAAAGGTGTGCAGGTTGAAAACGGCCTTGTATGGCCTTAAGCAGTCTCCAAGGGCATGGTTTGAAAGATTCACTCAGGCTATGTGCAGATATGGTTATAGACAAAGTCAAGCTGACCACACCTTATTCATCAAACACTCCTTGCAAGGTAAGACTACAGCTCTCATTGTGTACGTGGATGATATTGTCCTCACAGGTGATGACTTAGAGGAAATGCAGCGTCTCAAGGGATATATGGCAAAGGAGTTTGAAATAAAGGATCTAGGAGAACTGAAATACTTTCTTGGGATTGAAGTTGCGAGGTCTAAACATGGAATCTTCATCTCTCAAAGGAAGTATGTTCTTGGTCTTCTAAGTGAGACTGACATGCTTGGAAGTAGAGCGTGTGATACTCCTATTGAGTTCAACCAAAAACTAAGTGATGACAGCAATGGAGCAATGGTTGACAGTGGGAGATATCAGAGACTTGTTGGGAAGCTCATTTATCTCTCTCATACACGTTCTGATATTGCATTTGCTGTAAGTGTGGTGAGTCAGTTCATGCATGCACCTCGAGAGTCACATATGGACGCAGTCTATAGAATCCTGAGGTATCTTAAGTCTGCTCCTGGTAAAGGATTATACTTCGGGAAGTATGACCATCTCAGAGTTGAGACATACACAGATGCTGATTGGGCAGGTTCGGTGACAGACAGACTGTCTACTTCGGGTTACTGCACATTTGTGGGAGGCACCTTGGTTAGTTGGAGGAGTAAGAAACAAAATGTGGTGCTAGATCAAGTGTTGAAGCTGAATTTAGAGCCATGTCTCAAGGAATATGTGAACTTCAATGGGTTAAGTTGTTGTTGAAAGACTTAAAACTAGAGGTTGGTGATTCAATGAAGTTGTACTGTTATAATAAGGCCGCTATTAGTATTGCACACAAAAGAAATAGAAGAGAGGAATAATTTCAATGTATTATTCATCCAATATGTATGGATTTATATACAAACTAAGAAAACCAAAAAAGGAAAGATAAAGAAAGGAAATAAACAGATTACAATCAATCATAATCAATCTATTCCTAAAAACCCGTGATTGGGTTTGACTATAATCAAAATAAATTCCAACACTCCCCCTCAAGCTGGAGTTAGAGTAAAGATATTAATCAGACCAAGCTTGATCAAAGATGACTGTAGAAGTGAAGGGCCAACAGACTTTGTAAACATATCAGCAGTTTGATCAGTGAAAGGCACAAATTCTGGGATGATGATTCCAGATCGAACTTTTTCTCTAATAAAGTGAACGTCGACTTCAATATGCTTCGTACGTTCATGGAGAACTGAGTCAGAGGCAAGCATAAGAGCAGACTTGTTTTCACAGAATAAGGTAGAAGAGCCACTAACTGGGAAACCCAATTCTTTCAATATCGCACGCACCCATAGGAGCTCACATGTACCCTGGGCCATGGCCTGATACTCTGCCTCAGCGGAAGAACGAGAAACCACAGCTTGTTTCTTGCTTTTCCACGAGATAAGATGATTCCCATAGAAAGTGCAAAACCCAGATGTGGACCGACGATCACTCTTAGATCCTGCTTAGTCTGCATCCGTAAAGCAGGACACCCCAGACTGTGTTCCTGCAGAGTAAAATAATCCAAGACCTGGACAAGTCTTGAGATACCGAAGAATATGATGAACAGCATCTAGGTGAGACGATCGAGGCGCATGCATAAACTGACTCACTACACTTACTGCAAATGTAATGTCTGGTCTAGTGTTGGTAAAATAGAGAAGACGACCAACAAGCCGCTGACATAGCGAAGCATCAGGAAGTTCCCTAGACTCAATAGACAGCTTATGATTAGGATCCATGGGGGTGGAGGCAGGACGACACCCCATCATACCTATATCTTGCAAAAGATCCAGAGTATATTTTCGTTGAGAGAGTGATATTCCCTGACGAGATCGAGCAACTTCTATCCCGAGAAAATATCGAAGGGAACCTAAGTCCTTAACATCGAAGGATTGACTAAGGGCATTCTTGACTTTAGTAATACCTAAAACATAATCCCCTGTAATAATAATATAATCCACATATACTAGTATAATAACCGTCCGTCCATCAGGTCGACGATGCGTTAAACAAGTATGATCAGAATGGCACTGGGTGAAACCCAAAGATAAGATAACATCACTGAACCGGTTAAACCAAGCTCGAGGAGATTGCTTAAGTCTATATAACGATTTCCGAAGACGACATACCTTCCCTGAATACTCCCCCTCAGCGCGAAAACCAGGTGGAGGATCCATATAGATAATTTCATCCAAATCCCCATTGAAGAAAGCATTTTTGACATCCATTTGGTGCAAGGGCCAAGAGAAAAAGGCAGCCAGCAAGATAATAAGACGAACTGAAGTCAATTTTGCTACAGGAGCAAAGGTAGCACTAAAGTCTTTCCCGGGAATCTGAGTAAAGCCCTCAGCCACAAGACGGGCCTTATATCGCTCAATAGTACCAGCAGCCTGATATTTAATGGTGAAGACCCACTTACACCCAACTGTTTTCTCACCTGGGGGTAAAGACACAAGTTCCCAAGTCTGGTTACGTTGAAGTGCATCCATTTCCAAAGTCATGGCAACTACCCACTGTGGATCCTGAAGTGCCTCAGAGACAAACCGAGGGATGGATGTGGAATCAACCTGACTAAGAAAAGAGCAATAGGAGTCTGAAAGGCCCTGGTAAGACACATACTGAGCAATAGGATGATTAGTACTAGCAGAGAAACCGTAACGGTTAGGGGGACGGCGAAGCCGGGTGGATTGTCTAGTAGGTAAAGGAGTAGAAGCATTACCAGATTCCGTGGAAGATCTTGGAAGTGGAGTCTGAGCAGGAGGCCGGCGAGAATACACCTGAGTGGGAGCGGTGATAATGACCGGAGGAAGGGACGAGGAAGTCTCCAGAGATGGTTCAAACAGAGGAACTGGACGCGGAAGCAACTCAACATTTTCGGATAAGGCATCTGGAGAAGGAGTAGAGACAGACTGAGAACCTGCAAAAAAATGGAGTATCTTCCAGAAACGTAACATCCATAGAATGATACATATGACGGGTGACTGGGTCATAACACCGATAACCTTTGGACATAGGTGAATAGCCAAGGAAGATGCAGCGGACAGCTTTATTGTCTAATTTGGTCCGAGTGGGACTGCGATTATGGACAAAACAGGTACAACCAAACACACGGGGTAAAATAGGGAAGAGAGTTTTGTCGGGCTGAAGAAGTTGCATTGGTGCCTTGCCCTGTAGGACACGACTGGGAGTTCGATTGAGAAGGAAAGTGGCAAAAAGAACAGCTAAATGCCAGAAGTATTTGGGTACATTCATCCCGCAAAGAAGACACCGAACAACAAACATGATGGAGCGGTTCTTTCGTTCCGCCACACCATTCTGCTCTGGAGTATAAGGGCAGGTGAGTTCTTGGAGAATGCCATGCTTACTAAGCGTAGCCCGAAATTCATTAGTAATATATTCCCTACCATTATCAGAACGCAAATGACAGACCACTGTGCTAAATTGAGCTTTAATCAGTTGCAAAAAATTTGAGAACAAGGAAAAAACTTCAGATTTCTTTTTAAGCAAATAAATCCATGTGCACCTAGTGTAGTCATCAATGAATGTAACATAATAACGGTGCCCAGAAATAGCAGTAACTGGGGAAGGACCCCATACATCAGTATGAATAATATCAAACATAGATGGAGCACGATGCATACGAGGTATATACTGAGAACGAGTATGTTTAGATAATTCACACACCACACAACTAAATTTAAATTTCTGGCAGGCTTTATTTAATAATGGGAAAAGTTGACAAAGATATTTAAAGTTAGCATGGCCCAAGCGGGCATGCCACAATTTTATTGACTCGAAAGAAAAACTAGACGACTTAGATGACTCTGAATTAGGCAAAACTGATTCCTGAAGACTCGAAGACGACAAACGAAAACTCCCGCCAGGTGGATCACCGAAGTAGTAGAGGCCATCCCGCTCATATCCCTTGCCAAAAATCTTCTTCGAAATTCGGTCCTGCAAGAGACAACAATCAGGTAAGAACACAACTGCACAATTGAGAGATTTGGCAAGACGATTAACTGATAGAAGATTATAAGGAAATGTAGGAACATGAAGAATAGAAGATAAAGTGATACTTGGAGAGAGACAAATATCGCCTTTACTTTTTACAAAGATAGTAGACCCATCAGCAATCCGGACAGACTGGGAGATGGGGACCAGAGAGGAGGAAAATAAAGACGACTCACCAGTCATATGATCACTGGCACCGGAATCCAGAATCCAAGAGGGGTTGCTAGACCCAACATGGAGGGCAGGAGAAGATGTACCTGAGGTTAGAGTAGCAGTGGGAGTAGTGCCAGATTGAGAACCTTACTGAAGTAATGATCCCAATTGAGACTGAAGTTGACCAATCTAAGTCTGTAGCTAGAGAAGATCCGGAGTAGGTGGTGTTTCAACAATAGCAGCAGTGCGAGCTGGGGCCTTTCCTTTATTGCGAGGAGGCTTCTCCCGAAGTTCAGGATGAAGCTTGAAGCAACGATCCTTGACATGACCAAGAATACCACAGTGAGTGTAGAATGGGCGATTACCAAAACCAGGAGGACGGGTGTAAGGTCCAGACGGGGCAGCAAGAGCCATCTGGTCTGGCACTGGGGATGGCTCAAGTAAAGCAAGAGATATCAGGCGTCGACGACGCTCATCACCATCAAGAGTGGCAAAGGCCTCAAATAAAGAGGGCAAAGGTGAGGTATTTAAAATCTGGGTACGAAGATATTCGAACTCAGGTTTTAAACTCATCAGGAACTGGTATGTGTGCTGGCGATTGAGACGTCGAAGGGCAATGGTGGCTACCTCAGGTGGAAACTCACTAAGGGGCTCATACTGAGCCAATTCCTCCCAACGTGATTGAAGATAGCCAAAATAATTGGCAACGGAAAGACCCAATGTAAGCTGAGATGCGTGGGCAACCTCCTGATAAAGCTCAAAGATACGGGAGTCATTGCACTCATGGGCATACATTTGAGTCAAAGAAGTCCACAGATTGTGAACGGTGTCATGAAACATGAACATATGATAGATCTGATCCTCCATAGAGTTAAACAACCACCCTAATATGGTACAGTTGTCAATATCCCACTGTGCAAATGCGGGATCAGAGATTCCCGACTTCAGTTCAGTACCCAATATCCACCCAGACTTGCCACGTCCTCCAAGATAAAGACGAAAAGAATGGGACCAAGCAGCAAAGTTCCTTCCATTCAACAACACGCTCGTAACCCTATGAGCAGAGGTGTGTTGGGAGAGCGACAGATCTGGGCGTATAGGTGTAGCAGTGTCCTTACCGTCAGTCATATTGGAATGTCTGAATCCGATAAAAGCCAACAGAATTGTAGAGAATCGGAGGCAAATAAGAGGAGAAGAGCACTAAGGCTCTAATGCATCACACGGATGCGAAAGAGGCCCACGGAGGGGCAGGCGGCAGCAAGACAAGCTGCCGCTGATGAACAGAGGGCCGACAAGTGTCGGCGAGGGACCCTGAAGGATCGGCGAGGGATGTGGGTGGCTGGGGACTTGCGGAGAAGGGTGGAGGGGCTGGGGAGGGTCGCCGAGAGGTGGAGGGGGGCTGGGGACTTGCGGCGAAGGGTGGTGGTGGCTGGGAGCGCTGCGCCGAGAGGTGGAGGTGGTGCGGCGGGTGAGGTTGTGGGAAGAGAGAGGCTAGGTTTTGCTCTGATACCAAAAAGAAAGAGAAGAGAGGAATAATTTCAATGTATTATTCATCCAATATGTATGGGTTTATATACAAACTAAGAAAACCAAAAAAGGAAAGATAAAGAAAGGAAATAAACAGATTACAATCAATCATAATCAATCTATTCCTAAAAACCCGTGATTGGGTTTGACTATAATCAAAATATATTCCAACACACACAATCCGGTACAACATAACAAAACGCATATTGAGATTGACAGGCATTTTATTAAAGAAAATCTGAATAATGGAAATATCTGCACTCCGTTTGTGAAAAGCTGTGATCAACTGCCGGATATTCTCACTAAAGGAGTTGGTTCTAGACAGTTTCATGATGTGTTAAGCAAGCTGGGATTGAGGGATATCTTTGTACCAGCTTGAGGGGGAGTGTTAGATATTAGTTTTTAGTTTTATTTTATAAGAGTCAAGGACACTATTGTAATTATATGTTTTGCTCTCTTAATAATATATATACATGGGTTAATATGTTGATTAACCTCACTCTTTGAATGTCACTTTTTCTGGAAATTGTTCCTTTTTTTTACAGGTTCTTCTCCCACTCCTGAAGCTACCATGGAGATTGTTGTGGAAGATATTTCTATCCTTCCTCGCCTGGTTCCTATACTTGAGTCCTTCAATATACATGAGTCCTCCAATGTAACTTTTCCTCCAATTATCACGACTGATCCCTCATACGTATATGCTCGTCGTCCACGCTCTCCGAACCCTCCACCAGTTTCAGATGTTGCTCCTCCCCGTTATCCTTTTCCCTTTTTTCAAGTTCTCGTTTTCTTTTTTCGAGTAGTACTAATCATCCTATTGCCAAGTATATTTCTTATCAGGAATTGTCAGATTCCTACTAGTATTTCCTTACTCAGGTTGCTTTAGTCTCTATTCCTCGCTCCCTCCATGAAGCTCTCCAGAATCCTAAATGGGTGACAGCTATGAAGGCGAAAATGGATGCCCTTGAGCAAAATCGGACTTGGGAGCTAGTTACACTCCCTTCTGGTGAACGTACAGTTGAGTGTAAGTGGGTTTTCAGTGTGAAATATTTGGCGGATGGTACTATCGATCGATATAAAGCTTGTCTTGTTGCTAAAGCTTCACCCAGGTTCCGGGTAAAGATTTTGGTGCTTCCTTTGCCACCGTGGCTAAATTAACTATGGTCGGCTTTTGGTTTCTCTGGCTGCTTCCTATTATGTGCAAATGAAAAGGAGGCACCTGTAGGTGTGGATACAGAGGTAGAGGCAGCAGAAGAACGGCGGGTCATCAGGCTCCGGAGAGCCTTCTCCACCTCAGAGGCAGTGAACATAGGTGGAAGAAAAACGGGAAGAGACTGATCAATCGGAGCAGGAGCTATAAGATCAACAGCCGTAGTATGATTAGCATGGGCATTGCGGCCATTAAACCTTCTTCCACGACCCCTAGACGAGCCAGAACGACCCCCTCGACCCCCATGAGGATAACCATGAAGCTGTAGATTTAGATTAGGGCAAGCTTTGGAGACTCATGATGTCTCCTGTATTTTATCATATGAAGAGAAGAAAATCAATAGTACCCCTATGTCTAATACATAAGAGTAAGGAGAATAAAGTAAATAATAAAAATAATAAAAAAAAGTAAACTAACACTCCTCAAGCTGGTACAAAAATATATCTCATTCCCAGCTTGCTAAGAGCAAAATGAAACGGTCTACTCCCAACCCCTTTTGTAAAAATATCTGCAAGTTGATCCCCGGTCTTCACAAATGGAGTACAGATCACACCACTACTGAAATTCTCCTTAATGAAGTGTTTGTTTATCTCCACGTGTTTAGTCCGATCATGTTGCACTGGATTGTGAGCAAAGGGAAACACCTGGATCATTTGACTACCACCGCCCAGTCTGTTTAGTCGATGCTGCTAGCTTTAAGGCTTATATTGAAGTGAGAGGATATTTAAATTCTTAGCAGGCCTTAATCCCGAACTTGATCCAGTTCGGAGCCGAATTCTTGGAATGGAGCCACTTCCTACATTGAGAGAGGCATTTGCTCATGTCCAAAATGAGGAAAGCCGTCGATTAGCCATGCTTCCTCCATCTTCAACTGACCGATCAGCCTTGGTTTCATCCAGGCATAGGGGTGGTAAGGCCCCTATATCTCGTACTGAGTATACTTCTGATGGGGGAAATGATAAGGATAAGCCATTGTGTGATTATTGTAATCGTCTTGGACATACCCGAGATAGATGCTGGAGTCTTCATGGTCGACCTCCGATGTCTGGTGGCTGTGGTAGTCGTGGTGGTGGTCGCAATGGCCAAGGGAATGGACCGCGTGCACATTTGTCTGCTGGGCTAGACTCTCCTGGTCAGGAGGGGGTCTCCACTCCCACTAATTCCTCTGGACCTAGCAACATTAGCAGTTCTGATTTGGAGACTCTCCGTCGCATCATGGCTCAGTTGGATGCTCCCAATAGTGCCTATACTTCTTTTGCTCATACAGGGAAAGATAAGGTTCGGACCGCAGATGGTTCACCTTCCCCAATTTTTGGTAAAGGTGTTGTAAATATTTCTAGCTCTCTTGCCTTATCATCTGTTCTTCATGTTCCTAGTTTTACGACTAATCTTCTTTCTATTAGTCGTGTTACCCGGGATCTAAATTGTAGTGTGACCTATATCCCTTCTCACTGTATTTTTCAGGATCTCTCCACGAAGAAGACGATTGGCAGTGGTAGGGAGGAGAATGGTCTCTATGTTCTGTTGCCCGATGGAGCTAGTAATAAGGAGTTGACACATGTTGCTCACAACTCACAAAGGGAGACTCTTCCCAGGGAGACATGGTTGTGGCACCAGAGATTGGGACATCCGTCTTTTTATTTATTGCGTTTTTTATTTCCTACTTTAGTTCCAAATAAAAGTGTTTCCGAGATTTCTTGTGAGGCTTGTCAACTCGGAAAACACCACCGTGCAACTTTTCATTCTAGTATCAATAAAAGTACAATTCCTTTTTCACTTATCCATACTAATGTTTAGGGTCCTTCTCCTGTCCCTACTTTGAATGGATATAAATGGTTTATCACTTTTATTGATGATTGTACACACACGACATGGGTGTATTTGATGAAAGAAAAAAGTACAGTTCATTCCATCTTTAAAAATTTTCACAAGATGATTTGTACTCAGTTTAACACTGTTGTCAAGATTGTTAGGTCTGATAAGGGGGGGAATACATCTATAGAGGTCTTACTCACTATTTCTCGGATCACGTTATGATTCATCAGACCTCCTGCATCAATACCCCTCAACAAAATGGTGTAGCTGAGAGGAAAAATCATCATTTGTTAGAGTCCGCTAGGTCTATGCTATTCTCCATGCAAGTTCCTAAGTCATACTGGGGAGAGGCAGTTTTGACTGCTACTTACCTCATCAACCGCCTCCCAACTCGTGTGTTAGGTAAGAAATCTCCCGTTGAACTTCTTACTAAACCATCCTCTATTTTTCCTATTCCTCCCAAGGTGTTTGGATGTGTTAGTTTTGTTCACAATCATTCGCCTTCTCATAAAAAGTTAGATCCTCGGGCCCTTAAGTGTGTCTTTGTGGGTTATTCCCCCACCCAAAAAGGGTACAAGTGTTATCACCCTCCCTCTCGTAAGTGGTTCGTGTCTATGGATGTCACCTTTGATGAAAACTCTTCCTACTTCCGGTCTTCACAGCCATCTCTTCAGGGGGAGAATAGGTCATGGGAAGAGAAGTCTGGGGCAACTACTCCATTCATCAACAGAGCAGGTGAAGATGAAGTAGGTGAGGAAAGAGAGAAAAAATTAGAGGAAGAGGCAGGAAAAATAGAGGAAGAGAAAAAATCAGGAGAGGAAAGAGATGTGAATAAAAATGTAGAAGAAAATGAAGAAAATAGCGGAGAAAGAGGGGGAAGGAAAATTGATGAGAGAAAAGAGTTGTTGACCTACTCGAAAAATAAGGAGAAGATTCAGGGCAACAGAAGACCAGACTACTTCTCCAATACCACTGCGATTGCCTTCTTCAAGTGGTGATAATTCAGGTACCTCTAGCACTTCCTCTCCTCCTGTTAATTCTAGTTCATCTCTCCCTATTGCTTCTTTAGATCATGAGCTAGATATCCCTATTGCTCTTCGTAAGGGTACTATGGAATGTACTAAACATCACATCTCGAATTTTGTCTCCTACACTCATTTGTCTCCCTCGTACAGGGCATTTGTGTTCAAACTCGATTCTATTTCTGTCCCTAACCATGTACAGGAAGCTCTTGCTGATACTAAATGGAAACTTGCCATGGTTGAAGAGATAAATGCTCTAAAAAAGAATGGCACTTGGGAATTAGTTGACTTACCTCGTGGGAAAAAGACAGTGGGGTGCAAATGGGTGTATACCATGAAACATAGAGCAGATGGGACAGTTGAAAGATATAAAGCCAGGTTAGTAGCTAAAGGCTTCACTCAGACATATGGAGTGGATTATCAGGAGACATTTGCTCCTGTTGCAAAAATGAACTCTATCAGAGTCTTATTATCCCTGACAGTTGCTTGGAGTGGCCCTTACATCAGTTTGATGTAAAAAAATGCATTTCTTCATGGAGATCTAGAAGAGGAAGTCTACACATGGACATTCCCCCTGGATTCGAGGTTGACAATACTAAAGAGAAAGTGTGCCATCTTAAGAAGTCTTTGTACGGCCTTAAACAATCTCCCAGAGCTTGGTTTGATAGATTCTCCCAGGCCATGATCAGGTATGGTTACAAGCAAAGTCAAGGTGATCATACACTCTTTATTAAACATTCTTCCAAGAAAAAGGTAACTGCCTTGATTGTCTACGTAGATGACATTGTTCTCATTGGAAATGATTTAGAAGAGATGAAGGGTCTAAAATCATATCCTGCTAAAGAATTTGAAATCAAAGATCTGGGAAACATGAAATACTTCTTGGGAATTGAAGTGGTCAGATCCAAGGAGGGGATATTTATCTCACAAAGGAAGTATGTTTTGGACCTACTCAAGGAAACTGGCATGCGTGGGAGTAAGGCTCTAGATACTCCAATGGATCCGAATGTGAAACTCAGGGATGATCCTAGTGGGGAACCAGTTGATAAAGGAAATTATCAGAGGTTAGTAGGAAAATTGATTTATTTGGCCCATACTAGACCCGATATTGCTTTTGTTGTTAGCATGGTCAGTCAATTTATGCATAATCCTAAGCAACTTCATCTTGATGCTGCGCTTCGAATTGTGAGGTATTTAAAGTCAGCACCAGGAAAAGGGTTATGTTTTGCTAAACATGGACACACAAGTGTTGAGGCCTACTCTGATGCAGACTGGGCCGAGTCCATAACTGACAGAAGATCGACCACGGGTTATTGCATGTTTGTGGGTGGAAGTTTGGTGACTTGGAGAAGTAAGAAGCAATCAGTAGTAGCTAGGTCTAGTGCTGAAGCAAAGTTCAGAGCCATGGCCCAAGGTGTGTGTGAGCTGCTTTGGGTTCAGATTATTTTGTCAGACCTTGGATTTGGACCAAAGGACTCTATGAAGTTGTACTGTCACAATAAAGCCGCCATCGACATTGCTTATAATCCAGTTCAACACGACAGAACAAAGCATGTAGAAATTGATAGACATTTTATCAAAGAGAAGCTAAGCAGTGGGTGCATTTGTACACCGTTTGTGAGATCAGGAGATCAATTAGCCGATGTTCTGACTAAGAGTCTTGCTGGGAGGTCATTTCATTTCATCCTTAGCAAGCTGGGCATGAGAGATATCTTTGCACCAGCTAAAGGGGGAGTGTTGAGATATTTTATTTTAGTGTCTTTATGTCCTTTTATGTTTTGTGGTTATTTTATAACCTTGTAGAAGGTCTACATGTAATTCCTTGAATATACTCTTATTAATAAAAGAGAAAGTCACACATTGTGCTCTCAAAGCTTTCAGTAAAAATAATAGACTCGCCTCGTTCTGTATTGTCACACCCGTCCCGGAAAATGCATTCATTTTAAAATGCATATTTGAATTGTGAGAATTATTAATGTTGATTAATAATTGAGGAATTGGTTGACTATGGTCAACGAATGGTGTCAAGTGAGAACACGGCTACGAACAGGATCATACTTAGCATTAAGTCCCTCCAAAAACTTAAAGATCCTCTCTTCAGCAACTAGTTCAATATAGGCAACAGAATCGGTTGGACAAACAGGCTTATAGTCCAAGAGGTGATCAAGTCGTTTCCAACTAGTGGTCAGAGATGTGAAATACTGAAGAACACTCATCTCTCCCTATTCCGAGCGACCAATCGTTCGCCTCAACTTTAACATCTGTGCAGAATTGCCCTTTCGGGAGTAGGTGTTGGCCATGGTCTCCCAAATGTCTTGGGCAGTTGCCATGTCCAAAAAACCCTCGGCAATCTCAGGAATCACAGAATGGAAAAGTCATGTCATGACAGTGGAGTTCTCCATCTCCCACTTGTCATATGTAGCATCCTCGGTGCTAGGTCCTTGATTCGGCCGTTGATATACCACATCTTCCCTCTGCCCTTAAAAGACATGGTTACAGACCCAGACCAAGCCAAGTAGTTCTGAGCATTGAAGAGGGAAGTAGTAAGCATAAAATTCGGGCTCTCAGAAGGAGCAACAACAATTGTTTCACTCCTGGGCTATTGTGTATTCAAAGAGGATTTGTCTGAATTCGACATCTTGAATCGACACACAACAAATACCCGCAACAATCGAAAAACAGAGAGGAAGAACTCGAATCAACGGAGTCGCAGCCATAAAGCCCCATGCAGGATGCAATAAAATCAGTCATCAAGGGTCCATAAAAGGATCAAGAAATCAAAAGTAGATAAAACCCAATCAGCAGGAGCTTTTCGGACAAAATTTTGGTGAAGAAAGAAGACTAAAAACAGATTGGATCTTGGCTAATATGGTTCAGCAGGGGCTAGTGAGGCATGGAGGACCTGCGGCTAGGTGTAGGGGTTGGAGGTGGAGGAACCGAAGCCCTAGTAGGCTGTGCCTATATGCAGCGAAGCCCCTAGGGGCTGCGACTTGATGCTGTGAAGCCCAGGGGGGCTGCGGCTTGGGCTGTGGTGTTGGAAAATAGAAGATTCTGGACAGATTTATTGTTAGGATATTTTCAAATTTTATTAGGTGTTTTATGGCTGTAAATGTAGAGATAGTCAACTCCATTAAATTAGGAAAAGCTGTTAATTAGACTAGCTGATTTGGTTGTGATTGCTGTAAATTAGTTCTTGATTTTATGCCTTGTATTTTCCTTTAAATAGGAATTGTACACAGTCTATTATTCAGAGAGTCAATACATAAAATACTTCTCAAATACTCTCTATTTATATGGTATCATAGCAGGGATTTGATCACCGACTCTTTCTGGAAAAAAAAAAAACTAGGACTTATTCCTACTACGCCTCCCTTGTTCACGGGTCTATGTCAAAACCGGCTACCACCCAACTGACCCAAGCCTCCAACACTGAGTCACACTCTATTCAGATCACCACCATCCGCCTAAATGGCGACAACTTCCTGCGCTGGTCCCAGTCTGTGCGCATGTATATTCGGGGTGAGGGAAAATTGGTTATCTAACTGGAGATAAGAAGGTGCCAACAAAGGATGACTCGACATATGCAACATGGGACGCTGAAAATTCCATGGTTATGACTTGGCTTGTGAATTCCATGGACAAAGATATCAGCTCCAACTATAAGTGTTATCCAACAGCGAAGGAACTCTGGGACAACGTTAACCAGATGTATTCTGATATGGGTAATCAGTCCCAAATTTATGGCCTGATTTTGAAACTTGGTGACGTCCGGCAAGGAGAAAACAGCGTCACCAAATACTTTAACACACTGAAACAGTTGTGGCAAGACCTTGATCTGTTCAACGATTATGAATGGAAATCTACAGAGGACTGCAACCACTACAAGAAAACAGAGGAAGACTTTCGGATCTACAAATTTCTTGCTGGGCTCAATATTGAGTTTGATGAAGTAAGGGGGAGGATAATAGGCAGAAAACCCCTACCTTTAATTGGAGAGGTATTTTCTGAAGTTAGAAGAGAGGAGAGCCGCAGGAGGGGCATGCTTGGAAAACAAGCTACTGGAGGTCCTATTGAGAACTCTACATTGGCTACGGCTAATGCAAATGCTAGCAGGACTATTGCAAATCAACGTAGGATGGATGACAAACCTCGCATGGATGACAAACCTCGCATGTGGTGCGACTATTGCAACAAGCCACGCCATACTAGGGAAAATTGTTGGAAGATCCATGGAAAACCGGCTAATTGGAAGAGTAGCAGACCTAATGATAGACCCAACCACGGGTTTCCTTCAGCAAATGAAGCTGAGATGAGTTCCTTCAGCAAAAAGCAGATGGACCAACTTTTTAAACTGCTAAAGTCCAATTCCTCATATGGTATTCCTAGTGTTTCCTTGGCTCAAACAGGTAGTGATCCTCATGCTCTATCTTGCTGTTCGAATTCTGCTCCTTAGATCATTGATTCAGGTGCATCTGAACATATGACCAGTTTTTCTCATCTGTTTACAAATTATTCACCTTGCCCTGGAAATGAAAAAATCAAAATTGCAGATGGTAGTTTCTTACCTATTACAGGGAAAGGCCTAATAAAAATTTATGAGTATAGATCTTAAATCTGTCCTCCATGTTCCTAACTTGCATGTAATCTTTTGTCCGTGAGTAAATTGTCCGAACATTCTAACTGTCGTGTCATTTTCTCTACTTCTCATTGTGAATTTCAGAACCAGAGCTCGGGGAAGATGATTGGCAGTGCGAGGATAATAGGCGGTCTTTACTACTTTGATGACAACTCCTTCAGTAATAAAAAAGCTCAAGGTTTTAGTAGTATGTGTTCAATTTATGTTCGTGAACAAATAATGCTTTGGCACCTTAGACTAGGACATCCTAGTTTTCCCTATCTTAAAACATTTATTTCATGGGTTTAAGAATTTAGATTGTTCATCTTTTCAATGTGAAAGTTGTCATTTATCGAAAAGCCATCATGCTACTTATTTCTCAAGACCCTATCGTGCTTCAAAACCATTTTATTTAGTTCATAGTGGTGTGTGGGGCCCTTCAAAGGTCACTACTGTGTTTAACAAAAAATGGTTTGTAACATTTATAGATGATCACACAAGACTATGTTGGGTTTATTTGACGAGTGAAAAATCTGAGGTAGAAAAATTATTCAAAGATTTTTACAAAATGATCGAAAACCAATTTCAAACAAATATCAGTATACTTCATTCTGATAATGGAGGAGAGTACTTTAATGAATATTTGGAGGATTTCTTGATAGAAAAGGGGATTCAACACCAATCTACATGCCGTGACACTCCTCGGCAGAATGGAATTGCTGAGAGAAAAAACAAACATTTACTTGAAGTGGGTCGTGCCATAATGTTTTCTATGAATATTCCAAAATATTTATGGGGTGAGGCTGTTTTAATGGCATCCTATTTGATCAACAGGATGCCTACTCGAGTTTTGAAATTTATCACACCCTTAGATTGCCTTAAAAAAACATTTCCTAACACAATTCTGAACAATCATATTTTTTCAAAATCACAAAACCAGGAAAAAATTGTTCAAGATATTGAAAAAGATGGAAATTCTAGTCAACCATTACCAAGTATAAGTGTGTTGCCAACAGGGGGAGAAATACTACAAAAGGGTCAAGATGATCCAAATGCTGAGCTTCAGGTTTATACTAGAAGAAGAACTCGTACAAGGGGTAAAGACCTGCCTATCATCCCAACACAAGATCAACCAAAATCTCCGAGAGATGGTCCCGAGAATATTGTAGGGATTCCTATTCCTATTCCTGCTTCAATTGACCCTTCTAATAATGAGCCCATAGACCTTGTGTAGAAAAAAATATTATTGAATCTTAGGTTAGAAAAAAGATCTAACCCACATTATAATACACAAAGAGAGGAAAAAATAAAATTACACTAAGACCCCAACTAACTAATTAACACAACGAACTAATAATAATAAGACACTCTTTCAACACTCCCCCTCAAGCTGGTACAAACATATCTCTCATGCCCAGCTTGCCTAGAGCAGTGTGGAAAGGCTGACTTCCTATCCCTTTGGTGAGAACATCCGCAACTTGATCACTACTTTTCACAAAAGGAATGCAGATAACTCCACTACTAAGCTTCTCTTTGATAAAATGTCGATCAATCTCAACATGCTTGGTTCTATCATGTTGAACAGGATTATGAGCTATACTAATTGCTGCCTTGTTATCACAGTACAGTCTCATGGAATCTACATGTTCAATCCTTAAATCCTTCAACAATGATTTGACCTAGAGTAGCTCACAAATACCTTGGGCCATTGCCCTGAACTCAGCCTCTACGCTAGATCTCGCCACAACATTCTGCTTCTTGCTTCGCTAGGTAACCAAGTTACCTCCCACAAATGTACAATACCCGGAAGTAGACCTCCTATCAGTGACGGAACCAGCCCAATCCGCATCCGATAAGCCTCAACACTCATATGATCATGCTTAGCAAAAAATAAGCCCTTTCCAGGAGATGACTTCAAATAACGGAGAATTCGAACGACAGCTTGTTGGTGTGACACCCGAGGAGAATGCATAAACTGACTAACGACCCCAACTGCAAAAGCAATATCAGGACGAGTATGAGACAAGTAAATAAGCTTACCAACAAGTCTCTGATAGCTCCCCCTGTCCACCAATTCCCCGTTACTGTCTTCACTAAGTTTTTTTTTATGTTTCATAGGAGTATCACAAGCCTTGCTACCGAGTATCCCTGTTTCTTTCAGCAAGTCTAACACATACTTCCTTTGGGAAATAAAAATTCCCTGTTTGGACCGAGCAAGTTCAATTCCCAGAAAGAACTTCAAGGCTCCCAAGTCTTTTATCTCGAACTCTGTAGCTAACTGGTTTTATAATTTCTCCATCTCCTCTAAGTCGTCTCCTGTCAGTACAATATCATCAACATATACAATGAGAGCAGTGATCTTACCCTGTGTAGAATGTTTGACGAACAATGTATGATCTGCATGGCTTTGTCTGAAACCAAATCGAAGCATAGCCTGTGTGAATCTCTCAAACCAAGCTCTCGGAGACTGTTTAAGTCCATATAAAGACTTTCTCAATCTACACACCTTACCCTCTGTCTTGGAATCTTCAAAACCAGGGGAAACATCCATGTAAACCTCCTCTTCCAAATCACCATGTAAGAAGGCATTCTTCACATCAAACTGGTGAAGAGGCCAATCTCGATTCGCTGCAAGAGAAAGTAGGATCCTTACTGAGTTCATTTTTGCCACTGGAGCAAAGGTTTCTTTGTAATCTACACCATAAGTCTGAGTGTACCCCTTTGCTACCAACCGAGCTTTATACCTCTCGATGGAACCGTCAGCCCGGTGTGTTACTGTAAACACCCACTTGCACCCAACAGTCCTCTTACCTTTAGGCAATGTTGTCAATTCCCAAGTACCAGTCTTGTGAAGAGCCTTCATCTCTTCACTCATAGCTTGTTTCCATTTGGGATCAGCAAGAGCATCCTGGACATGGTTAGGAACACTAACAGGGGAAATTTTTGAAAGGAATGATTTATAAGAGGCAGACAAATGTGAATAGGACACAAAATTAGAGATAGCGTGTTGGGTGCAAGACCTAACACCCTTACGGACAGCAATAGGAACATCCAAATCATTTGGTTCTAGAGAGGGTGTATCAGAAGAATTACCTGAATCATCATCACTAAGAGAGAATGGCAGTGGAGGAAGAGAAGCAACAGTCTCTGAAGTCTCTCTAGTCTTCCTTTTACTCCATGTCCCCCTCGAATAAACTTTCAACTCTTTTCCTCCCTCAACCCCCTCTCCTTCAGTCTCTTCAGGCTCTCTCTCTCTCTCTCTCTCTCTCTCTCTCTCTCTCTCTCTCTCTCTCTCTCTCTTCCAACTCCCTCACTCTCCCTTTCAGCCCTTTCTTGTTCCACCTCAATCATCGTAGGAAACAGAACCGGCATCTCTTCACACCGTCTCTCCCCCTGAAGAGATGGCTGAGGATCAACAAAGTAGGACTGAGACTCGTGAAAGGTGACATCCATCGACACAAACCATTTCCTAGAAGGAGGATGATAACATTTGTAACCTTTCTGGGTAGGAGAATAGCCAACAAACACACACTTAATAGACCGAGGATCTAACTTCCCACGGTTAGGTGAATGGTTATGAACAAAACAAACACAACCAAAGACACGAGGTGGAATGGATGAGGAGAGGGAAGGATGAGAAAGGGCTTGAAGTGGTGTTTGTTTATTTAGGACACGAGTTGGGAGTCTATTAATGAGATAAGCAGCTGTAAGGACTGCTTCACCCCAGTAATTACGAGGAGCATTAACCTGGAAGAGTAAGGAGCGAGCAATATCTAAGAGGTGGCGATTCTTGCGCTCTGCCACACCGTTTTGTTGTGGAGTGGCAGTGCAAGAAGTTTGGTGAATGATACCGTGAGAAGAAAAATATGCACCTAAACCAGAATCAATATACTCACCTCCTTGATCAGAACGCAAAATTTTCACTACAGCGCCAAATTGAGTATTTACCATGTTGTGAAATTGTTGGAAAATATCAAATACTTCTCGTTTTTCTTTCATCATATATATCCAAGTAGTTCGAAAAAAATCATCAATAAAAGAAACAAACCAACGATGACCCTTTAAAGACACAGTACAAGAAGGACCCCACACATCAGAATGAATTAAAGTAAATGGAGCGGAACTTTTATTATCACTAGGAGCATAAAAAGCTCGAAAATGTTTACCAAACTCACAAGCATCACAAGAAAAATTCGAAATACCAGTATTTGCCACAAGTGAGGGAAACATATGCTTAAGTAAAGAAAAAGAAGGGTGTCCTAATCTCCTATGCCAAATATGTAGGTCATCAACTTTATTCTGGATAACTACGGTATGATGAGCCAATTTCTCCCCTTCATCTAAAATGTAAAGACCATGCTCCTCTCTACCACTGCCAATCGTCCTCCTCGTGATAAGATCCTGAAACACACAACGAGTAGGATAAAAGGTTACACTACAGTTCAAGTCTCGAGTAATACGACTCAAGGACAAAAGATTGTGAGAAAACTGAGGAACATGTAATACAGAAGTTAAGGGTAGAGAAGGAGTAGCATGAATTAGACCTTTCCCGGTAACAGAGAAAAAAGTGCCATCAGCTATTCTAACTTTATCTTGGCCTGAGGAAGACTCATAGTCAGAGAAAAGGTTAGATGAGGGTGACATATGATCAGAGGCGCCGGAGTCAATAATCCAACGAGAGGAGACAGAAGAGAGAAATGTTCTTAGTGATGTAACAACATTACCTGACTGGGCAAAGGACGATGAAGAGCTTGTAGATGTCGGAGTAACACAGCGGGCCATCAGTTGTCTGAGAGTCTCAAGTTCAGTGGCAGTAAAGGTGCTGAAGCTAATATCCGAAGAGGGTGCAGAACCACTAGAAATCGGAGTGGTAGGCTCAAGAACAGCAGAATGATGTGCACGGGCAGCCTCTTCACGACCACCAGAACGGCCTCCACGACCCCCTCCTCGACCTCCACGGCCTCCCCGACCACCAGGTGGTTTGCCATGGAGGCTCCAGCAGTTAGCCCGAGTATGATGGGGCTTAAAACAGTAGTCACAAATCACAACAGGTCGATCGGAAGAATGTGGCTGCTGGGACCCATCTCTACGTGGAACAGAAACTAAGGCAGATCTCTTAGTAGCGGCAGAAGGAAGCATGACAGAACGACGACTCTCCTCATTCTGAACATGAGCAAAGGCCTCCTGAAGGGTGGGGAGAGAATCCATCCCAAGTACCCGACTACGAACTGCGTCATAGTCAAAATGAAGTCCCTGAAGGAATTTAAAGACCCTCTGCTTCTCTAGTAGTTTCCGATATCCCTCAGCATCAGCAACACACACAGGCTGATAGGCCTGAAGATGATCAATCCGATCCCAACTGGTGGTAAGAAACTGAAAATATTTGGTGACGGTCATGTCACCCTGCTCTGAACGGTCAATGGAATGAAGCAACTCAAACTCCTGTGCATAGTTCCCCCGTCTAGAGAAGGTAGAATTAACAGTGTCCCAAATCGCCTTAGCAGTCTTCATGCGATAGAAATTCTCCCCAATTTCAGGGACCATAGAGTTAATAAGCCATGCCATGATAACGGAGTTCTCAATCTCCTACTTATCATAGCCTGGATCTGTAGAAACAAGGGCTGGGACACGCCCGTCAAGGTGGCCCATCTTCCCACGTGCCTTCTGATACAATTCCACTGCCTGGGACCACTTCAGATAATTTTGGCCATCAAAGGGAGTGGGAGTAATTTTCAGGTTGGGATCCAAAGGAGCAACCACTGTATGGATCGTGGTCGGTGTAGAAACTTCCGGTTTGTCATCCATTGATCCGGATATGAAAGGAAAACCCAACAAAAAACTGAAGGAAAACGGAGAAGATGGAACTCACAAAGGTCTTAAGACAGATCAAGGGTCCATAAAGGACCTAACAGACACAAAAAACGAGGAACAAAATAGTGTCGAAATCAGTCCAGGGTGATACTAGGGTTTGCGCAAGGTCTAGCGTGGTTGGATGGTTGACTGCGCAGGCTGGGGGGTGGGAATAAGGTGCGGCGCAGGCTGTGGGGTGTGCTGGTGGGTGCGGCGCAGTGTGTGGGGTGTACTGGTGGATGCGGCGCAGGGTGTGGGGCTGTGTTTGGGCAGCGGCGAAGGGTGGTGGTGGTCAGGCGAAGGGTTGATGGTGGGTAGTGATGGCTGCGGCAGGCTGGTGGTGGGTAGTGGTGGTTTAGGGTTTGTTTTTTTAGTGTGTCATCCATGGCTCTGATACCATGTAGAAAAAAATATTATTGAATCTTAGGTTAGAAAAAAGATCTAACCCACATTATAATACACAAAGAGAGGAAAAAATAAAATTACACTAAGACCCCAACTAACAACTAATTAACACAACGAACTAATAATAATAAGACACTCTCTCAACACCTTGATGTTTCTATAGCTATTAGAAAGGGAGTCCAATCATGTACCAGCCATCCTATTGCCAAATATTTATCGTACCAAAAACTTTCTAATAACCATAAAGCTTTTATCTCAAAGATCTCTCACTTGTTTGTTCCAAGAAATATTCAAGAAGATCTAGATGATCCAAATTGGAAGTTAGCAGTTATGGAAGAGATGAATGCTCTTAGAAAAAGTGGCACTTGGGAGGTAGTTGACTTACCAAGGGAGAAGAAGAAAGTAGGGTGCAAATGGGTGTTTACAGTTAAATGCAAAGCTGATGGAAGCATAGAAAGGTACAAGGCAAGGCTCGTGGCAAAAGGATTCACACAAACATACGGAATTGACTATCTAGAAACATTTGCTCCAGTAGCCAAAATAAACACAATCCGGGTTTTATTATCTTTGGCAGTAAATTCCAACTGGCCCTTACATCAGTTGGACGTTAAAAATGCTTTCCTAAATGGAGACTTGGAAGAGGAGGTCTTTATGAGCTTACCACCTGGTTTTGAGGGAAGATTAGGAAACAATAAAGTCTGCAGACTAAAAAAGTCTTTATATGGCCTTAAGCAATCTCCTAGAGCGTGGTTTGAACGCTTTGGAAAGGCTGTAAGACGTCATGGTTACTGTCAAAGTCAAGCAGATCATACTATGTTTTATAAACATTCAAGAGAAGGTAAAATTGCTATCTTGATTGTTTATGTGGATGATATAATCTTAATAGGTGATGACAATGTCGAGCTGGAAAGACTTAAGAATAAGCTTGCTGATGATTTTGAGATCAAGGATTTGGGAGCTTTGAAATATTTCCATGGGATGGAGTTTGCTAGGTCTAAGAAAGGTATATTTGTCAATCAACGCAAATATGTACTTGACTTACTTGATGAAACAGGGTTGCTTGGATGCAAAGTAGTTGAAACACCAATTCAAGCCAACTTGAAGCTACAACCTACCAAAACTGAAGAAGTGGTAAATCGGGAGCAGTACCAAAGACTTGTTGGAAGACTAATTTATTTGGCCCATACACGCCCAGATATAGCCTTTGCAGTAAGCATGGTCAGCCAATTCATGCACTCACCTGGCACGGAACACTTTGATGCTGTGTATAGAATCTTGAGGTACTTGAAAGGGACTCTTGGAAGAGGTCTGTTGTTTAAGAAACGTGGACATTTACAGATTGAAGTCTACACTGATGCAGATTGGACCGGAAGTATAACCGATAGAAGATCAGCGTCTGTTATTGTACCTTTGTTGGAGGTAATCTAGTTACTTAGCAAAGCAAAAAACAATGTGTTGTGGCTAGGAGTAGTGCAGAAGCTGAATTTAGATCAATTGCACATGGGATTTGTGAAGAAGTGTGGATTAAAAGGCTTTTAGAAGACTTGAAGATTTCCGACTTCACACCCATGAAGGTACACTGCGACAATAAAGCAGCAATCTCAATTGCTCACAATCCGGTTCTTCATGATAGAACAAAGCACGTGGAGGTGGATAAGCACTTTATTAAAGAAAAAGATCGAGAGTGGAATGATCTGCATGCCATATGTTCCAACTACTGACCAGATTGCTGATATTCTCACAAAGGGACTTCAAAAGAAACAATTTGAGTACTTGATCGGCAAGCTGGCAATGGAAGATATCTTCAAGCCAGCTTGAGGGGGAGTGTTGGAGAATAGAAGATTCTGGACAGATTTTATTAGGTGTTTTATGGTTGTAAATGTAGAGATAGTCAACTCCTGTTGTTCAAAGAGAGAATAGAGAGAAAGATAAGGCTTAACCTAATTAGGTTAGCCCACACTTATATATCAATCATATAATCATGAAAATTACAGATTTACCCTTAATACTAACACTTATATTCTAACACTCCCCCTCAAGTTGGAGCATAGATATCTATCATGCCCAGCTTGTTACAAATGTCATTGAACGGCCCTCTATTTAATGCCTTGGTAAGAATATCTCCTAGTTGCTCACTAGACCTAACAAAAAAAGTAACAATTTTTTTTCTCATAACCATATCTCTGATAAAATGACAATCAACTTCAATATGTTTGGTCCTCTCACGAAACACTGGATTACTCGCAATGTACATAGCGCCTTGATTATCACAATACATCTTCATAGGTTTACTACTTGGAAATCCCATATCTTGCAGAATAGTCTTCACCCATAACAACTCACACGCAGCATGAGCCATAACTCTATACTCGGCCTCTGCACTTGATCTTGCAACTACATTTTGCTTTTTGCTCTTCCAACTGACGAGATTTCCACCAACGAACACACAAAATCCTGATACTGAACGTCTATCAAGACTGTCTCCTGCCCAACTAGCATCTGAGAAACCAACTATCTCCAAATTATCTGAAGGCTTCAACACTAAGCCTTTACCAGGGGCACCTTTCAAATACCTCAATATACGACACACTGCCTCCCAATGTGATAACTTGGGACTCTGCATAAACTGACTGACAACTCCAACAGCAAAGGTGATATCAGGTCGAGTTACGGTTAAATAAATCAACTTACCCACAAGTCTTCTATACCTTCCAGCATCATTGAAGTCTTCTCCATCATCTTTACTAAACTTAATATTTGAGTCCATCGGAGTGTCGACAGGTTTTGAACCCATCAATCCTGTTTCATCTAGAAGGTCAAGGACATACTTTCTTTGGGATAAGAAAATTCCTTCCTTAGACCTTGCTACCTCAATACCCAAAAAAATAACGTAATAGCCCCAAATCCTTCATATGAAAATGCTTACTTAAATGAGACTTCAATAACTGTATACCTTCACTGTCACTGCCAGTAATCACTATATCATCCACATAAACTGCTAGAACTATCGTACCTTTCTCACAGTGTCTCACAAAAACTGAATGATCAGAACTAGTTCTTTTCAACCCATATGAACTAGCTACTTGGCTAAACTTGTCAAACCAGGCCCTTGGAGACTGTTTAAGGCCATAAATGGCTTTCTTCAACCTACATACTTTATGTGACTCCTCCTGAGCAACATACCCAGGAGGTTGCTCCATATACACTTCCTCCTGTAGGTCACCATGAAGAAAGGCATTCTTTATGTCAAGTTGATGTAGAGGCCATCCCTGAGTAACAGCAACAGACAATAAAATGCGAACAGAATTGAGACGAGCTACAGGGGAAAAGGTTTCAAAGTAATCCACACCAAAAGTCTGAGTGTACCCTTTAGCCACCAAACGAGCTTTCAACCGTTCGACAGTACCATCTGGATGATACTTAACCACATAAACCCAACGACAACCTACAACATGTTTCCCAGAAGGAAGATCAGTTAACTCCCACGTACCATTTTTGGACAACGCCAGCATCTCATCATCCATAGCACTCTTCCAACCCGGAGAAACCAATGCCTGAGTATGAGACTGAGGAACAGAGACTGAAGATAAAGCACTAACAAAGGAGCGAAGTGGAGACGATAAATGAGAATATGAAACAACTTGGTCAATAGGATGGTGAGTGCAAGAACGAGTACCTTTTCGAAGAGCAATGGGTAGATCATGAGATTGGGGAACCTCAGCCGAAATGGATGAAGATGGAGGTGGAGCTGGCGGGTCATGAATACTGGATGGCTTGTTACAACGACGATACACCTGCAAGGGAGGAGAACTAGGAGGAGGAATGGGTAAGGGAATAGTGGACGATGGAACAAGAACATCAACATCTAAGGAAGCACCGGAGGACGAAAAAAATGGTGTACCTTCAAAGAAGGTGACATCTGCAGTAACCACATAACGACAACTCTGAGGATTCCAGCATTTATAACCTTTTTGAGTGCGTGAATATCCCACAAATATACATTTGGTGGCCCGAGGATCCAATTTATCATGACCTCCTGTAAGAACATGAACAAATGCAACACAACCAAACACACGTGGTGGTAAGGCAAACAATGATCTATCTGGATAGAGAACAGAATGAGGAATGCCACCATTAAGAACAGATGAAGGCATGTGATTAATAAGATAACAGGCAGTGAGTACAGCATCCCCCCAAAATTGTTTAGGAACATCCATGTGCAACATAATTGTTCGGGCAATCTCAAGAAGGTGTCTATTTTTCCGTTCAACCACACCATTCTGTTGTGGAGTATAACCACAAGAGGATTGATGAATTATCCCCTGAGAATCACAATAGGACTGAAGAGGTCCTTTAACATATTCCAAAGCATTATCAGATTGTAAAATACGAATAGTGCAACCAAACTGAGTCATAATCTCTTTATGAAATAATTGAAAAATAAAAGAAATATCTGAACGTTCTTTCATTAAAAATAACCATGTCATCTTGGAACAATCATCCACAAAAGACACAAAATAAGAAAAACCTAACAGACTCTTATGTCTAGACGGACCCCAAACGTCGGAATGAACCAACTCAAAAGGAGTGGCCCGACGATCATTTTTAAGTAAAGGAAAAGACACCCTATGATGCTTACCTAACTGGCAAGCCTCACACTCTAAACTAGACATAGACTTAAAGGAAGGAAAAACCAACTTCAAGGACTGTAGTGAAGGATGGCCCAGACGGCAGTGCCATTGATGTGGTGAAACAGCTGTATGTAAAGCCGTCGATTTATTCGCTGTTGAATGTTGTTCCAAGTAATAAAGACCATCACGCTCACGACCTCCACCAATCATCTTCTTCGAGTTGAGGTCCTGAAAAACACAATGAGAGGGATAAAATGTTACAGAACAATTTAAAGATTTAGTAAGTTGACTAACCGATAGGAGACTAAAGGGAAATTGAGGAATATAATTTACAGATGACAATGAAAGAGATGAGGTGGGAGAAACAGGACCATGACCAATAATAGGACAAGATCGTCCATCAGCTAAAACAACTGAAGGTTGTGTGGGTGGACTAAGCAATTGTGTAAATACATTGGACTTACCAATCATATGTGCTGAAGCCCCTGAGTCGATGACCCATGGTGAAGGAGCAGATGAAGAAAAACACGCAATATTACCTGACTGTGCAAAACCAGCAGTACTAGACAAGGATTGTTGTTGCTGTTGTTGGATTAAGGCATTGTATTCCTCTCGAGAGAGAGTGATAGACTCATTTGAAGATGCTACGGCAGGTGGATTAGGAGTACTAACTTCCTGTTGACACCCAGAAGCATTGTCAGAAGAGTACAGGGCTGGATTAGGTGAGGTCTCCCACAGCTTACCATAGATATCATAATACCTATCCACAGTATGATTGTCACCCCCGCAGTGTGTGCAATAAAGAGAACCACGGCCTCGACCAAAACCACGACCACGTCCCGGAGGACCTCCTCGCCCTCGATTACCATTAAACATAGGAGGGGAATTGCCAAAGCCACGACCACCGCGACCGCGATTATTACCAGGAAAATTGCCACGACCACGAAAGGCCCCTCTATATCCCGTAGATGTAACAAGTGCAGAATTTTCTTTCCCAACAGGCTCAGAAGAGGCGGAGGAGGAAGACTCTGTAGTAACGCGGAGCACACGAGAATACACATTGCTCAAGGATGGAATACTACCATCACCGGCCAAAATCTGTGACTTAACAGAATGAAGATTCGAATGTAACCCAGATAAGAACTTGGAGACATAAAATTCCTCTCGTTGCTTCTTGATAACGTCAACATCATTAGTGATAGGATGATACTGATTCAACTCATCCATGAGTCCCTTAAATGTACTGTAGTATTCACTAACCGGCTTATCACCTTGTTGAAGCAAAAACAAATTTTGATATACCTCATAAACGCGAGAAACATTCTTTTCCATGGAAAACGTCTCATGAACAGACTCCCAAATCTCTTTGGCTGAGGACAAGAACATGACACTCGAACACACAGTAGGTTCCATACTATTCCACAACCAGGACATAACCACATAATTCTCAGACACCCAATCTTCATAATCCTTGCTATCCTTAGCAGGAGCAACAGACTCAATATATTTCAACTTCTTTCTAGCCCCAAATGCGACTTTCATAGCTTGAGCCCACAACAAGTAATTGGACCCATTCAACTTAGTAGTGATAATTTGCATACTCACAACATCGGACGAAGAAATAGAAGCTTTCTTGTCAGCCATATCAACCAAAAACAGTAGGAGTCTTATACCCAATAACAAAGGAAAAATACTAACAACGAATAAGAAGCAACATCAACACCAATAAACTCAAACGGAACTAACCAATAAGGTCCATAAAGGGACCGAAACAACACGAACGAAGAAACCACCAATCAAAATTGCCTAATCGAGTTCCGATGTATGTGAATATAATCCCTTGGACGGTTGGAATTCAAGAAAGTGAAGAAATCAGATCATGAACAGTGCTGGATGAATAGTTACTACATGAACAGTGTCGCGTGAACAGTAACTGCGTGAACAGTGTCGTGTGAACAGTAACTGCGCGAACAGTGTCGCGTGAACAGTGTTGCGTGAATAATGCTGCGTATGTGATGGTGGTGGTGGTGGTGGTGGTGTGCGGCGCAAAGAAGCCTATTTTGGGTGGCTCTGATACCATTTTCAAAGAGAGAATAGAGAGAAAGAGAAGGCTTAACCTAATTAGGTTAGCCCACACTTATATATCAATCATATAATCACGAAAATTATAGATTTACCCTTAATACTAACACTTATATTCTAACACCTGTAAATTAGGAAAAGCTGTTAATTAGGCTAGTTGATTTGGTTGTGATTTGCTGTAAATTAGTTCCTGATTTTATGCCTTGTATTTTCCTTTGTATAGGAATTGTACACAGTCTATTATTCAGAGAGTCAATACATAGAATTCTTCTCAAATACTCTCTGTTTATATGTGGTGCCCAGGGAGGGCTACGGCTTGAGGAGGGGACCTTTGGTAGGCTACGGCTAGTGGTTGGGGTGGTGGTTTAGGGTGGTGTAAGTTGATCCCTCTTAAGGAGGCTCTGATACCATGTAGATTTAGATTAGGGCAAGCTTAGGAGACTTATGATGTCTCCTGTATTTTATTTTATGAAGAGAAGAAAATCAATATTACAATAGTACCCCTATGTCTAATACATAAGAGTAAGGAGAATAAAGTAAAAAATAAAAATAATAAAATAAGTAAACTATCAGAAGCTTGTAGCATGTCTCCCTTGTGTGGTATTTGGTATTGCAATAATCACAAAATTGCTTAGACTTATCTGAAGAACCAGACTCATTAGCGGTGTCTCGACCATGGTTCCCATCATTCTGAGGAACTGAAGAGAGAGCAGATCGCTCTATAGAAGCAGGTGGAAGCATAGCAGAACGACGACTTTCCTCGTTCTGAACATAGGCAAAGGCCTCCTGAAGAGAAGGGAGTGGGTCCATGCCCAGAACCCGACTGCAAACTGGATCCAAACCAGAGTGAAGTCCCTCGAGAAACTTAAAAATCCTCTCCTCAGCAACAAGTTTATTATAAGCCACAGAATCAATAGGGCACACGGGCTTGTAGTCCAATAAGTGGTCCAGACGTTTCCAACTGGTAGATAGAGAGGTGAAGTACTGCAGAACACACTTCTCCCCCTGTTCAGATCGACCAATCAACCTCTGTAACTCAAAAATCAGCGCTGAAATACCCTTACGCGAATAAGTTTGGACCATGGTCTCGCAAATATCTGGGGCAGTCGCCATGTCCAATTAGCCCTCAGCAATCTCCGGAATCATAGAGTGGCAAAGCCAAGTCATGGCAGTAGAATTCTCCATCTCCCACTTGTCATATGAGGCATCCTCGATGTTAGGTGCTTTAATTTTCCCATTGATATACCCCATCTTCCCTCTTCCCTTTAGAGACATAATCACATATCCGGACCATGCTAGATAGTTCTGGCCATTGAAAAGTGATGTAGCAAGTTTGACGTTCGAGCTATCGGTGGATGCAACAATAACACGTTTATCCTTAATCAACTGTGTATTCACGTTGGATTTGTCTAGATTCATCATCGTGAATCAACACAACAAAAAACGATACCCGCAACGAAGACTGTATAAGGAAGAGGAACTGGAACCAATGGCTGCGTAGCACACAACCAACAAAAAAAATCAAATCACCATGGAGGATGCCAACAAATTAATCACTTATCAATGGGCCATTGAAGGACCCAAAAAACAGCAACGAAAAAACTTCAATCAAACTAGTAGTTGTAAGGAACTATACGGAAGAAAGGAGAACAAATTAAGAGAGAATATGAGGTGCGGCTAGCCTTACAGGTGCATAGGAGGTGGCGCAAGGGGGTCTGGGAAGCTGCGACAGGGTTGGGCTAGGGTGGGGTTGTGTCGGCTAGCAGCTATGGGCCATGAAGGGTTACGGCGCAGCAGTGGTGGTGTAGGAAGGTGTCGGCTGGGTTGATGGTGGGTCGTGAGGTGGCTAGGTGGGTGGTGGTGGTCGGCGCAAGGTGGCTGAGTAACTGGTGGTGGTCGGCGCAAGGTGGCTGAGTAACTGGTGGTGGTCGGCGCAAGGTAGGGTTAGGGTTAGGGAAAGTTGATATGGTGGTGGCTCTGATACCATGTTAACAGAGATTAATCCAAGGTTGACAAATGAGTCACACCCATATATATTATTCAAGAATAAGAAGAAAGAATAATTACAACCTAGTCCTTTTAATTCAAATTGTTCAAAGAGAGAAAATAGAGAGAATGAAGGCTTTACCTAACCGGTTAGCCCTCACATGTACATATATTATTAATGAAACAATTACAAAAATACCCTCATACTTCAACACTCCCCCTCAAGCTGGAGCATAGATATTATCATGCCCAGCTAGTTACAAATATCATAGAAAGGACCCTTGTTCAGAGCCTTAGTAAAAATATCTCCTAACTAATCATTTGTCCTAACAAAACACGTAACAATCTATTTCCTCATGACCATATCTCTAATAAAATGACAATCGACTTCAATGTGTTTGGTCCTCTCATGAAACACTGGATTACTGGCAATGTACATGGTAGCTTGATTATCACAATACATCTTCATAGGTTGATCACTTGAGAACCCCATCTCTTGCAGAATAGATTTCACCCACAACATCTCACAGGCAGTATGAGCCACAGCTCTATACTCCGCTTCAGCACTCGATCTCGCCACTACATTTTGCTTCTTACTTTTCCACGTAACAAGATTACCACCAACAAATACACAGAACTCTGACACTGAATGTCTATCCAAATGATCTCCTGCCCAACTAGCATCTGAGAACCCCACTATCTCCAAGTTATTTGAAGGTTTCAACACTAAACCTTTTCCAGGAGCACCTTTCAAATATCTCAAAATACGACACACTGCCTCCCCAATGTGATAATTTGGGATTCTGCTTAAACTGACTAACAACTCCTACAGAGAAGGTGATATCTGGTCGAGTCACAGTCAGATAAATCAACTTACCCACAAGCCTTCTATATCGCCCAGCATCACTGAAGTCTTCTCCATCATCTTTACTAAACTTTATATTTGAGTCCATCGGAGTGTCAACAGGTTTTGAACCCATCAATCATGTTTCCTCTAGAAGATCAAGCACATACTTCCTCTGAGACAAACAAATTTCTTACTTAGATCTAGCAACTTCAATGCCTAAGAAATAACGTAGTAATCCTAAGTCTTTCATATGAAAATGCTTCCCCAAGTGATAAGCAGACTCTGATCCTGTGGTCAAGTGAGCTCGTGGTCCACCACTACCTCGTCCACCACGACCACCACTACCACGACCACCACTACGGCCACCACCCCGCCCTTTTGACATAGAAGGGCGTCCGTGAAGGCACCAACAAGTCTCGCGGGTATGTCGAGGACGGTTGCAATGGTCACACCAAAGTTTATCCTTTTCATCACTCACCTCATAGCCAGAATCCTTAACGCTGATTTGAAGGCTTGCCCCCTCGATGACTAGCAGAAACCAAAGCAAATCTGTCAGTAGATGACTGTGGAAGCATAGCGAAGCGACGACTTTCTTCATTCTGAACATAGGCAAATGCTTCCCAAAGTGATGGCAACGGTTCCATACCAAGCACTGGATCGAACTCTGGATTAAGACCAGCAAGAAACTTGAAAATCCTCTCACTTTCAATATATGTTTTGAAGCTAGCCGCATCAACTGGACAAACTGGATGATGAGTTATCAGATGATCAATCCTCTTCCAAAGGGAACCTAAAGCAGTAAAATATTGCAGAGTGGAACGATCTCCTTGGACTTCGGCTTCAATAGTTCGTCTCAACTCATAAATATGGGCAACATTTCCCTTGCGAGAATAAGTCTCAGCAAGAGTATCCCAGATGTCTTGGGCAGTCTCCATCCCAAAAAATCCATCTGCAATCTCTGGCTCCATAGAGTGAGTCAACCCGCTCATTACCAAAAAATTATCAACCTCTCACTTTGCATAAGTAGGATCTTCAGGACTAGGCACCTTGATTGTTCCATTCACATAACCAAACTTTGACCTACTTTTAAGCCAAAATGTAGCCGACTGAGACCATGACAAAGAATTCTCACCATTAAGTAACACTGTGGTGATCTTGGACCCAGGGTTCTCGGTAATGAGTCTCTCATTACCTGCAGGAAAACTAGTACCAATGGCATCTTTTTGTTTCACACCGTCTTTCGACATGCTGAAGAGGGACACTCAAACAACAAGAAACAATGAATGGAATCAAGGCAGCCTAGAAATTATAAGCACCAATCAGGTCCGATTGCCCAATCTATGGACAAGTCATAGGGTCCGAAGACAGACCGAAGAAGAAGAAGAAAAAACGGATTGCGATCAGAATAACCCAATTATGGTGAGTCCACCCTAGGGTTTAGAAAACTTGAACAGTAACGATGAAGAGTAGCGATGAACAGTAACGTGAACAGTAGCGATGAACAGTAGCGATGAACAGTGCCGTGAACACTGACGTGAACAGTGTCGGTGAATAGTGCTCAGGTCATGTTGGTGGGTTGTGGCTATGGTGGTGGGAGGATCGAGTCCCCTATTAGGGTCAGTGCTACCAGAAAACTATCAGACCCTAGCGATCCCCGTTTTGGTACGACCGTTCCGAAACGTGGTACACTAGCGAATTGGAACGCCATTCTGAGCGTTCCCGCTTTAAAGCACATAATATTGTAATAACAAAACCAAAATCTAGTGAACTTATAACACTACATAATTCACAACGATTATATTTTCTCATTTTGAACTTTACTTGACAATAAATTATTTAAAAAATCGTTTTACATTTTAATCTATTATACTACATTCCCTCCTAAGATCAGAAGAAGTATACCCCCACCGTACCACGTTTTATAGCACGTGGCAATCCACGTTCCCGATCCCGTTCTTCGTACCGAATCGATCCACGATCCAAGTAACCTTGATTAGGGTAGCTCTAATACCATGTTGAGTTTTTCAGAAAGCTTAGGGTTCACTTAGTGAGACCCTCTCTTTTATTCATATAGAAGAAAACAATAATTACACAGAGACCCCTGACTAAAGATAAATAATAAAAATAAAATACAATAGAACTAAAGTTAGCATAACACTCAACAACTTTGACCTACTTTTTAGCCAAAAAGTAGCCGACTGAGACCAGGACAAATAATTTTCACCATTAAGCAACACAGTGGTGATCTTGAATCCAGGGTTCTCGGTAATGAGTCTAACATTACCTACAGGAGAACTCGTAACAACGGCGTCTTTCTGTGCCACACCTTCCCTGACATATTGAAGAGGAACACTAAAAAAATTATGGGTGAATGGAATCAAGGCTCACCTAGTAATCACAAGCACCAATCTGGTGCATGTTGAGTTTTTTGTTTTATTATTTTAGTATTGGGTGTTTTATATAGTTGGGTATGATTTAGAGGACTACTTTGTAATATTTTATTTTGTTCTTTCTAATTCTGTGTTAATAAAAGATAGAGAGTAACGATAGTTCTCTCTAAGTTTTTGTGGAAATATTGTCCAACATGGTATCAGAGCCACCCTAACTAGGGTTTCTCACCACCATCATAACCTCCTCTCATCGCCAAACACCACCATCATCACCATCATAACCATCTCCAGCCCTACCACAACCAGGCCGAGCCCTACCAGACCCACCACAACTGCGCCGCAACATCCAAACCACCACCAGGCTGCGCCGAACCCTAACAGACCACCCTCCAGCCTACGCCGCCACTTTACCCAGCCATCAACACTTGCACCGAGCCCTCACCAGGCCTCCCAGGCTGGACTGGCTTCTCTCAATCCAATAAATCTTCATCACTCAGCCCTAGACTGACTTTATCTTCTATCTTCACTCCATAAAATCTGTTATCTTCGGATTAACTACAAGCTGCCCAATCTGCAGTGCTGATTGACCTTTCCAGAGTTTGTATTTAAGTCCGTAATCGGACAAATGATCTGTCCATAGATTGGATATTTGACGACTAGGTTTACCTTCTCAGCCGTGTGTTGTTGTTAAGACCAAGAGTTGTTCTCAACATGTCGAAAGAAGATTTGGAGATCGGAAAGTCCTCAACAACCAATACAGGAGTTGTGCGTTCTCCAATAGGTAATGAGAGGCATTCCCTCATCACCGAGAACCCAGGTTCAAAAATCACCACTGTTCTATTCAATGGTGAAAACTATATCTCTTGGTCTCAGTCTGCCACTTTTTGGCTCCGGAGTAGAGCAAAGTTTGGCTATGGTGATGGCACGGTCAAGGCACCTAGTCGTGAGGATCCCACTTATGCCAAGTGGGAGACCGATAATTATCTTGTGATGAGTTAGCTGGTTCACTCTATGGAACCTACAATTGCCGAATTCTTTCTAGAGATGGAAACTGCACAAGATATCTGGGATACTCTCGCTCAGACGTATGCTCGAAAAGGTAATGTTGCTCAAGTTTATGAACTTCGTAGAAGTATTGAGGCTGAAATTCAGGGGGAGCGTACTACACTCCAACATTATACCTCACTGTCCACGATGTGGAAACGTCTCGATCATTTGAAGAATTACCATCCTGTTTGCCCCACCGATGCAGCTAGCTTTAAGGATTATCTTGAGAGTGAGAGAATTTTCAAATTTTTAGCTGGCCTCAACTCCGAGTTTGATCAGGTGAGGTTCTTGGAATGGAACCATTGCCTAATCTTCGGGAAGCGTTTGCTTACATTCAGAATGAGGAGAGTCGCCGATCAGCTATGCTTCCTTCCACCACTACTGATAGGTCAGCCTTGATTTCCTCCAACCAGCGATGGGGTAAGGGTCCGTATCTTCCAAAGAACCAAAATGACGAGACTATGGAAGACAAGAGTAAGTTGTTCTGTGATTACTGCAATAGGCCTTATCATACTCATCAAACATGCTGGAAGCTTCATGGCCGTCCTCCCTTGGCTAAAGGAAGGGGGGGTGGCCGGGTTGGTGGTCGAAACGGTGGCAGGGGAAGTAAACTCCGGGCTAATTTGACCTCTGGACTGGATCCTAGTTACCCAGAGGAGTCACCGTCCCCTTCTCCTACCACTGGGAGTATTAGCAGTTCTGATTTGGAGACACTGAGGAGGATTATGACACAACTGGATGCTCCTACAGGATCTTCTACCTCTTTTGCCCAAGCAGGTAATTTTGCTAATTTTACAAGTACCTTACATTCTTATTCTCAACAACCATGGATTATTGATTCCGGGGCTTCTGATCATATGACTGGTCTGTCCTCTATTTTCTCTACTTATACTCCCTGTTCAGGTAAAGATAAAGTTAGAACCGCAGATGGTAATTTTTCTTCTATTTCTGGTAAAGGTGTCATTCATGCCTCTAACTCAATGTCTTTATCTTCCGTTCTTTATGTTCCTAATTTTTCAACAAATCTGCTTTCCATTAGTAAAATCACTCGCGATCTTAATTGTTGTGTAACTTTTTTCCCGTCTCACTGTGTTTTTCAGGACCTCTCCACAAAGAAGAAGATTGGCAGTGGTAGGGAATCTAATGGACTCTATTATCTGATGCCTAATGAACCTGAGAATGGAAGTTTAACCAGGAGTGCTCATCATTCATTGAGGGAGACTCTTCCTAAAGAGGCTTGGCTGTGGCACCAGAGACTAGGACATCCTCCTTTTTCACTTCTTAGTCATTTATTTCATTCTTTAATAAACAATAAGACTATTTCTGATGTTTTTTGTGAGGCAAGTGAACTTGGCAAACATCATCGTGCCACTTTTAAGTTAAGTTTGAATAAAAGCTCTAGTCCTTTTCAGATTATTCATACTGATGTGTGGGGTCCATCTCATATTTCTACTTTGAATGGTTACAAGTGGTTTGTTACTTTTATTGACGATTTTTCACGTACTACTTGGGTGTATTTGATGAAAGACAAGAATGAGGTGTTTTCTATTTTTAAGACCTTTCACAAAATGATTTGCACTCAATTTAGTACTATAGTCAAAATTATCCGTTCTGATAAAGGAGGAGAATATACTTATGGTGGTCTTCAAGCCTATTTTTCAGAACATGGCATGATTCACCAAACCTCATGCACTAACACTCCTCAACAGAACGGAGTTGCAGAGAGAAAGAATCGTCATTTGTTGGAAACTGCTAGGTCAATGATTTTTTCGATGCAGGTTCCAAAGTCGTATTGGGGGGAGGCAGTTTTAACGGCTGCCTACCTCATCAACAGACTACCCACTCGTGCCCTAGATAAGAAATCTCCTATCCAAATTCTCCTTAATCCGTCCTCCATGTTTGTCATTCCTCCTAAAGTATTTGGGTGTGTTTGTTTTGTGCACAACCATTCTCCGTCCCGAAAAAAGTTAGATCCTCGAGCCCTTAAGTGTGTCTTCCTTGGTTATTCTCCTACTCACAAGGGGTACAAGTGCTATCACCATCCTACTCGTAAATGGTATGTCTCTATGGATGTCACATTCCATGAGACTCACCCTTACTTTCAGTCGCCACAGTCTCTACAGTCACCTCTTCAGGAGGAGAGAGAGTGTGAGGAAGAGATGCCAATTGCTATTATATGTAATGAGGAGGAGGAGGGAGTTGAAAATGAGGGAGAAGGGCGAGACAGTGAGGGAGAAAACAAAGAGGAAAATGAGGGAGAGAATGGAGAAAGTGTACCAACTGACAAAAAGGGGGAAAGAGAAAGAGTTGCTAACTTACTCAAAGAACAAGGAGAGGAAGCGGTTTGGGGCATCAGATATGGAGGTTGTTTCTTTCCCTTCATTACAGCCAATTACTTCTAGTGATGATGGTCCAGGTACTTCAAATACTCCAACTCTTGTTACTAATTCTAGTGATGATTTAGACATTCCTATTGCTCATCGAAAGGGCACTAGGGCATGTACTAAACATCCTCTTTCTAATTTTGTGTCATACACTCGTCTGTCTCCATCCTATAGAGCTTTTGTGTCCAAACTTTCCTCTGTCTCTATTCCTAATCATGTCCAGGAAGCTATGTCTGATCCTAAATGGAAGTCCGACATGATTGAAGAGATGAAAGCACTCTCGAAAAATGGCACTTGGGAATTAGCAGAACTACCTCGAGGGAAGAAGACGGTAGGGTGCAAGTGGGTGTTTACTGTAAAACACAAGGCCGCTGGGACCATTGAGAGGTACAAAGCCAGATTGGTGACTAAGGGATTTACTCAGACTTATGGGGTAGATTACCAAGAGACATTTGCTCCGATGGCCAAGATGAATTCTATCAGAATTTTGCTGTCTCTCGCAGTAAATTTGGAGTGGCCATTGCATCAGTTTGATGTAAAGAATGCATTCATACATGGTGACTTAGAAGAAGAGGTTTATATGGATGTACCTCTAGGCTTTGAAGATACAAAGACAAGAGGAAAAGTGTGCCGTCTCCGGAAGTCGTTGTACGCCCTCAAGCAGTCACCTAGAGTGTGGTTTGATCGTTTTTCACAGGCGATGCTCAGGTATGGGTTTAGACAAAGCCAAGGTGACCATACTCTCTTTTTTAAGCATTCGTCAGAAGGTAAAGTCACTGCTTTGATCGTTTATGTTGATGACATTGTTCTCACTGGAGATGATCTGGAAGAGATTGGGAAGCTAAAAAATTACCTAGCTAAGGAATTTGAGATTAAGGATTTGGGGAACTTAAAGTATTTCTTGGGAATAGAGGTAGCAAGATCCAGTGATGGAATATTTATATCACAGAGATAGTATGTGTTAGATTTGCTACAAGAAACAGGTATGCTAGGTAGTAGAGCAGCTGATACACCCATGGATCCGAATTTGAAACTTGGGGATGATTCAAGTGGCGAACCAATTGATAAGGGAAGATATCAGAGAATGGTTGGTAAATTGATTTATTTGTCTCACACAAGGCCAGATATTGACTTCGCAGTAAGTGTGGTAAGTCAATTTATGCATTCTCCTAGACAGATTCATCTTGATGTTGTCTTTCGTATTGTGAGGTATCTCAAGTCAGCTCCAGGGAAAGGGTTGTTCTTTGGTAAGCATAAGCACACTCAAGTTGAAGCCTTTACAAATGCAGATTGGGCAGGGTCAGTGACAGACAGGTCAACCACAGGTTATTGTTCCTTTGTTGGGGGGAATCTGGTTACGTGGAGAAGCAAAAAGCAACCCGTAGTGGCTCGATCTAGTGCTAAAGCAGAATTTAGAGCTATGGCACAAGGAGTGTGTGAGTTATTATGGGTTCAGATTATTCTAACTAATTTGGGGTTTAAGCCTGAAGACTCAATGAAGTTGTACTGTGACAACAAAGCTGCTATTGATATTGCTCACAATCATGTTCAGCATGACAGAACTAAACATGTGGAAATTGATCGTCACTTCATCAAGGAGAAGTTATGTAGTGGGAATATCTGCACTCCCTTTGTGAAATCCGGAGAACAGTTAGCTGATGTTCTCACTAAGAGTCTTTCTAGTAGATCTTTTCATTTTATTCTTAGCAAGCTGGGTATGAGGGATATCTTCGCACCAGCTTGAGGGGGAGTGTTGAGTATTTTGTTTTATTATTTTAGTATTGGGTGTTTTATATAGTTGGGTATGATTTAGAGGACTACTTTGTAATATTTTATTTTGTTCTTTCTAATTCTGTGTTAATAAAAGATAGAGAGTAACGATAGTTCTATCTAAGTTTTGGTGGAAATATTGTTCAACAGTGCAATTGTCCAATCTATGGACATATCATTGGTAACGAACTAGATGGTCGTAGGGTTGTGATGAAATCAACTCTTTTGCCAAAAAATGGATGATCGGTGAATAGTGCAATCAACGGTAGCGATGAACAGTAACGTGAACAGTAGGGATGAACAATGTCGTGAATAGTAGCGATGAACAATGTCGTGAACAATTAATAGTGCTTAGGTCATATTGGTGATGGTGGGTGGTTAATGGTACCACAGAGAACCCTAGTCGGGTGGCTCTGATACCATGTTGAGAGAGAGAGAGAGGGAAAGAGAAAGTGAAGGCTTAGGGTTCACAATAGTGAGACCCTCTCTTTTATTTATAAAGAAGAGTGATAAAATTACATAGAAGTCCCTTGATATAAGACAAATTAAATAAAAATAGAATAAAACATGTCGACACTCAACATATTAAACCTGGAGTTCAATTAGTATCATATAGTGGTGTTGATAATAACTAATTAAAATTATTTTCTTAGCTTAAGAGTTAAGCTAGATGGAAATATGTTTTAATTTAACCGGGTTAGTGTTGAGAGATATTTTGTTGAGAGCTTTTTTTCTTTTATCTTTTTTCTATTTTTCCTTTTGTGTAAGGACTCATATGTAATTATCTTTTTCTCTTCTTAATATTCAATATAAAAGGGGGCATAACAATTTTTGTTAGCCCTAAGTTGTTGCCTAATCTTTTTCTACATGGTATCAGAGCCCTAGGGTTCTTCTCCACCACCACCTGCGCCGCAGCCTCCACATGCTTTCCACCCTGCGCTACAGCCACCACAGGCTGCCCAACCTACGCCAAGCCCTCACAGGCCCTCCTGCCTACGCCGCAGCCCCTCAGGGCCTCACAGCCTGCGCCGACCTTCCCACACCCAAACCCACTCTTACCGACACCCCCCATGCACTGCTAGACCCCAACCGAGCCCTACCCAACCTCTCCTTTGTCATCCAGGTTCCATTCACCATCCCTTAACCCTGTTTTGATTGAAGTTTCAGGTTCATATTTTTTCTTGCGTCCCTTTATGGACCATTGATTAGATTTCTTTGATCTCTTTGTACCCATCTCCTTCGTTTCCCTTCCTTTCTATTGGGTTTCTCTCCTTTGTGCACCGAAATCATGTCAGAAACCGAGAAACAGTTGTCTGCCAATCCGAACACTATTCAGAGTGTGGTGACACCATTGGATCCCAATCTTAAAATTACTACCACCCCATTCAATGGAAAAATTACTTGACATGGTCACAGGCGGTGGCTCTTCACTTGAAGGGTCGAGGGAAAATGGGACATCTCGATGGGCGCGTTCAGGCTCCCCTCATCACTGATCCGAGCTAATTATAGTTTGAGAATGCTCTCATCATGGCTTGGCTAATTAATTCCATGGTCCCCGAGATTAGGGAGAGTTTCTACCGGATGAAGACCGCTAAGGATATTTATGATATGAATCCAAATATGAATACTCGTGTAAATGCTAGGGCGTTCCCTTTAAGCGACGCGTTGCGCCTGCCTTCGGGTGTTTCGAAAAATGTGCAAGGGGCGTCGCATTGACGCCCGGGTGCGGTGTTAAATATGCAAGGGTTCCCGCGCTCATCTGGGCCACCGCGGGTAAAGAAGCTAGTCCAGAACTATAGGCTTAGGTTAGCAACTTGGAATATAGGAACCTTAACAGGTAAAGCTATGGAACTAGTAGACACTATGATTAGAAGGATGGTTAATGTAGTATGTTTACAAGAAACAAAGTGGGTTGGAGAGAAAGCTAAGGAGGTAGAAAAGACTAGATATAAGATATTTCTATACAGGGAAAGATAGGCATAGAAATGGTGTCGGAATCGTGGTTGACAAGAACCTCAAGGATAAAGTTGTGACAGTCACGAGGAAAGGAGACAGAATATTGCTTATCAAACTGGTAGTTGGAGTGGATATAATTAATGTGATTAGTGCATACGCGCCCCAAGTAGGATTGGATGATCACACTAAAAGACAATTCTGGGATGAGTTGGACGCTTTAATGCAAGAAATACCGGGAGGAGAGAAGATAATTGTAGGTGGAGATTTTAATGGCCATGTAGGCAAAGATAGAACTAGATATGAGAGGGTGCATGGGGGGTATGATTTTGGAGATCAGAATGAGGCAGGGGTGAGTATTTTAGATTTCGCCATAGCATATAATCTTGTAGTAGCAAACACCTTTTTTAAAAAGAGGGAAAAACACTTGATAACCTTTAAGAGTGGATCTAATAGAAGCCAGATCGATTTGTTCCTTGTGTGAAAGGCAGACCGCTTAGCATGTAAAGACTGTAAGGTCATCCCAGGAGAGAGTTTAACATCTCAACATAGACTTACTATTTTAGATATCCATATAAAAGGACAATGTCGTACTAGAAAAGACCCTATAAACCCGCGAACTAGGTGGTGGAACCTTAAAGACGAGAAACTAGCAATATTCCAAGAGAGAATGTATACAGAAGCACCTTGGAATTTGGAAGATGGAAGCAATACTATGGGGGATAGAATGGCAGGGTGCATCACGAGAATATCGAAGGAGATCCTTGGAGAGTCGAAGGGATAACGGTTAGCTTCTAAAGATACTTGGTGGTGGAATGAAGAGGTACAAACTGCAGTAAAAACCAAAAATGATTGCTTTAAGAAGTGGCAAAATGATAGAAGTGAGGAACACTTCAAAAACTATAAATGTGCAAATAAGGAGGTTAAAAGGACAGTTAGAGTTGCTAAAATGGAAGCCTATGACGCCTTCTACACCAAACTAGACACTAGAGACGGAGAAAAATGTATTTATAAGCTTGCTAAGTCGAGAGAAAGGAAAACAAGAGACATTAATCAGGTTAAGTGTATAAAAAGCGATGACTCTAGGGTATTAGTGAACGACGAAGAGATTAAGGAAAGGTGGAAGAGTTATTTTGAGAAGTTGCTGAATGAAAAACATATGGATAACACAATGGAAGAAGAAACTGGAAGTTACGATGAAACTAGAGAATACAGATTCTATCGGAGAATAAGGAAGTTTGAGGTGGAATTTGCTTTGAAGAAGATGAAACCCAACAAGGCCTTAGGACCAGATGGGATCCCCATTGAGGTTTGGAAATGCTTGGGAGATGTGGGGGCATCTTGGCTTACAAAAATTTTTAATAGGATTTTAATGACTAGAAAAATGCCTGATGAGTGGAGGAAGAGCATCCTAGTGCCTATATATAAGAGTAAAGGAGATGTACAACAATGCAACAACTATAGAGGTATTAAATTGATGAGCCATACTATGAAGCTATGGGAGAGAGTGATGGAGCATCGCTTAAGAGGCGCAACATCAGTGTCAAAAAATCAGTTTGGATTTATGCCTGGGAGATCAACTATGGAAGCAATTTATTTACTTAGAAGACTAATGGAAAAGTATAGAGAGAAGAAAAAAGATCTACATATGGTTTTTATTGATTTAGAGAAAGCTTATGATAGAGTGCCTAGAGATTTAATTTGGTGGGTGCTAGAGAAGAAAGGAGTGACCAAGGGTTATATTGACATGGTGAAGGATATGTATGTTGTAGCAGTTACTACAATTAGATCACCAGCCGGAGAAACAAGCGAATTCCCAATTACCGTAGGGCCTACACCAGGGGTCGGCCTTGAGCCCTTATTTGTTCGCCCTAATTATGGATGAATTGACTAGACACATTCAAGATGAGGTCCCATGGTGTATGTTGTTCGCAGATGATATTATCTTGGTTGATGAGACTAAAAGGGGACTCAACACTAAACTAGAAGCTTGGAGAGAAGCACTGGAGACTAAGGGGCCAAAGATAAGTAGGACGAAAACAGAATACATGGAATGTACTTTTAGCAACAGTGGAAGTAGAGACAACGAAGCAGTGAAGATCGAAGATCAGGAGATCCCAAAGAGGGAACATTTTCGCTATCTAGGTTCAATGATCAGTAGAGACAGACGTGACCCATAGAATTAACGTGGGCTGGCTTAAGTGGAGGAGTGCTTCTGGAGTATTATGTGACCGGAGAATACCAGCAAAATTGAAAGGAAAATTTTATAGGACAACTATTAGGCCAGCTATGCTCTACGGGACAGAGTGTTGGGCAACTAAGAAACAACACATTAGCAAAGTGAGTGTAGCAGAGATGAGGATGCTAAGATGGATGTGTGGTAAGACTAGGAAAGATAGAATTAGAAATGAGTACATCCGAGAGACTGTAGGAGTGACACATATTGAGGATAAGTTGAGGGAGAATAGACTTAGATGGTTCGGCCATGTGCAACGAAGACCTGTAGATGCACCTGTGCGAAAGAGTGATAAGATCGTAGTGTCTGGAATAGTTAGAGGGAGAGGCAGACCTAGTCTGACTTTGGAATATGTAGTGCAACAAGATATGAATATATATATAATTTAAATGAGCATATAGCTCTTGATCGTGCAGAATGGAGAAAAAGGATTCATACAGCCGACCTCAATTGATTGGGACACAAGGCTTGGTTTGGTTTAGTTTGGTTTGGTTAGTTGCCTCTACTTTCTCTAGGAAGAGAAACTATGCCCAAGAGTTTGAGTTGACACGGGCTATTGATCGTTCCGAGCAGGGTGATATGACAGTTACTAAATACTTCACCTTTCTTACTACCAGTTGGGATCGGGTGGATCATCAACAGGATTACCAGCCCATCTGTCCCGCGGATACTGCAGGGTACCGGAAACTACTTGAGAAGCAAAAAGTCTTCAAGTTCTTTCAGGGACATCATTTTGATTATGACGTTGTTCATAGTCGCGTACTTGGGATGGATAGTCTTCCCACTCTTCAGGAGGCCTTTGCGTATGTTCAAAATGAGGAGAGTCGTCGTGTAGTTATGCTCTCTCCCACTTCATCCGAGAGGTATGCCTTAGTCTCTGTCCCACCAAGGGAGGGATCAAGCCGTCTAGCTCTTTTGATCGGCCTAAGTTATTCTATGATTATTGCAATAGGCCCCATCATACTAGAGAGATCAGCTGGAGTCTCCATGGTCGTCCTCCGAGGGATCGTGCAGGTCATTCTAATGCTTGTGGTGGCCGTTCCGGTTCACAAGGGGGGACTGCCCGTGCTCACCATACTACTGTTACTGACAGTCCCGGTACCCGGTAATGAGACTCCTTCTGATATGAGCCCCTTATCTACTATTGAGCTTGAGACTCTCCGGACTCTGATGGCCTGTTGTGCTTCACCTGCGTCTGCAAGTGCATCATCGTCTTTTGCTCAATCAGGTAACTTAGTCACACCAGCAAGAGCTTTTCTCTCACTCTCTTCATTTCCCTGGATTATTGATTCAGGTGCCTCAAATCACATGTTACGTTCATCTGACATTTTCTTTGATTATAAGCCTTATTCAGGACATGACAAAGTTAAAATTGCCGATGGTACCTTCTCCTCTGTCTCGGGGAAAGGTCTCATTCGTGTCACTCCCTCTTTACCATTAACTTCAGTTTTACATGTTCCTAGTTTCTCTCACAATCTTTTATCCCTGAATCGTGTTACTCCCTCTTTTGCTCAATCAGGTAACTTAGTCACACCAGCAAGAGCTTTTCTCTCACTCTCTTCATTTCCCTGGATTATTGATTTAGGTGCCTCAAATCACATGTTACGTTCATCTGACCTTTTCTTTGATTATAAGCCTTATTCAGGACATGACAAAGTTAAAATTGCCGATGGTACCTTCTCCTCTGTCTCAGGGAAAGGTCTCATTCGTGTCACTCCCTCTTTACCATTAACTTCAGTTTTACATGTTCCTAGTTTCTCTCACAATCTTTTATCCCTGAATCGTGTTACTCGTGATTTGAACTGTAGTGTAACCTTTTTGCCATCTCATTGTGTCTTTCAGGATCTTATCACGAGGAGTACGATTGGCGATGGTAGAGAGGAGCATGGTCTTTACATTCTTGATGAAGGGGAGGAAATGGCTAATACTACTGTAGTGTTAAAGAATAAAGCTAAAGACTTGCACCTTTTGCATCGAAAATTAGGACATCCATCTTTTGATGTTCTTAAACATATGTTTCCAACTTTTGCCTCAAACAATGGTTTTTTAAATTTTTCGTGTGATGCTTATGAACTTGGAAAACATTATAGAGCCTCGTTTGCTCCTAGTTATAATAAAAGTTCTATTCCTTTTGCATTAATTCACACTGATGTTTGGGGTCCATCCTGTATTATGTCGTTAAAGGGTCATAGATGGTTTGTTTCCTTTATTGATGATTGTTCCCGCACCACGTGGTTATATATGATGAAAGAAAAGCGGGAAGTGTTCTCTATTTTTCAAAATTTCCATAAATGGTGTGTACCCAATTTGGGGCTGTTGTGAAGGTTTTACGGTCTGATAATGGGGGTGAGTATATCGACTCTGGGTTGGGTGCATATTTTTCTTCTCTGGGAATTATTCATCAGACTTCTTGCACTGACACTCCACAACAAAATAGAGTTGCAGAAGACAAGAATCGTCATCTTTTAGATGTTGCCTGATCCTTACTCTTCCAGGTTCAAGCTCCTCGGTTTTATTGGGGCGAAGCAGTGTTGACAGCTGCTTATCTTATTAACCGTCTTCCCACCAGTGTGTTAAGAAAACACCACTTGAAGTTTTCTCTTCTCCTTCCATTTCATCTTCCATTCCTCCCCGTATCTTTGATTGTGTATGTTTCGTCCATAATCATTCTCCTACCTGTGGGAAATTGGATCCTCGCTCCATTAAGTGTGTGTTTGTAGGCTATTCTCCTACTCTAAAGGTTTATAACTGTTATCATCCTCCATCTCGGAAATGGTTTATCTCTATGGATGTCACCTTTCATGAGACTCAGTCATATTTTCTTGAACCTCAAACATCTCTTCAGGGGGTGCAGAGGTGTATGGAAGAGATGCCTACTTCACCTATGATGATTGAAGTGGAGACGGAGAGCGTTGAAAACAACCGAGTTGAGGTGAGGGAGCCTAAAGAGAGGGAAAAAGTTGAAAATGAGATAGTGGAAGAGAATGGAGTCTGAAATATCAGAAACAGAGAAAGTTGAGAAGGAGAAGGATATGTTGGTCTATTCCAGGGGAACATGGAGTAAACGGTAAACTAGAGAGACTCCAAAGGCCACAACTCCTCAACTCCCACTGCCATTCTCTCTAAGTGATGAAGATTCGGGTAATTCTTCTGATACACCCTCTCTTGAACCTGATGATTTCGATGTCCCTATTGCTGTCCGTAAGGGGGTGAGGTCTTGTACTCAACATCCTATATCAAATTTTGTGTCTTACTCACGATTTTCTCCTTCCTATAAACGGTAAACTAGAGAGACTCCAAAGGCCACAACTCCTCAACTCCCACTGCCATTCTCTCTAAGTGATGAAGATTCGGGTAATTCTTCTGATACACCCTCTCTTAAACCTGATGATTTCGATGTCCCTATTGCTGTCCGTAAGGGGGTGAGGTCTTGTACTCAACATCCTATATCAAATTTTGTGTTTTACTCACGACTTTCTCCTTCATATAGAGCCATTCTCTCCAAAAATTTCATATGTTTGTGTTCCTAACCATGCCCAGGATGCTCTTGCTGATCCCAAGTGGAAACATGCCATGGTTAAAGAGATGAAAACTCTTCATAAGAGTGGTACTTGGGAGTTGACCACGTTACCTAAAGTGAAAAAGACTGTGGGATGCAAGTGGGTGTATACCGTGAAGCACAGGGCTGATGGTTCTACTGAGAGATTCAAGGCTGGTTTAGTGGCCAAGGGTTTTACACAGACCTATGGCGTGGGCTACCAGGAAACTTTTGCACCTGTGGCAAAAATGAACTCGGTTTGGATTCTTCTTTCTCTTGTGGCTAATCTGGTGTGGCCACTCCACCAGTTTGATGTGAAGAATGCTTTTTTGCACGGGGATTTGGAGGAGAAAGTCTATACGGATGTTTCCCCGGGTTTTGAGAACTCCAAAACAGAATGGAAAGTGTGCAGACTGAGGAAATCCCTATATGGCCTTGAGCAGTCTCTTCGAGCCTGGTTTAAAAAATTTACCCAAGCGATGCTTAGATATGGCTTCAAGCAGAGTCATGCTGATCACACACTGTTCATCAAACATTCATCACAGGGTAAGACTACTACTCTTATTGTATATGTTGATGACATTGTGCTCACAGGAGATGACTTAAAAGAAATGGAGAGGTTGAAGGGACATTTAGCAAGAGAATTTGAGATAAAGGGCCTGGAGCATTAAAATATTTTCTTGGCATTGAACTTGCTAGATCCAAACATGGTATTCATTTCCCAGAGAAAAAATGCTCTGGATCTATTGAAGGAAACCGTTATGCTTGGGAGCAAAAAGCTCCCAATTAGAAGCTCAGTGATGACATTAGTGGAAAGGTTGTTGATACGGGCAGATATCAGCGATTAGTGGGTAAGCTCATATATTTATCTCACACTCGTCCAGATATCGCTTTCGTTGTTAGCGTTGTCAGTCAATTCATGCACTCTCCTCGCGAGTCTCATCTCGATTCTGTTTTTCGAATCATTCGATACTTGAAATCCTCTCCGGGAAAGAGCTTGTTCTTCTCCAGACATGATCATTTTAGGGTGGAAGCCTATACCGATGCAAACTGGGCTGGCTCTATTACTGATAGGAGGTCGACCTCTAGCTACTGCACATTTATGGGAGGTAATTACATAGCGAAGTAAAAAAGCAGAATGTTGTGTCCATGTCTAGTGCAGAAGCCGAGGTTTGGGCTATGGCCCAAGGAGTTTGTGAGCTCTTGTGGATTGAATCTCTATTGAAAGACTTGAAGATTGAGTTGAAGAATTCTATGAGGCTATATAGCGAAATAAGTTTGCGATCAGTATTGCTCACAATCCTGTTCAACACGATCGAACTAAGCATGTAAAGGTTGACAGGAACTTTATTAAGGAGAATCTTACTAGTGGGACTATTTGCACTCCATTTGTGAAGTCGAGTGATGAACTTGCCGATATTCTTACTAAGGAAATAGGAAGTCGACCTTTCCATGTTATTTTAGACAAGGTGAGTAGGAAAGATATATTTGTATCAGCTTGAGGGGGAGTGTTGAGAGTTATTTTGTTGAGAACTTTTTTTCTTTTCTTTCTTATTTTTCCTTTTGTGTAAGGACTCATATGTAATTATCTTTTTCTCTTCTTAATATTCAATATAAAAGGGGGCATAACAGTTTTTGTTGGCCCTAAGTTGTTGCCTAATCTTTTTTCTACAGTTAGTAGAGACCCTAGAAGTCCCATCTCTAGCTTAAAAGGTGTTTGGACGCGGGGATAAGATAACTAGGGTAGAGATAGAGTTGTAACAAACTCTATATATATGAGGTATGGAGAGGGGGTCGGCCACTTGGTGGTCTTTTCATGCCCTAGCTGAATCTCTCTCTCTCTCTCTCTCTCTCTCTCTCTCTCTCTCTCTCTCTCTCTCATCTCTATATAGTTTTCTTCTTCTAGGGTTTCCCACAAAAACCCTAGCCTCCAAGATAGCATCTAGAAGTCATAGAGGTGAAGGCTGCTAGAAGGGAAGGACACGAAGAGTTCTCGTTTTAGATTCAAATAAACTTCAAAGGTGAAGTTTTTCCTTTTACTTCTCATTCAATCATACGTAATCGAATAAGAAACTTGATCTGTTTTTAAATAGTTTTAAAACCAATTTTTCCGCTGCAATTGGAAATCGTTTCCAACAGAAAGTTACTTCCACACCAAACGGAGTTGGAGCAGCACTGATATTTATCTAGGACTACAATAAGTAACAGCTCCCTCCCCCATCCATGAGCAATACTAAGTAAATATTAACCTGATTTACGGTTTGTGAGAGCAGCAATAGAAGTTCTAGAGTATCAATATGCACTTACAGATAGCACATTCTTTAACACAGAAGCACAATCAAGCACAAGTGACAGGTAGAGGCCAGAGAGCATAGCTATATACGGGTAACTTGACAGCAATGGTATGGTCAAAACCTTCATATTTAACAAGTAATAACTATTAGAAGAGCCAAAAGTATAAGCATCTGGAAGTAAAGGAAGATTAAAGTAACAGAACATTCAAAGGCATACAGCTCCAATTCGAGATATCAAGACAGGCCCGAGAATCCTCTCTACCAATGGATACAAAAGTAACTGGAAGAGTAACAAACCAAAGCCTAGTTGATTAAAAAAAAAGGAGGTCAGTCACTCAAAAGTACCAGAGAAATTATATACGTATGGACTGAATAATATGGAACCAACATAAAAGTAAAAGAATGAAAATATGCCATGTGTATCATATATTAAAGGGTGGTGCACAGATTGTTTCTGCAGAGGGAATAAAATCCAACATATATACCTGAGATAGCAAGAACTTCACCAACATCTGAAGTTGTATAGCTCAATCCCCCATACTTCCTTGGACTGACTGCCCACAATGAGAATATCTGAGGAAGGTAGTAGCAATTGAACACTCATCTTTAATACACGTAAAAGAAGATTGTTGAGCATCATGGTCTATATAGTGGTTCACAATCACATATTATTGATAGTCTTGACATACTTGTCATAGATGAAATAATTAACTGTATCACCGGAAATTCTTTGAAAGGATATTTCATTCACAGGTATAGTTAAAACAAGAGTACAAAAAGCCTTGAATTCTTCCAGTAAAAGAAATCGACTTTGCTATCGTAATGGCAACTTTTGTACTTCTAGATACCAATTTATACTTCTTAATAAGATCGGATTAGGTTTCAGTATTGCATACACATTATCATAAACGCAATAAGATACGAACTGTCTTACAGCAAGTTTGATATGAGTTCTTTGTGTGACAAAACTGTAACAAGTGTGCAGGTCCAGGAAATTATTAACATCACATTGCCATTTCATCCAAGTGGGTCAAGAAAATTTTGCTAGGAAAAAACATAATGATGCCAGAGGGCAGCACTGTACCCCTCCTTGCATTCTGGATCATCAGAATCAACACTTATGGCATTGGAAAAGCAAGGAGAGAGCATCCATGACAATAATTTCTTTAAATGGTTGATTGATTTGGCGCATCTTTCCTGGCTTTTTTGTCTTAGGAATAAAAGATCAATCTTCTTCATAGGGAAAGTTGATACGAATATGCCAGAAAAAACAATTCGGCAAGTACAAGAACAAAATATTTGTCATTACTAGCCATACTTCAAGTTTGGATAATGCAATCATTTCCAATGAAAAAGCAAAATCAAACTACAAGCAAGAGGCTAGAAAATAACACAAACGGAAACGACCAAGAGCTTATAAAACCTATAATCACAAACCTGCATCAAACTAGTAAATCATTTGGATTATGAGAGCTCTGATGCAGAAATTCCAAATTGAAGAGTGATAGTACTTGTTGGAATTAAGATATAATTTCGGGATTTTATTTATGTTATTTTAGGTCATATTGACCGTTGTTAATTTTCTATTTAATGCTTTTATTTCTTTCCTTCTTTTCTTATTCTTGTAATCTTATATTAATATTATAATATGGAAGAACTTAAGTGCCACGTGTTAAAACCAGAGCACTCAATGCCACATGTTAAAACTAGAGAAAAGGATCATGTGAGAAAATCAAGAGCTTAATTTCTGAAAAAAGAAAAACCAAGAGCCAACAAAGGAGAAAATTGATTGCTATATCATAGGAATTTTGAGAAAAGAAACCAGTTGCAATTTCTCTTATCTCTTTATTGATATACAATAAATACAATGAATTACATTAATGTATAGACATATATCTCTCTTTTTCCCTTCATCTTCCTCTCTCTATACCTCTATCTAATTGTAGAAACTCAAAAGGCAAACTAAGTCTGTTAACCATTGATTGCTATTATGTAGGCATTTTGAGAAAATGAACCAGTTGCTATTCTTTATTTGTTAAAATACAATAAGAACATTTATTGCAACCATTATTTTCAACCAATTTGCTTGCTGTTATAATGGAGTGAGATTGTTACGGCTTTGCTTCTTCCCTCTTTTATTCTCCTGCAATTATATTTCGCATTAACTACAAAATAAAATGTTTGTAACTTTTCTTCTTTCTTTGTTTTACTAAAATTATAAATTATCTACACTTACACCATTGCATCCTTTCTTCTCAAGCACATTGCGCCAGATTCTTCACCACTATTTAATGAGGGTTTTTTTTTCTTTCTTATTTCTAATCTAATTCCTCTCGGTGTGAGTATTTTTTTTTCTTATATATTTGCTTATATGGTTGGCATGATGAGCAACAAGAAAATTGGTGTAATTGGTTATTTGGGTTGTGATTATGAGTACAAATTTGAAGGTATTTTCAATTGAAAAGCATCATACCCATTTAGGTTGGTTTGATGAATTGGAACTTTAATGGTTTTGGTATTTGACTTTTGGCTCTTGATGTGCATTCAGCACATTTTGAACTTATGATTTAGGCTATGGTTCATGGGATGTTGATAGAGATAGATCCAAATACATATACATGATTGTGTACAAAGTAATTAACATTCTATTGAACCTATAGATAGATATATTCATCATGCTCGTACCATTAGAGAACATAGTAAGATATGCATAACTTAAATAGTAGTTCAATCACTCTTATCATAAGACTCATCTTTCACTCTTCTTCACTTAATTCGGCAATTAATTTTTATTTCAAAAAATTAATTATTGTATAATGTCTAACTTATTTTTTCTATGACAAATTTTCCGTGCATTGCACGGGTTTAGGGGCTAGTTCTATATAAACAAGAGAATGTAAATAATACATTAAGCCTTTTTTACATATTCAATTTGGTATCAGAGCCACCTAAACCCTACCCACCAGCCCCTACTATTGCGCCAACACCACCCACCACCACCTGCCCTTGCGCCGACCACCAACCCACCCTCGCTGCCCCTTCCCAGCCCTCATCCAGTCAGGCCGCACCTCCCAGGCCCTCCAGCAGTCCAGCTGCACCCCCAGCCCCCCTTTGTCATTACTGAGCCTTTCGGCTCTTGTCTAAGTAGCCTTCGGGCTGCTTGCTTTTTCCCTGGTTAGGGTTTTTTTTGTCCACATGATGTGGTAGAGCAACCCTTGTGCTCTTTGTTCTTTGTTTGGGTGAGCCGAGTGTCCGGCTGCCCGTTGTTTGCTTGCCGAGTTTTCCGGCTGTGATTACTGTTGCTGCATCCTATTGGTTGTCTTGTGGTTTGTTTTTTTGGCGTGCTTCCATGGCCAGTTCTGGTACCGATAAAGTTGTTACTCCTACGGTTGCAGCTCCTCGCCCTGATCTCTCTCTTCCCATGCTACACCTGTTCACCGTGTTACCAGAGTTAACGGGCAAAAATTTTCATGCCTGGTCTAATTCTCTTCGTCTCTTTCTTGGAGGCAAACGCATAATTGGATGGTTACTTGGGAAGGAGAAGTCACCGGGCGAATCTGATCTTGAGTATGAAGAATGGTATACTGACAACTATATTATTTTAGGGTGGATGTTTAATTCCATGGATGAGCTGATTTATACCATGTTCATGTACCACCGTACTGTGTTCGATCTTTGGACTGCCCTAACTAAAATGTATGCTCATGCTCACAGCGACTCTCGTATATTTGAGCTTTATCAGGATGTCTCGCATGCTTCTCAGGCTTCCTTGGGCCTTTCTGTTGCTGATTACTTTGGGTATCTCCAGACTCATTGGGAGGAGCTCGCTCAGTATAAGCCTATCAGTGATTTTCCTAATGATGGTGTCGTGGAGACCAAACGCATTGATCGCTGTCATACATACCAGTTTCTAATGGGCCTAAAGCCCGAGTATGAAGCCCTTTGTACCCAAATCCTCAATACTGTTCCTTTACCCTCTTTATTTGAGGCGTTTGCAATTGTGGATGGTGATGAGCGAAGGCGTCGTATTATATCTGCACCTCATGTGCCTGGTCTTGCTCGGTCTGTTCCCGATCAGATGGCATGTGCTGCCCCTTCGGGCCCCCCTCCCACTAGCTCTTCATTTTTCTGCCAGCACTGCCACAAGCCTGGCCACACTATTGATCGTTGTTTTAACCTTCATCCAGAGATGAAACAGCAATTTGTTAAGAGTCGGCCCCCTGCTGGTCGTGGGCGAGGTGCCCTCGCACTGGTGTTGTGGCTAAGATTCCTTCACCTGCAGCTGATTTTGGGCAGCTCTAGGCACAGATTGCCCAACTACAGTCTCGTTTGGGCCTGGGTGCTTCCTCATCCTCTTACGGACCCACAGCTGCTACTGCCACAGATACACCCACTGCTCTTCATGGTAAGTCGGCTCATACCACCTGGATTCTGGATTCTGGTGCTAATAATCATATGACTGGTGAGTCTTCTGGTTTTGTCTCTCCTTTTACTCCTATTGATGAGTTGGTTCATATTGCTGATGAGTCCTCTGTTCCTATTCATAGTCAGGGTGATGTCCATTTGTCCACTGATATTACCCTTTCATCTGTTTACTATATTCCCAATCTTGCCTACAATCTTTTGTCTGTTCATCGTCTTGCCAAAGATAACAATTGTGATGTTGTGTTCTTACCCAATTGTTGCTACTTGCAGGACCGGACTTCGAAGAAGATTTTTGGCAGGGGTATGAGTGTGATGGTCTCTACTACTTCGGTGGTCCTTCATCTTCCAGGGTGTCCTCCTCCAGTCTGCAAGCTACTGTTTTACCTGTTTCTCATAATTCAGTTCTCCCAGATTCTAATACATATGTGTTTTCCCTTAAAACTTTAGATTTGTGGCATGCTCGCCTAGGACATGCTAATTTTCAGTATTTATGTTGGCTATTTCTTTCATTGAATAAAGCTTGCAAGGATTTTCAATTTAAATGGTTGGTTTGTGAATTGTCTAAACATACTCGCACCTCTTATATTCCACGCATGCATAGGGCACCTAGTGCTTTTGATCTCATTCTTTCAGATGTATGGGGCCCTTCACCTGTCGCGGCCTTGTCCCAACACCGTTATTATGTAACCTTTATTGATGATTACACTCGTTGTACTTGAGTTTATCTTATGAAGAAAAAATCTGAAGTTTTTAATCACTTTCGAAATTTTCTGCAAATGATTAAAACTCAATATCACACTGTGGTGCGTAATATTCGATCAGATAATGGTCGAGAATATATAACTGATGATTTTAGGGCTGCCCTTAACAAAGATGGGATTCTTCAACAACTTACTTGCCCCTATACCCCTTAACAGAATGGTGTGGAGGAACGTAAAAACTGTCACATTATGTCTGTGGTTCGCTGTCTTTTGTGTGGTATAAATGTTCCTAAATATTTTTGGCACATAGCCGTCCTTACTGCCACCTATTTAATTAATCGTACTCCTAGTCGTGTTCTTCACAGAAAGGCGCCTCTTCATATTCTTAAGCCCGATGGCACTCTCTTTCCTCTTGTGCCACGTTTTTTTGGGTGTACGTGTTTGGTTCAAAATAGGAGTCCTACCCGCACAAAACTTGATAATAAGGCAGTTCGTTGTGTATTTTTGGGGTATTCGTCCATGTCAAAGGGATATCGCTGCTATGATCCTGTCACTCGTCACTTATATCATTCTCTAGATGTTAATTTTCCGGAAACTGTTCCTTTTTTTCCACGTTCCTCTTCTTCCACAGGACCAGTACCGGTGGAGCCTATTGTGGCTGATGATTCTATCCTGCCCCGGCCTGCTCCTATTCTCGATTCCACCGGTGATCCCAACCCCCTTCCTCCTGTTATCACCACTAATCCATCGCAGGTTTATTCTCGCCGGTCACGCCCCTCTGATCCCCTGCCAACATCTTCTCCGGATTCAGGTATCTCTCCTTCTCCTTTATCTTCTGATGTTACTCCTGATATTATTCCTCCCCGTTATCCCACTCGTGTTCGTCGCTCACCCCAACCCCCCCCCCCCCCCCCCCCCGCTCGTTTTCTTATGTCTGATAGTACTAACCATCCAATTTCCAAGTATATATCTTCTCAGGGCTTGTCTGCTTCTTATCAGTCCTTTCTTAGTCAAGTTGATTCGGTCTCCATCCCTCATTCTGTTCATGAGGCCCTCCAGGATCCAAGTGGGTAGCTACCATGAAAGTAGAAATGGATGCTCTTCAGGGTAATCAAACATGGGAGCTTGTTGATCTTCCAGCGGGTGGGCGCACGGTTGGTTGTAAATGGGTTTTTAGCCTAAAGCATTTGGTCGATGGGAGTATTGATCGATATAAGGCTCGTTTGGTTGCTAAGGGTTTTACTCAGGTTCCTGGAAAGGATTTTGGTGCTACTTTTGCTCCTATGGCTAAGTTGACTACGGTTCGCCCTCTGGTTTCCTTAGCTGCTTCATGTTCTTGGCCTCTTCATCAACTTGATGTTAAAAATGCTTTTCTTAATGGTGATTTGTCTGAGACGATTTATATGGATCCTCCACCGGGTTTTCGGCCTCAGGCGAAGTATTCTGGGAAAGTTTGTCGCCTCTGAAAGTCTCTCTATGGCCTGAAGCAATCTCCTCGTGCATGGTTTAGTCGGTTTAGCGATGTGGTTCTTAGTATGGGATTTATTCGGTGCCATTCTGATCACACGTGTTTCATTCGTCGCCAGTCTCAAGGGAGGTGTATTATTATCTCAGTATATGTTGATGATATTATTATTATTGGCAATGATGCATTTGGTATTGCTCAAGTGAAACGTGACCTAGGTACTTCATTTGATGTTTAGGATTTTGGCCCTCTTCGTTGTTTTCTTGGTATTGAGGTTGCTAGGTCCCGCCAAGGTATCTCATTATCCCAAAGAAAGTATTCTCTTGATCTTCTTCAGGACACGGGTATGCTTGGGTGTAGGCCTGCATCTCCTATGGACCCTAATCTTAAGTTAACTGCGGAGATGGGGGAGTTACTACCAGATCCTTCAGTGTATCAGCGTCTTGTGGGACGCCTCATCTATCTAACGAACACAAGACCAGATCTTACTTTTGCTCTCAGTGTTGTGAGCCAATTTATGCATTCACCCCATACGTCTCATTTGGATGCTGTCTACCATATCCTTCGATACCTCAAGACATGTCCTGGTCTTGGGCTTTTCTTTACAGCAAGAGCACAGTTAGGTCTCTCCTGCTTTACAGATGCAGATTATGTAGGTTCTAGGAGTGACAGGCGTTCTACCTCTGGTTTTTGTACCTTCCGTGGCAGCCATCTTATATCTTGGAAGAGTAAGAAGCAAGCTGTTGTTTCGCGTTCCTCTGCTAAAGCTGAGTACCGTGCCATGGCTCAGGGCACGTGTGAGCTTCTCTGGCTTCGATCTCTTCTAAGCGAGTTAGGATTTCAAGTAGCAGGCTCATCTACTTTGTTTTGTGATAATAAGTCCGCCATTATGTTGTCTTCTGACTCCGTTCTTCATGAGAGGACTAAGCATGTGGAGGTTGATATTCACTTTATCAGGGAGAAAGTTCGGTCTGGTGTTATTGTTCCAAGCTTTGTTCCCTCGTCTGATCAAACAACCGATATATTTACCAAGTCTGTTGGTCCAACACTTCTTCAATCGTCACTTGGCAAGCTGGGTCTCGTCAATGTCTTCGCTCCAGCTTGAGGGAGAGTGTTGGAATTAAGATATAATTTCGGGATTTTATTTATGTTATTTTAGGTCATGTTGACCGTTGTTAATTTTCAATCTAATGCTTTTATTTCTTTCCTTCTTTTCTTATTCTTGTAATTATATATAAACAGGAGAATGTAAATAATACATTAAGCCTTTTTTACATATTCAATTGTACTGAATACATGTTTAATCAAGATAAGAATCCCCATCCTCCGTCTCTCATTGTGATTACACCCTTGTTGCGATATTATAGTTCATATACCAATACACAATTGCTTACCCAAAATGATAAAAACATACATCTGAATAAATATGTTCATTTATCCAGAACTATCTGATGATTAGATTGATGAAACAAATAATTGCAAGCTTAGGGTTAGAAAATTATCTAACCCACTATATAAATCATAAGAAGAAGAAAATAAAGAATTACATATAGACCCACTAACTGACAAATAATAACCCAAAGAAATAAAATAAAACAAATACTCTCAACATACATATTCAAAAAAAAAACCCACCATAATAAGAAAACATCAGACATTACTAAAGAACATAATTCAGATGGAAGAAAAAAGTTTGGAAAAAATTTCAAATGAAAGAGACGACACATTGAATTGCCATTTATTCCAAAAATATTGAAAAGCTTAGACATGAAAATCACCTCCGTATAAGCCATATCGTGAAGTTGGAAAACGCAATAGACAACAATAGACGACATTAATGGCCAATTTTTAAGAAGGCTTTGCCGAGAAGCTGGAACTCTTCCTTCAGACTCATAGGCTGTGGCATCTAATCCAATAAAAGGATTGTTCTGTACCTTGTCATTTTTGTCATGGGTGTGCAGTGTTTCCTACAATAATCCAGATTTTGCAAACACCAAAGTTATTTGAGCTCTAGTAATATCAACATGAACACATCATCTAGAAGCGTATTTACACATTAACACCACAATTAGGCAAAACATAGTGCATTATCAAAAATAAGGCTAGAAAAATGCAAAGCAAAAGCATAAACCATTTAAGATTAAAGAAAAACAATAAAAATAAAAATAAAAAAATATCCAAGATATTATGCAGTCAAGAGTGATAGGTCGAGACAAATTCCTAAAATAAATTAGAGTCTAGGTCCAGGCAATGAATTGGCATGGGGAGAATTTCTGAAGAACTGACATTGCTACCTCGTTATAAATTGACTGGACTTGAATTGATACCTCGTTACTGTTTCAAATAAGCCACAATATCCAGAAGCCAGGGAATTCTACACCTTCAACAGGTTTTGGGGAATCAGCTTATTGTCTGATGGATACTCTTTCATGTGTTTCACTGAATTCACCAAATGTTGTATTCCAGCATAAGTGACTCTCTTGTTGGGCTAATTTTAGTATTTCACATCCCTCTACGTAGCATCAGAGTACAATCATTGCTTTCTCACAATTCCAGTTGTATGCTCTAAATGATGAAGTAAACCACTTGATACACCCAAAATTGTCCAGTAATCCAGTACTCCAGGCCCGACCTCCAGGTCTGAGCTCCTGACCTCCAGGTCCGAGCTCCCGACCTCCAGTGCTCTCGGCCTCCAGACCAGACCTTCTAGGTCTAACCTCGCTGACCTTCAGGCCCGACCTCTAGTGTTCTGGGTCCGACCCCGATCGACCCGGTCTGACCCGGACCTATGGGTTGGAATGCGAAGTCCAATTAAGAAGAAGTTTTAGGGTAAAATAATTTTCTTATTGAATAACCCAATATGTTACACAATATATACAAGAGGAAGGAGAAAGAAAAAGGAAAGAAAATAAAATAAGAGATTACAGTGAAATAAAGAAATAATCACAAGGATCCTAAATTATCTTGACAAATCACAGAGGGAATATTATGAAATATTCCAACACTACCCCTCAAGCTGGAGCGAAGATATACAAGAACCCAAGCTCGATCAGAGAAGTCTTTAAGAGAGAAGGTCCAACTGGTTTAGTAAACATATCTGCTGTCTGTTCAAAAGAAGGAACAAATTGCAAAACGATGATCTCAGAACGAACTTTCTCACGAATGAAGTGAACATCAACCTCAATGTGCTTAGTGCTCTCATGAAGAACAGAATCAGAGGCGAGCATTATCGCTGACTTGTTATCACAAAACAATGTAGATGACTCGGTCACAAAGAATCCTAACTCTCGCAGTATAGACTGAATCCATAAAAGTTCACAAGTGCCCTGTGCCATAGTACGATACTCAGCTTCAACTGAACACCTTGAAACAACTGCTTGTTTCTTGCTTTTCCATGAGATAAGATGGTTACCATAAAATGTGCATAAACCGGAAGTTGACCGTTTATCACTCTTGAAACTGGTATAATCTGCATCTATAAAACATGAAATTCTAGACTGCTTTCCAACAACAAAGAAGAGACACAGCCCTGGGCAAGTTTTGAGATACCTCAAGATATGGTGAACAGCATCCATATGAGAAGCATGAAGAGCATGCATAAATTGGCTCACAACACTTACAGCAAAAGTAAGATCAAGTCTAGTATTGGTCTTTTGGGAATGGAACCTCTTCCTTCTCTTCAGGAGGCCTTTGCTATGTACAAAACGAGGAAAGACGTCGTTCTGCTATGCTTCAGCCTGCTCTTACAGAGCGATCTGCTCTTATCTCGGCTCCCCAGAGGGATGGGAACTGTGGTCGTGACAATACAAGTGAGTCTGCTTTCGAAGATAAGTCTAAACAGTTCTGTGATTATTGTAATACCAAATATCACACCAGGGCCACATGCTATAAACTACATCGAAGTGGACATACATTTCATTAAAGAGTGTTGGAATATCCCACATCGCCCATTTATGGCCCCCTCTGTGCGGTTTATAAGACTTTAGTTCCCCTCCCCTTAATACCGGGTTTTAAGGTGTTGAATGAGCTGGGCCTCACAAGTGGTATCAGAGCTTGGTTGGGCTTGTCTTTCGGCGTGCCGAGTGTCTGGCTGCTGTGGTCCAGAGTATGCCGAGTGTCCGGCTCCTGTGGTTCAAGGGGTGTGTTGGAATGTCCCACATCGCCCATTTATGGCCCCTCTGTGCGGTTTATAAGGCTTTAGTTTCCTTCTCCTTAATACCTAGGTTTTAAGGAGTTGAATGGGCTGGGCGGTATAAGTAAGAGAACCTGAATTCTGGACTTAATTGTGCACTCATTTTATGAAAAGTGAAGAATAGTTAGATTATGTTTTGAGTAAAGGAGTGTCTAGTAAGGTTTTCATGATATTTTAGGCAAGGTGTGCATGGCAGAGAGTTTATGAATCAACTTGAGGGGGGAGTGTTAAGAGTATTTGGAATAATAAGATGATGGACAATCTTGTAATCTCTCTTTCAATAATACAAAGAGAGGTGCAATAATGCTAGAATTAATTCCTTCGACCCTATTGCGGAAAAACATCTTCTTAGTTCCCTGTCATCTTTTTTTCCTTACAAATCCTAATCTCTATTGTTCAAAACTCTTTCGACTGTAGGGAATTAACTTGATTCCATATATCTGCATCCATATCTTATGGACCATAAGAATATCATATTGGGGAAAAAAAAAAGTGAAAGAAATAAGACTTTAGATCAGTCTTATGGACCAAAGGTGTTAGAAGACTAGCAATACTGAACTGTGAACCTTTTTTGTAATCCAATGATCTTCCAGAGGAAGCACTATACAATTCCCTGATCCACATTCTATATTCACTTATTTCCATATAGATGCATTATGGGAGAGCTAAATAAGTGTACTATTCCGAATCAAGACCATTCCAACTCGAGACAATATCCCATGTTAGACACTACTTATTTGTGTTACCTTTCTCAAAACAAATGCATGTTTTCATTACATGTCACTTTCTTTGTATTACTATTCTCCATGTAAAATTGTTAAAACACCATAAATATGCTCTTATTTGAGACAAATGATTACTAGGATTAAGCAATAACAAAGACTTGTTAGATATTAGCTTTTATTTTATTTTTTATAAGAGTCAAGGACACTATCGTAATTATATGTTTTGCTCTCTTAATAATATATATACATGGGTTAATCTGTTGATTAACCTAAGCCTTGACAAAATAATTTGTTAACATGGTACCAAAGCCATACCTCCAACCCTAACACCCACCACCACCTGCACCACCCAACACCACCACCCACCACCTGCGTCGCACCTTCCCAGCCTAACCCAGCCTGCGCCACACCTTCCCACCCTCACCCAGTCAGCGCCGCACCCCCCTGCCCTACCCAGCCCTGCGTCGCACCCTCCTAGCCTCACCCAGCCCTGCGCTGAGTCCCCTACGCCACAAACCCTGTCCAGTCGAGCCTCATACACCACAAACCTAGCCTCTCCAATTGTTCTATGAAAATCTGATTCTTGCTACACCATCTCTATTGTTAAGTTTGACAACAAAGATTAATCCAAAAACTTAGGGTTGACTAATGTGACACCCTTATATATTATTCAAGAATAAGAAGAAAAAAATAATTACAAACTAGTCTTTTAACTCTAATAATATAAAAACAAAGTGATATATCTAACACTCCCCCTCAAGCTAGTGCGAAGAGTCCGAAATTCGAAGTGAAATTTTTGATTTGCCTGTCAATCCCAGCTTGTTAAACATATCACGGAACTGTCTAACCCCAACCCCTTTAGTAAGAACATCGGCAAGTTGATCACTACTCTTCACAAAAGTAGTGCAAATTGTTCCATTGTTGAGGTTTTCTTTAATGAAGTGCCTGTCAATCTCAATATGTTTAGTCCTTTCATGTCGGACTGGGTTATGTGCAATACTAATTGCAGACTTACTATCACAATACAACTTCATTGAATCCTCATGCCCGATCTTTAAGTCCTTCAATAGCAATTTTATCCATAGAAGTTCACACACACCTTGAGCCATTGCTTTAAATTCAGCCTCTGCACTAGACCTTGCCACAACATTCTGTTTCTTACTTCTCCACGTAACAAGGTTACCTCCCACAAATGTGCAATACCCTGAAGTGGACCTTCTGTCGGTCACGGAGCTTGCCCAATCAGCGTCAGTGTATGCTTCTATTCTGAAATGATCATGCTTACCAAAAAATAAACCCTTACCCGGAGCAGACTTAAGATATCTCAAGATCCTGTAAACTGCATCCATATGTGTCTGCATCCATATGTGTCTCATAAGGAGCATGCATGAATTGACTTACTACACTTACAGCAAATGTAATATCAGGACAGGTATGAGAAAGATAGATGAGCTTCCCTACAAGTCTTTGATATCTCCCCCTGTCTACCATTTTCCCACATTTTTCATCACTCAATTTCTAGTTCGGCTCTACAGGAGTATCACATGCTCTACTTCCAAGCATACTTGGTTCACTCAAAAGATCCAGGACATACTTTCTTTGAGAGATGAAGATTCCATGCTTAGACCTGGCCACTTAACTCCCAGAAAGTACTTAAGCTCCCCTAGATCTTTTATTTCAAACTCCCTTGCCATGTGACTTTAGTGGCTGCATTTCCTCCAAGTCATCACCTGTGAGGACAATGTCATCCACGTACACAATAAATGCAATAGTCTTACCTGGCAAAGAGTGATTGATGAACAAGGTATGATCAGCTTGGCTTTGTTTGAACCCATATCTACACATAGTAAGGGATTATAGAGAGGAAAACTCCATAATTTTCTCTTATTCCAAATCAGAGAGAGAATTTACAATGTATATATACAGAAAAGTATATCTATAACTTAGGCAAAAGTAAAGCAAAAGAAATAAATACAATTGAAGCTATAAAAGGAAAACTACAACTAGGGAATTATGCTATATAACTAAAAAATCAGCCTATAAATCAGGGAAGGATCAACTCTCTGGAAGACAAGAAAATCTGTCAATTAATGTGTACAGGCTGGTTTGACTTTCTGGGATTATGGATTATGAATCTGTCATCATCCTGGTTCTTAGAAACTAATCTCTAAAGTTTAGGGACTAACTTCTGAATTATACACTCCCCCTCAAGTTGGGGAAAAGATGTCAATCATTCCCAGCTTGGAAGTCAATTCTTCAAACTTTATTCTTGGAAGGGCTTTCGTTAGAACATCAGCCACTTGAAGGTGTGTAGGCGTGTAAATCAAGTTTAGTATTCCAGCTTCAGCCTTTTCTTTGATGAAATGACGATCTAGTTCTACATGCTTAGTTCTGTCATGATGGACAGGATTTTTAGCAATACTTATTGCAGCCAAATTGTCACAAAACACCTTCATTGATTCTCTTGTTGAAATCCTTAGCTCCTCAAGTAACCTTTTCAAACATAATCCTTCACATATACTCAGAGCTAAAGCCCTATACTCTGCCTCAGCACTGCTCCTAGCATCAACTGACTGTTTCTTGCTACGCCAAGTTACCAAGTTTCCCCATACATAGGTGCAATACCCGGTGGTTGATCTTCGATCTGTAATGGATCCTGCCCAATCCGCATCTGAGTAAACTTCAATTTCTTTGTTTGTTCCTTTTCGAAAGAATATTCCTTTACCAGGATTCATCTTCAAGTATCTAAGAATCCGGTAAACTACTTCAAGATGTTCTTCATTGGGCTTGTTCATGAATTGACTTACGACACTAACAGGAAAGCCTATGTATGGCCTTGTGTGGGAGAGATAAATGAGCTTTCCTACAAGGCGTTGATATCTCCCTCTGTCAACCGGAGGACTATCTCCTTTGAAACTGATTTTATAACTTGATTCCATTGGAGTGTCTGCAGGCTTACATCCTAACATTCCAGTTTCTTTTAGCAAGTCCAAGATGTATTTGCATTGTGAGACCACAATACCTTTCTTCGAACGAGCGACCTCCATGCCTAGGAAATATTTCAGCGATCCTAGATCTTTGGTCTCAAATTCCTTTGCAATAATTTCCTTTAAGCAGCCCATTTCTTCAGTGTAATCCCCCGTCACAATAATATCGTCAACATAAACAATGAGAATCGCAACTTGCCCAGTAGGAGAAAATTTTGTGAACAAGGTATGATCGGCTTGTCCCTGAGAGTACCCATGCTTCTTGATTGCCTTTGTGAACTTGTTAAACCATGCTCTAGGAGATTGCTTGAGGCCATATAAAGACTTTCGGAGTTTACAAACCTTGTTAAACATTACTTCCTGTCCCAAAACCTGGTGGAATTTCCATGTACACTTCCTCTTCCAAGTCACCATTGAGGAAGGCATTTTTCACATCTAGTTGATGAAGAGGCCAGTCTAGATTGGCTGCTAAGGACAGCAAAACCCGAACAGTATTTAACTTGGCAACAAGAGCAAAAGTTTCTTGGTAGTCGATGCCGTAGGTCTGAGTGAATCCTTTAGCAACAAGCCTTGCTTTGTACCGACTTACACTCCCATCTAGATTATACTTGACAGTAAAAATCCACTTACATCCCACTGGTCGCTTCCTTTCTGGCAAATTTGAGAGTTCCCAAGTACCATTCTTTTTAGAGCATTCATCTCTTCTTGTATGGCAGTCCTCCATTCTGATTTTCCTAAAGCATCATGAATACTTCGTGGAATTTCTATATTGGATAAATTAGTAACAAATGCTCGATACTCAGATGATAGACCATCATAGGAAACAAAATTGCAGATTGGATGTTGGGTACAAAATCTCACCCCTTTTCTTAAAGCAATAGGAATATCAAGATCATCATTAGCAGTAGTATCAATTTGAGATATGTTACCTGGAATATCTGGACTTGGACTTGGACTTGGATTGGATGCATGGTTCTGCTCAGGGAGTGTGCGATCCTCTATCTCCTCTTGGGGCCTTCTTTTTCTTGAATAAACAATGAGCTCTTTGTCAACTGCAGGTTGTGTGCGGACAAGAGTGGAAATGTTAGTGTTTGGTTCGGTTTCTGGAGGGATGGTTGACTCGGTTTCAGGTGGAAGGATAGAGTTGTCAAGCCAAAAACTACATTCTTGTATGGCTGAGTTCTCCCCCTGAATGGAAGTTTTTGGGTAATATGGTTGTTTTTCAAAAAAGGTAACATCCATAGATGTGTAGAATTTCCTGGTGATAGGCGAGTAACACTTGTAACCTTTTTTAGTAGGAGAGTAACCAAGAAAGAGACATTTGATAGCCTTTGGATCAAGTTTGCTTCGATGATGTTGATGTATATGAACAAATGTCGTACACCCAAATACTTTTAATGGTAGGGATGACATAATTTGAGTATCTGGGTAGGAGCGAAGAATGGCTTGGCAAGGTGTTTGGAATTTGATCACTCTTGATGGCAACCTATTAATGAGATATGTGGTTGTGAGGACTGTCTCTCCCCCAAAAATGCTTGGGGACATTTGTAGTGAACATAATAGATCTGGCCACTTCTAGAAGGTGTCTGTTTTTCCTTTCTGCCACCCCGTTTTGTTGAGGGGTGTCAACACACGAACTTTGATGCACTATTCCCTGATCCATTAGATATTTGCCAAGTAAAGAATTGAAGTAATCTCTAGCATTATCCGATCTAAACACCTTTATTTTTGTCTGGAATTGTGTTTAGATCATACTATTGAAATTTTTGAAGATAGTGCACACCTCTGATTTCTCTTTCATCAAGTATATCCAGGTTATTCGAGTGTGGTCATCAATAAATGAAACAAACCACCGAGCCCCTGAGATATTGTTAACTCTAGAGGGTCCCCATATATCACTGTGAATGATTGCAAATGGGTGAGATGTTTTGTATCCTTGGATTGGATAATTATTTCTCGTATGTTTGGATAATTGACACACTTCACATTGAAAAACCTCAAGTTTGATATTATTGAATAATGTTGGGAACAACCTTTTTAGATACTGGAAATTGGGATGACCTAATCTATAGTGCCACAACATGATTGCACTATGGTTATTAGACAAAACTGGAAAAACTGGTAATAACACTCTACTTGCAGCTTGAGCTTGTTCTTCAGGATTATTAGGACCGTTAAGAAGATAAAGCCCCGCACATTCCTTAGCATTGCCAATCATCCTCCCTGATTCCAAGTCCTAAAATTCACAACGATTTGAGAAAAAATTAGTAATACAATTCAGATCTTTGGTGAGTTTGCTAATGGACAGCAAATTACAACTCAAATTTGGAACCAAGAACACAAATTTTAAAGTCAGGTCATCGGTAATTGTTGGAATTAGGAATTAATTCCAGATTTTATTCTTATATTTATGGGTCATGTTGACCATAGTTATGATTTTATTTTATTGTCTTTTATTTTCTCTTATTCTCTTTCCTTTTTCTTGCTCTCTTGTAATCTATATAAACTTTGGGATGTAAACAATAGAGGTAACCTTTTCCCAATTCTTTTTGATATCAGAGCCTTCACCAACCCTAGCCCTGCCCTAGCCGCAGCCCTCTCCTCCTTCCCCTGCTCTTGCCGCAGCCCTCTCTACCTGCCTGCGCCACCACCAGCAACCCTTCTCCACCTAGCGGCAGCCCTCTCCCCTAGCCGCAAGTCACCAGAGACCTCCAAGCCTTGCGGCACACCACAGAGCCTTCGGCTCCGTTTTTGCAGCCCTTGGTTGCACTTTTTGCCCCTGTTGGGCAGTTTGTGATGTATTAAGAGCCACCTTCGTGCTCTTCGTCTTCTTGTTTGGGCTTGCCGAGTGTCCGGCTGCCCATTATTTCTTAGCCGAGTATCCGGCTGTGATTGTTTGTTCGTCTGCTTCATACGGTTTTGTATTACCATGACTACTACTGGTAAAGATAAGGATCCTGCTATTATTTCCCACACTACACTGGCTCAACGTGTTACTAGTGTATTGCTAACTGGGAAAAACTTTCATGCCTGGTCTAATTCACTTCGTCTCTTTCTTGGAGGCAAGCGTAAGATTGGGTGGTTACTTGGCAAGGAAAAATCACCAGGCGAATCTGATCCTAAGTATGAAGAATGGTATACCGATAATTGTATCATTTTAGGATGGATGTTTAATTCTATGGAAGAGCGAGTTTATAATATGTTCATGTACCATCGCAATGTTTTTGATCTCTGGACGGCCCTGAATAAAATGTATGCGCATGCTCATAGTGACTCTCGTGTTTTCGAGCTTTATCAGGATATTTCACATGCGTCCCAGTCGACCTTGGGCCTCTCTGTTGCAGATTATTTTGGGTACCTGCAGACCCGCTGGGAGGAGCTCTCTCAGTATGAGCCTATTAGTGACTTCCCTAATGACGATGTTGTTGAGACCACACGCCTGGATCGCCGTCATACCTACCAGTTCTTAATGGGCCTAAAGCCCGAGTTTGAGGCTCTTCGCACCCAGATCCTTAACACTGTCCCTCTACCCTCTTTATTTGAGGCGTTTGCAACTGTGGAGGGTGATGAGCGACGGCGTCGCATTACCTCTATTTCTCCTGTTACCGAGCCATCTTCACCTGCTCCTATTCCTGATCAGATGGCCTTTGCTGCACCTTCGAGCCCTCGTCCTACGGGTTCGCGATTCTTTTGCCAGCACTGTCGTAAGCCCGATCATACTATCGATCGTTGTTTTGACCTCCATCCAGAGATGAGACAGCAATTTGCTAGAGTAGACCCCCTGGTGGTCGTAGGCGAGGTGCTCCCCATACAGGTGTTGTGGTTGAAGTCACTCCACCTTCACCGGATTTTGGACAGCTTCAGACACAGATTGCCCAGTTGCAGTCTCACTTGGGCCTAGGGGCCCCCTCTTCTTCGTCTGGACCCACCGCTGCTGTTGCCACTGGTAATCCTACTGCTCTTCATGGTAAGTCCACTCACCCCACGTGGATTCTGGATTCTGGTGCCAATAACCATATGACTGGTGAGTCTTCTGTTTTTACTTCTTCGTTTACCTCTATTAATCAGTCGATCTGTATTGCTGATGGGTCTTATGTTCCTGTTCATAGTCAGGGTGACGCTTATTTGTCCCCTGATATTACTCTTTCGTCTGTCTACTATGTTCCTAATTTTGCCTATAATCTTCTTTCGGTTAATCGTCTCGCCAAATCTCATAATTGTGTTGTTGTGTTCTTACCCGATTGTTGCTATTTGCAGGACCTGACTTCGAAGAAGATTTTTGGCAGGAGGCATGAGCGTGACGGTCTATACTACTTTGATGCTCCTTCATTTTCCGGGATGTCTATCTCCAGTCTGCAAGCTACTAGTTTACCTGCTTCTAATAATTCCATCCTACCGAATTCTAATAACTATGTTTTTAGTCTTAAAACTTTAGATTTGTGGCATGCTCGTCTAGGACATGCAAACTTTCAATACTTGTGTTGGTTGTTTCCTTCTTTGAATAAAGCTTGCAAGGATTTTCATTTTAATTGTGTGGTTTGTGAATTGTCTAAACATACTCGCACTTCTTATATTCCACGCATGCATAGGGCACCCAGTGCCTTTGATCTCATTCACTCAGATGTTTGGGGCCCTTCCCCTGTCACGGCCTTATCCCAGCATCGTTACTATGTCACTTGTATTGATGATTATACTCATTGTACTTAGGTTTATCTTATGAAAAGAAAATCTGAAGTCTTTACACACTTTCGAAATTTTTTGCAAATGATTAAAACTTAATTTCATACTATTGTACGTAATATACGGACAGATAATGGTCGCGAGTACATCACTGATGACTTTAGGGCGGCTCTTAATAAAGATGGGATTCTTCAACAACTTACCTGTCCCTACACCCCTGAACAGAATGGCGTAGCGGAACGTAAAAACCGCCACATCATGTCTGTGGTACGATGCCTTTTGTGTGGTATGAATGTCCCAAAATATTTTTGGCACATGGCAGTTCTCACTGCAACCTATCTTATTAACCGTACTCTCAGTTGTGTTCTTGCTGGGAAGGCACCCCTTCATTGTCTTAAGCCTGATGTCACTCTCTTTACCATTTTACCACGTGTGTTTGGGTGCACTTGTTTCGTTCAAAATAGGAGTCCTACTCGCACAAAACTTGATAATAAGGCTATTCGTTGTGTTTTCTTGTGGTACTCGTCTATGTCAAAGGGATATCGATGTTATGATCCTGTTACCCGTCATTTATACCATTCTCTGGATGTTACTTTTCTGGAAACTGTTCCTTTTTTTCCAGGTTCTTCTTCTTCTGCAGGGCAGGCACCAGTGGAGCCAGTTGTGTCCGATGAGTCTATTCTACCCCGTCCTGTTCCTATTCTAGACTCCACTGGTGACTCCCTGCCCCCTGTTGTCACCAATGATCCATTGCAGGTTTACTCCCGTCGCCCACACTCCTCTGATCCCCTGCCGACGTCTTCTCCGGATTCAGGTATCCCTCTTCCTTCATCTTCTGATGTTACTCCTGAAATTGTTTCTCCCCGTTAACCTACTCGGGTTCGTCACCCTCCTGCTCGCTTTCTTTTATTTGAAAGTTCTAAATGGGTATTTAGCCTGAAGTATTTGGCCGATGGGACTATTGATCGATATAAGGCTCGTTTGGTTGCTAAGGGCTTTACTCAGATTCTTGGTAAAGATTTTGGTGCTACTTTTGCCCCTGTGGCCAAGTTAACTACTGTTCGTCTTCTGGTCTCTTTAGCAGCATCTTATTCCTGGCCCCTTCACCAACTCGATGTCAAAAATGCTTTTCTGAATGGAGACTTGACTGAGACTATTTATATGGATCCCCCACCAGGTTTTCGGGCTCAGGGGGAGTGTTTTGGGAAGGTTTGTCGCCTCTGCAAGTCTCTCTATGGCCTAAAGCAATCTCCTCGTGCTTGGTTTAGTCGCTTCAGTGATGTGGTCCTCTGCATGGGGTTTATTCGGTGCCATTCAGATCACACGTGTTTTATTCGTCGACAGTCTCAGGGACGGTATATTCAGTATAGGTGGATGATATTATTATTACTGGCAATGATGCATCTGGTATCGCTCAAGTGAAGCGTGATCTCGGTACATCCTTTGATGTTAAGGATTTGGGTCCTCTTCATTACTTTCTTGGTATTGAGGTTGCTAGGTCTCGCCAGGGTATCTCTCTGTCTCAGCGGAAGTACTCTCTTGATCTTCTTCAGGACACGGGTATGCTTGGGTGTCAGCCTGCCTCCTCTCCTATGGATCCAAACCTTAAGTTAACTGCGGAAATGGGAGAGCATTTGCCCGATCCTTCTGTGTACCAACGTCTTGTGGGTCGTCTCATCTATCTGACGAACACAAGACCGGATCTTATCTTTGCTGCAGTGTTGTGAGCCAATTTATGCATTCACCGCGTACTTCTCATTTGGATGCTGTTTATCACATTCTTCGGTATCTCAAGACTTGTCCTGGTCTTGGGCTTTTCTTTAAAGCAGGAATACAGTCAGGTCTCTCCTGCTTTACAGATGCAGATTATGCAGGCTCTAGGAGTGACAGACGCTCGACCTCTGGTTTTTGTACTTTTTATGGTTGTCATCTTATATCTTGGAAGAGTAAGAAGCAAGCTGTTGTCTCACGTTCTTCTGCTGAAGCTGAGTATCGTGCCATGGCTCAAGGCACGTGTGAGCTTTTATGGCTTCGTTCTCTTCTAAGTGAGTTGGGTTTCCCAGTAGCAGGATCATCCACCTTGTTTTGTGATAATAAATCTGCCATTATGATGTCTTCTGATTCTGTTCTTCATGAGAGAACTAAACATATTGAGGTTGATATCCATTTCATTCGGGAGAAAGTTCAATCTGGAGTAATAATACCAAGTTTTGTTCCCTCTTCCGATCAAACTGCTGATATGTTTACCAAGTTTGTTGGTCCAACGCTTCTTCAATCTTCTCTTAGCAAGCTTGGGCTTGTCAATGTCTTCGCTCCAGCTTCTTCAATCTTCTCTTATATTTATGGGTCATGTTGACCATAGTTATGATTTTATTTTATTGTCTTTTATTTTCTCTTATTCTCTTTCCTTTTTCTTGCTCTCTTGTAATCTATATAAACTTTGGGATGTAAATAATAGAGGTAACCTTTTCCCAATTCTTTTGTAATAGTAATCGATCCTATCCCTGCCACTTTAGACAATGATCCATCAGCAATTCGAACCATCAAATTTCCAGAACTTGGGCTGTAAGTATTGAATAGTGTAGCATTACCGGTCATATGATCTGAAGCGCCGGAGTTTACTATCCACGAGTTGTGTTTCTCCATTTGGGTGCTCAAAGCCATAGGTAAATTACCTGTTTGGGCAACGGAACCAGTTCCTATGATGTTCTCAGCAGGGATTGGAGTAGAGGGTGTTGTTTGGTGGCTAAGCTTCTTCTGAAGAAGCTCAATCTGCTCTTTGCTAAAGAGTGTAGTTTCGAACGATGTCTTCTCCTCGCTGTTGGTCATGAAGCCTCGGCTTTCAGGTGGTTGTCTCGGCTTCCAGTTTGCTGGTTTGCCGTGTATCTTCCAGCATGTGTCCTTGGTGTGACCAGGTTTGTGACAATGATCACACCATGGTCTTCCCTGCTTCTTTTGCCGATTGTCAGGGGACTGATATTGGGGTCCACGTGCAGCGAAAGCAGAACTCTCAGCAGCAGGTTGGAGGTTTTGTGACCCCATCATAAACTTCTTTCTACTCTCCTCGCGGCAGACTTCAGAGAAGGCTTCTCGAAGGTTGGGAAGAGGCTTCGTTCCCATTATTCTGCCCCGAACCTCATCAAGATTCTTATTCATGACCCTAATAAGAACTTGTAAACTCGTTTCATTTCAACAATCTTTTTGTATCTAGCACCATCAGTTGGGCAGTCCCAGTCATAAGTTTCAAACACATCCAATTGCTGCCAATGTCGAGTAAGAAGATTGAAGTATTAAGTGACTGGGAGATCACCTTGACGTAAATCATGGAGAATACCTTCAACTTCAAATAGCTCTGCTGTATTTTCATTGGCTGAAAACGTCTCTTTTGCAGCGTCCCAGATCTCCTTGCAGTTTTATAGAGAAGAAAATTCTCTCCTATGTCGTTGTTCATAGAGTTTATCAGCCACGACATAACCATATTGTTTTCTGCCTTCCATCCTTTGAACTTGGGATCTTCTTTAGCAGGAGGAGATGCAACTCCAGTGAGGTACTCATCCTTGCCTTTGCCGCATATGAACATCATGACGGATTGAGACCATTGAAGAAAGTTTTGCCCATTCAGTTTATGACCCGTAATGGGGAGATGAGAAAGATGGGAGTTATCCGTTGCTCCCAGGCTGTTGGGAATTGTGACTTTAGAGGTTTGTTTTTCTGTAGCCATTCCGGTGGCTCGGCCGTATTTTGGCATAAGAGAGGAGTCGGTATTATAGCTCTGATACCATAAAGGATTATAGAGAGGAAAACTCTGTATTTTTCTCTTATTCCAAATCAGAGAATTTACAATGTATATATACAGAAAAGTATATCTAAAACTTAGGCAAAAGTAAAGCAAAAGAAATAAATACAATTGAAGCTATAAAAGGAAAACTACAACTAGGGAATTATGTTATATAATTGAAAAATCAACCTATAAATCAGGGAAGGATCAACTCTCTGGAAGACAAGAAAATCTGTCAATTAATGTGTACAGGCTGGTTTGACTTTCTGGGATTGTGGATTATGAATCTGTCCTCATCCTGGTTCTTAGAAACTAATCTCTAAAGTTTAGGGACTAACTTCTGAATTCTACACATAGCATGAGTAAATCTCTCAAACCACGCTCTTGGGGACTGTTTGAGGCCATACAATGACTTCCTGAGCCTACATACCTTACCTTTTGTCTCCGGGCCCTCAAATCCAGGAGGGATATCCATGTACACCTCTTCTTCCAAATTGCTATGTTAGAATGCGTTCTTCACATCAAATTGGTGAAGTGGCCAACCACAGTTGGCTGCAAGAGATAAAAGGATCCTGATAGAGTTCATCTTAGCTACTGAAGCAAAAGTCTCCTAGTAGTCTACTCCATAGGTTTGAGTGAAACCCTTAGCAACCAGGCGGGCTTTAAACCTTTCAATTATACCATATGTTCTATGCTTCACGGCATACACCCACTTGCACCCCACTGTTCTTTTGCCCATAGGTAACTTAGTCAACTCCCAAGTGTCATTCTTATGGAGAGCTTTCATCTCTTCATCCATGGCATGTCTCCACTTGGGATCAGCGAGAGCATCCTGGACATGATTAGGAATAGACACCGAGGCAACATTTGAAAGAAAGGAACAATAAGTAGGAGACAAGTGAGAATAGGACACAAAGTTAGATATAGGGTGTTGAGTACAAGATCTAACACCCTTTCTAACAGCAATAGGAACATAGAGATCATCAGACTCTAGAGGAACAAAGTTACCAGTGTTACCTAGCGAGTTATCAGTGACATCACCAGTTGGAGATGATAGCAGTGGAAGAGAAATAGGAGTACTGACATGTGCCTCTTTGTTTTTTCTCTTCCTCCACGTACCTTTGGAGCACACTAACTCTTTCTGTTAGGGGTTACTTGCTCTACCTCTCCTTCACACAACTCATTCTGTCTAGGAGTTACAGGTTCTTCCTCCACTTTCTCCTCACTCCCTATTCTTTCCAGCTGGGATTCCTTTTCAGGGATTAAAATAGTAGGAGTTTCAGTAAGACAGATCCCATGACCTCTTCATGAAGTGGTATAGTGGGATTCTCAAAGAAAGGTACAGATTCTTTGGAAGTGACATCCATAGAGACATACCACTTCCGACTAACAGAGTTATAACACTTGTACCCTTTTTTAGTGGGAAAGTATCCTAGAAAAATACATTTAATGGCTCTAGGATCGAGTTATCCCCCGGTAGGAGAGTGGTTGTGGACAAAACACACACAACCATAGACACGAGAAGGAATAGACAAGTTGGAAGAGGGATGAGATAGAAGATCAATAGGAGCCTTTTTATCAAGAACCTGGGTAAGGAGACGATTAATGAGGTAAGCCGTTGTTAAGACAACGTCACCCCAGTATGGATTTGGAGCATTAGCAGTGAACATCAAAGAGCGGGCAACATCTAGCAAATGACGATTTTTACATTTCGTAACTCCATTTTGTTACTAAGTATCAGTGCAAGAGGTTTGATGTTAAATGCCCTTTGAAGTAAAAAATTCACCTAGACCCGAGTCAATATACTCACCCCCTTGATCAGAACGTAAAATGCTTATACCCGTCTCAAATTGAGTTAAAATCATTGCATAGAAAGATTTGAAAATAGAAAACACTTCACTCTTTTCTTTCATCAAATAAAGCCATGTAGTGCGTGAATAATCATCAATAAAAATAACAAACCAACGATGACCTTTAAGAGAATTAATACAAGGACCCCACACATCAGAATGAACTAAGGAAAAAGGAGCTACACTTTTATTAACACTCGGAGCAAAAGACATCCAATGGTGTTTCCCAAGTTCACAAGATTCACAAAAAAACTCAGAATCAGGTTTATTGACTAAAGAAGGAAACATATACTTAAGTAAATGAAAAGACGTATGTCCTAGTCTCCTATGTAATAACCAAATGTCTTCAGACTTATTCCCAGTAACTGATGTGTGATGAGCTCCTTTGCTTTCTGCATCCAGAAGGTAAAAGCCATTCTCCTCTCTACCACTGCCAATTGTCCTCCTTGTGGTAATGTCCTGAAAGACACAATGAGAAGGGAAAAAAGTTACACTGCAATTCAAATCAAGAGTTATACGACTAATAGATAAGAGATTAGAAGTAAAATTAGAACATGTAGGACCGATGACAGAGGCAATGAGGGAGTGGCATGAATGACACCCTTCCCTGTACCAGAAGAAAAAGTGTCATCCGCAATGCAAACTTTATCTTGACCTGAATGAGGAGGATATACAGAAAACAAATCGGAAAAGCTAGACATATGGTCGGAAGCACCCGAGTCAATAATCCAAGGAAAAGAAAATGGGATACGCATGCTCGAGTAGAAGCGACTAAGTTACCTGTCTGTGCAAATGAAGAAGAAACACCTGTATATGTAGCCGGGGCAGAGGTAGCAGAAGTACGGCGAGACAACAGACTCTGGAGAGCCTCCTCCACCTCAGAGGCAGTAAACATAGGTGGAGAAACAGAAGGAGGTGACTGATCAATCGGAGTTGGAGCTATAAGATCGACTGTTGTAGTATGGTGAGCATGAGAATTTCTGCCACTAAACCTTCCTCCACGACACCTAGACGAGCCAGAACGACCTCCGCAACCCCCTTGGGGATAACCATGAAGCTTATAGCATGCCTCCCTGGTGTGTGAAACTTGGTATTACAATAATCACAAAAATGCATAGATTTATCCGAAGAACCAGACTCACTAGCGGTGTCACGACTACGATTCCTATCCTTCTGAGGAACTGAAGAGAGAGCAGATCGCTCTATAGAAGTAGGTGGAAGCATAGCAGAACGTCGACTTTCCTCGTTCTGAACATAGGCAAAAGCCTCCTGAAGAGAAGGTAGTGGCTCCATTCCTAGAACCCGACTGCGAATTCGATCCGAATCAGAGTGAAGTCCCCCTAGGAACTTAAAAATCCTCTCCTCGGCAATAAGTTTATGATAGGCCACAGAATCAGCAGGACAAACTGGCTTGTAGTCCAACAGGTGGTCCAAACGTTTCCAACTAGTGGATAGAGATGTGAAGTACTGCAGAACACTCTTCTCCCCCTGTTCAGATCTACTAATCGACCTCCGTAACTCAAAAACTGCGCAAAATTGCCCTTGCGCGAATAAGTGTTAGCCATGGTCTCCCAAATACCTTGGGCAGTCACCATGTCCAAAAAACCTTCAACAATCTCAGGAATCATAGAGTGGCAAAGCCACGTCATGACAGTGGAGTTCTCCATCTCCCACTTGTCATATGAGGCATCTTCGGTGGTAGGTGCTTTAATTTTGCCGTTGATATACCCCATCTTCCCCTTGCCTTTGAGAAACATTATCACAAATCCGAACCATGCTAGGTAGTTTTGGCCATTGAAAAGTGATGTAGTAAGTTTAACATTCGGGCTATCGGCGGATGCAACAATAACACATTCACCCGAAAGCAACTGTGTATTCACGTTGGACTTGGCTGGATCCGTCATCGTGAATCAACACCAAAAAAAAATAATACCCGCAATAGAAAAACTAAAAAAAGGCAATAGGAACAGGGGCCAACGGATACGAAGCACACCAACAGAAATCAAACCACCATATAGGATGCCAGCAAATCAATCATTGATCAATGGGCCATAGAAGGACCCAAAAAAAAAAAACAAGAGAAGAAACTTCAATCAAAATAGGAGTGGTTGATGACTATATCAAAGTGGAAAAAAATTGCGATGAACAGTAACGTGAACAGTAGCATGAACAGTTGCGTGAACAGTGTCGTGAACAGTGCTCAGGTTATATTGGTGGTGGTGTGTCAGCGCAGGTGGTGGTTAGGGTTAGGGTTGTGGCTCTGATACCATGTTAAGTTTGACAATAGAGATTAATCCAAAAGCTTAGGGTTGACTAATGTGTCACACCCTTATATATTATTCAATAATAAGAAGGAAAAAATAATTACAAACTAGTCCTTCAACTCTAATAATATAAAAACAAAGTGATATATCTAACATCTATATCATTCTTTTTTATTCTGGTGTCCTTCCCATCCTCGCATCACTACGAGGTCCTCATTTTGATTGAAGTTTAAGTCTAAGTTTTTTTTGGGCTCTATTTTGAACCCTAGACAGCCTTTTGCTGATCTGTATGCCTTAAAAGTCTCAAGACTGCTCCCTACCTTCGATTTTGGTGTGATTATTGTGGGTGTTTCGTTTGCTTGTTGGTACAATGGTTGACGATAAAATTACGTCACCCGAAGATCCTCAATAGCCTCAGATGAGCCAGTTAGTTGCTCCCCAGGACAACCCAACTCTTAAAATCATGACCTCTTTGTTCAATGGCCAAAATTATGTACCTTGGTCACAGTTTGTTCTTCTCTACTTGGAAAGAAAGCAAAGGAGGGATATAATGATGGGACTATCCTAGAACCCATTGGTACTGATGCTGGTTTTGCTAAGTGGAAGGCTGAAAATGCTCTTGTTAGGGCTTGGCTTATTCATTCTATGGTACCTGAAATTGGTGAAGGTTTTTTGGGCATTACTGCAGCCCGCGATATTTGGGATACAGTTGCTCATACCTATTCCTGTAAGGGAAATTATGGTCAGGAGTTTGAGCTGTCTAGGGTGATTGATAGCTCAGAGCAGGGGACTATGACGGTTATTCAGTACTACATATTTCTCACTACCCAGTGGAAATGTGTTGATCATCTTCAGGACTATCATCCGGCATGTCCACAAGACATTATTGGGTATCAGACACTTCTAGAGAAGCAACAGGTGTTCAAATTTCTTCAAGGGCTTAATTCCGAGTATGATTCTATTTGTAGTGGGTACTTGGGCTGGATACTCTTCCCACACTTCGAGAAGCATTTGCTTTTGTTCAGAACGAGGAGAGTCGTCGTTCTGCTATGCTTCCAGTTCCCTCTACCGATCGCTCTACCCTGGTTACTGCCCCTTCTTCAGCGGGCCCTCCACTGCCTCGTGGTACACCTTCTCTGAGTGGGTCTGACTTTTCTGAGAGGTCGCAGAAATTGTGTGATTATTGCAACCGTCGTGGACATGTTAGGGCTACTTGTTGGAGTCTTCATGGTCGTCCACCTGGGACACGTGGAGGTCGCTCTGGCGGTCGTGGAGGTCGTGGCAGTCGTGGAGGACAATCTCATACTCACCATACTGAGGTTATTGACGTTACAGACTCCAGTTCCACAACACAGCCTAAAATATCTCCATCCGCCCCTTTATCTACCACGGAGTATGAGGATGCTTTGCGGGGTTTAGATGCACTTCGTAGCCTGATGACTCGTCACCCTCCGTCTACTCCCACAGGTGCTTCCACTTCATTTGCCCAGACTGGAAACTAAGTACACTCTACCATAGCATGTTTGTATCGCTCATCGTTCCCTTGGATAATTGACTCTGGTGCCTCAGATCATTCGTCTAGTTCATCTGATTTGTTTTCTGTGTATACTCCCTCTTCAGGTCAAGAGAAAATTCGCATTGCCGATGGCACCTTTTCTTCTGTTTCAGGAAAGGGTGTCACCCATACAACTCCATCTCTCCCACTATCTTCAGTATTACATGTTCCGAGTTTCACTTCTAACCTTTTATCTATTAGCCGTATCACTCGTGATCTTAATAGTAGTGTAACATTTTTTCCTTCCCATTGTGTTTTTCAGGACCTTATCACTCGGAGGACGATTGGCAGTAGTAGAGAGGAGCATGGTCTTTCCCTGTTGGATGTGGGAACCATGGCAGCGTACCACAACGTTGTTTCTGAGAATAAGTCTGCCGACATTTGACTTTGGCATAAAAGATTAGGCCACCCCTCCTTTTTTTTTTACTTAAGCATTTATTTCCGTCTTTACTTGTTAATAAAGATGTTTCAAAATATTTATGTGAGTCATGTGAACTTGGGAAACATCGCAGGGCATCTTTTGCACTGAGGATTAATAAAAGTTTAGCTCCTTTTACCTTGGTTCATTCCGATGTATAGGGTCCTTCTCGTATCTTGTCTTTAAAAGGTTATCGTTGGTTTGTTAGCTTTGTTGATGATAATTCACGTACCACGTGGATTTACCTGATGAAAAATAAAAATGAAGTTGTTTCCATTTTCAAAAACTTCTATCAAATGGTGTTGACACAATTTGAAAAGGGAATTCGGATACTCCGTTCTGATCAAGGGGGAGAGTATACAGATTCGGGACTAGGTGATTTATTTTCTTCAAGAGAGATTATTCATCAGACGTCTTGCACTGACACCCCACAACAAAACGGGGTAGCAGAACGCAAGAATCGTCATTTACTTAATGTTGCTCGTTCTATGCTTTTCACGGCTAATGCTCCCAAATCATATTGGGGCGATGCGGTCCTTACAGCTGCTTACCTCATTAATAGAATGCCCACTCAAGTTCTCCAAAAAAAGGCTCCTATTGAACTCCCATCCGAATCTTCCTATCTGTTTTCTATTCCTCCTCGGGTCTTTGGGTGTGTTTGTTTTGTTCACAACCACTCTCCCACTCGTGGGAAATTAGATCCTCGGGCTCTTAAGTGTGTCTTCGTGGGATACTCTCCTACCCAAAAAGGCTACAAGTGTTACAATCCTGAGTCTAGGAAGTGGTATGTGTCTATGGATGTCACATTTCATGAGTCTGTTCCTTTTTTTGGGCATTCCAAGACATCTGCAGGGGGAGAACCATGGTGAAGAGATTCTTTGTACGTTACCGTCTCTAAATCATGGTGAAGAGATTCCGATTATCCCAGTTGTTGATTTGTCACCTCAGAAAGAGAAGGAAAATGGAAATGTGGAGATAGAGGAAGTGGTAGAAGTAGAACCAAGTACTCCTAAAAAGGAGAGTTGTTGCCAAAAGAAAAGGAATTGTTGGTGTATTCCATGGGTACATGGAGTAAGAGAAGAAACAAAGAGGTTGAGACTAATACTCCTATTCCTCTGCTGCTATCTACTCCAACTGGTGAGGCTCCAACTGACCTTGATTGTGATTCATGTAATTTAAATAACTCCTTACCTGTTCAGTCTAATGATCTTGATATTCCTATAGCTTTCCGTAAGGGTGTTAGATCTTGTACTCAATACCCTATTTCAAATTTTGTGTCCTACTTCACATATCTCCTGCTTACCGTGTCTTTCTTTCAAGTATTGCCTCTGTTCCTGTACCTAATCATGTTCAGGATGCTCTCAATGATCCCAAGTGGAAACATGCTATGGATGAGGAGATGAATGCTCTTCACAAGAATGGTAATTCGGAGTTGACTAAGCTACCTATGGGCAAAAGAACTGTAGGGTGCAAGTGGGTGTATACAGCGAAGCATAGAGCAGATGGCTCTGTTGAGAGGTTTAAAGCTCGCCTCGTCACCAAAGGATTCACCCAGACTTATGGGGTAGATTATCAGGAGACATTTGCACCAGTCGCAAAAATGAATTCTGTCAAAATCCTTCTGTCTCTAGCAACGAACCGGGAATGACCACTTCATCAGTTTGATGTCAAAAATGCATTTTTGCATGGTGACTTAGAGGAAGAGGTGTACATGGACATTCCTCCTGGATTTAAGTCACAAAACAGAAGGAAATGTGTGCAGGTTAAAAAAGGCCTTATATGACCTTAAGCAGTCTCCAAGGGCATGGTTTTTCACACAGGCTGTGTGTAGATATGGCTTTAGACAAAGTCAAGCTGACCACACCTTATACATCAAACACTCCTTGCAAGGTAAAACTACAGCACTCATTGTGTACGTGGATGATATTGTCCTCACAGGTGATGACTTAGAGGAAATGTAGCGTCGCAAGGGATATATGGCAAAGGAGTTTGAAATAAAGGATCTAAGAGAACTGAAATACTTTCTTGGGATTGAAGTTGCGAGGTCTAAACATAGAATCTTCATCTCTTAAAGGAAGTATGTTCTTGATCTCCTAAGTGAGACTGGCATGCTTGGAAGTAGGGTATGCGATACCCCTATTGAGTTCAACCAGAAACTAAGTGATGACAGCAGTGGAGCAATGGTTGACAGGGAGAGATATCAGAGATTTGTTGGATTCGGAGTTGACTACAGGCTCTCTTGATTCCCCCTCAATTCCCTCTATTCCAACTTCCTCATTCTCTCTTTCAACCCTTTCCTGCTCTACCTCAGACATCATCGGTAACACAGAAGTAACAGGCATCTCTTCACACCGAGTCTCCCCCCTGAGGAGATGTCTGAGGGTCAACAAAGTATGACTGAGACTGGTGAAAGGTGACATCCATCGACACAAACCATTTCCGAGAAGGAGGATGGTAGCATTTATAACCCTTCTATGTAGGAGAATATTTGACAAACACACACTTAATAGACCGAGGATCTAACTTCCCACGGGTAGGTGAATGGTTATGAACAAAACAAACACAACCAAAGACACGGGTGGAATGGATGCAGAGAGGGAAGGATGGGATAGAACCTAAAGTGGTGTTTGTTTATTTAGAACACGAGTGGGGAGCCTATTAATACGATAAGTAGTTGTAAGGACTGCTTCGCCCCAGTAAGTACGAGGAGCATTCACCTGGAAGAGTACGGAGCGAGCAACATCAAGAAGGTGACGGTTCTTGCATTCTGCCACACCATTTTGTTGTGGAGTGGCAGTGCAAGAAGTTTGGTGAACAATACCGTCAGAAGAAAAATATACACCCAAACCAGAATCAATATACTCACCACCTTGATCAGAACGCAATATTTTCACTACCGCCCTAAATTGAGTGCGCACCATGTGGTGAAAATTTTGGAAAATATCAAATACTTCTCGTTTTTATATCCAAGTAGTACGAGAAAAATCATCAATAAAAGAAACAAACCAACGATGACCTTTTAATGACACTGTACGAGAAGGACCCCACACATCAGTATGAATTAAAGAAAATGGAGCCAAACTTTTATTATCACTAGGAGCATAGGAAGCTCGAAAATGTTTTCCAAACTCACAAGCATCACAAGAAAAATTCGAAATACCAATATTTGCTACAAGTGTAGGAAACATATGCCTAAGTAATGAAAAAAAAGGGATATCCTAATCTCCTATGCCAAAGGTGTAGGTCTTCAGCTTTATTCTTTAGAACTACGGTATGATGAGTCAACTTCTCTCCTTCATCAAGAATGTAAAGACCATGCTCCTCTCTACCACTGCCAATCGTCCTCCTCGTGATGAGATCTCGAAACACACAACGAGAAGGGTAGAAGGTTACACTATAGTTTAGATCCCGAGTAATACGACTCAAAGATAAAAGGTTATGAGAAGAACTAGGAACATGTAACACAGAAGTCAAGGGTAGAGAAGGAGTAGCATGAATTAGACCTTTCCCGGTAATAGAGGAGAAGGTACCATAAGCTATTCTAACTTTATCTTGGCCTGAAGAGGACTCATAATCAAAGAAAATGTTAGATGAAGGGGACATGTGATCTGAGGCACCAGAATCAATTATCCAGGGAGATGCGACTTGAGAAAGAAGTGCTCTTAGTGACGTAACAACATTACCTGACTGGGCAAAGGATGATGAGGAGCTTGTAGATGTCAGAGCAACAAACCAGGCCATCAGGTTTCTGAGAGTCTCAAGTTCGGTGGCAGACAAGGAGCTGGAGCTGGAGCTGGCATCAGAAGATGGAGCAGTACCACTAGAAACCGAAGCAGTAGTCTCAGGAACGGCAGAATGATGTGCACGGGCAGCCTCTCCGTGGCCACCTGAATGACCTCCACGACCCCCTCCTCAACCTCCACGACCTCCCCGACCACTAGGTGGTTTTCCATGGAGGCTCCAACAGTTAGCCCGAGTATGATGGGGCTTAAACAATAGTCACAAATCACTACAGGTCGGTCGAAAGATACCGACTGCTAAGTCCCATCTCTAGGTGGAACAATCACTAAAGTAGACCTCTCGGTAGATGTAGGTGGAAGCATGACAGAACGACGGCTGTCCTCATTCTGTACATGAGCAAAGGCCTCCTAAAGTGTGGGAAGAGTATCCATCCCAAGTACCCGACTACGAACTGCATCGTAATCTGGATGAAGTCCCTGGAGAAATTTGAAAACCATTTGCTTTTCTAGTAACTTCCGATAACCCTCTGCATCAGCAACACACACAAGCTAATAGGCCTGAAGATGGTCAATGCGACCCCAACTAGTGGTAAGAAACTGAAAATATTTGGTGACAGTCATGTTACCTTGTTCCGAACGGTCAATAGAACAAAGAAACTCAAATTCTTGTACATAGTTCCCCCGTCAAGAGAAAGTAGATGTAACCGTGTCCCAAATCACCTTAGCAGTCTTCATGCGATAGAAATTTTCACCAATTTCAGGGACCATCGAGTTAATAAGCCATGCCATGATAACGGAGTTTTCAATCTCCCACTTATCATAGTCGGGATCTGTAGAAACAAGGACTGTCACGCGCCCATCAAGGTGACCCACCTTCCCACGTGCCTTCAAGTACAATTCCATTGCCTGTGACCACTTCAAATAATTTTGGCCATCGAAGGGAGTGGGAGTAATTTTAAGGTTGGGATCCAAAGGAGCAACCACTGTGTGAATTGTGGTTGGTGTAGAAGTTTCCGGTTTGTCGAAGTCTGCCATAGTGCCGAATAGGAATGGAAAATCCAAAGATGTGAAGGAAAACGGAGAAGAGGGGAAGTCACCAAATCTGTAAACAATTAGATCAAGGGTCCATAGAAGGACCTAATAATATAGGAAAAAGAAAGAAGAAATCAAAACAGCAATCTGATTTAATCCAGGGTTATGGGTAGAGGCTGCGCAGGTCAGGGAGAAGTCCAGGGGCTGCGGCGGGAGCTCCCGGTTGAGGTTGGCTGCGGTGAGGTCTGTGGGTGTGTGGTGAGCTGCGGCGTGGGCTGTGGGTGTGGGGTTGGATGCGGCGTAGGGTCTGGGTTGGCAGAGGAGGCTGGCGAGGGGTTAGGTGATTGCTGGAGGGCTGACGAGGGTGGTGGTGGCTGATGGAGGCTACGGCTAATGGTGGTGGAGGCTGTCGCAAAGTGTGAGGTTAGGGTTGGAAGCCCATAGGCACTGAGACCATGATGAAACACTATTTTGGAAGCTTAGGGTTGACAATTGTCTCACCCATAATATATATTAATCAAAGTAAAGAAATAAGAGAATAAAATATTACATATCGACCCACTCATTAACAACTAATTATAATAACAAAACTATACTCTCAACATCATGATGTGTTAAGCAAGCTGGGATTGAGGGATATCATTGTACCAGCTTGAGAGGGAGTTTTAGATATTAGCTTTTATTTCATTTTTTATAAGAGTCAAGGACACTATTGTAATTATATGTTTGCTCTCTTAATAATATATATATACATGGATTAATCTGTTGATTAACCTAAGCCTCGATAAAATAACTTGTTAACAAGATTAATAGAAATCAGAGAAGATTATAAATTAAATGACATAATATAAGGGCAAAATAAAATATGGAAAGCATTATAATGAAGAAACATACCGGTAGCCACCAACAAGCAATGGACACAACCAGCGCAAACAATGATATCAAAAGGCAAGGTAAAAAATACGGAAACCTAAAAAATTTTGAAACCGCTATTAGGAACTTTGCAACAAAACATTTCACAACCAAAAATATACAAAGCATACAAAATATTGCTTACCTGCCAAAAAATGATTCTTCAGAAAATATTTTGGGATATTTTTCTGCAGGCTAAAACATATAGATCAAAAAAGCAGAATTAGTAAGAAAAAGTTTCATGGGAAAAAAGAAAGATAAAACGAAATATTTTGACAAATACAAAAAGGAAAGAGGTAAAAGATCCGACAGAAGTCTTGTTGAAAGCATTGATAAGCTTTCAGTGCTTCGTGTTTGAGATAGAGTTCTTCGGGGCTAGCTCATTTCATCAATTCCCTGTTGAGAATATTTTTGTTTATTATTATTTGTCTTGGGATATTTTTTTTTTTAAGAGAATAATTTGTCTTAGGATATTAATTGTTAGTTAAGTGGGTCTATTTGTAATATTTTATTTCTTCTTCTTATTGTTAATATGTTAATATAAAAGAGGCTAGATAAATTGTCTAACCCTAAGCTTGCAAATATTGGTTTCTACATGGTATCAAAGCCATGGATGGCAAACCCTAACCCGACCACAATCCACCCTATCGCAGCCATCACCACCCTTCACCTACCCATCGCCTGACCACCACCACCCAGCTGTTGCCCACAAACACCAAAACACCCTACGCCGCTGCCCACAACACCTTCCCCACCCTTTGGCTGTCCACCAACCACCCAGCCGCAGCCCCACATCACCAAAACACCTGCGCAGCCCACCTTACCATCAACCTAGACCCCGCGACACCACCATATACCCACCCTAGACCTGCGACACACCCTTGTCTACCCTAGACTGATTCAGCTGCAACTGTTTTGATTTATTTTTGGTGATTGTTAGGTCCTTTATGGACCCTTGATCTATTTTTTTTGTGAGTCCCATCTTCTTCGTTTTCCTTCAATTTTGTTGGGTTTTCCTTCATATCCGGATCAATGGCTAACCCCGCCAAACCGGAAGCTTTTACATCAACCACAATTCATACAATGGTTGCTCCTTTGGATCCCAACCTTAAAATTACTCCCACTCCCTTCGAAGGCCAAAGTTATCTGAAGTGGTCACACGCAGTGGAACTGCATCCGAAGGCACGTGGTAAGATGGGCCACCTTGATGGGCGTTTGGCAGCAGTTGTTTCTACCGATCCAGGCTATGATAAGTGGGAAATTAAGAACTTCGTTATCATGGCAAGGCTTATTAACTCTATGGTCCCTGAAATTGGTGAGAATTTCTACCACGACTGCTAAGGCAATCTGGGATACTGTTATCTCGACTTTCTCTCGACAGGGGAACTATGCACAGGAGTTTGAGTTGCTTCATTCCATTGACCGTTCCGAACAGGGTGACATAACTACACCAAATATTTTCAATTTCTTACCACCAGTTGGGATCGTGTTGATCATCTTCAAGCCTATTAGCCTGTGTGTGTTACTAATGCTAAGGGATATCGGAAACTACTCGAGAAACAGAGGGTCTTTAAATTCCTTCAGGGACTTCATCTTGACTACAACGCAGTTCATAGTCGAGTACTTGGTGTAACACTCCGCATTTTTTTCTGATATAAATATTCACTTTTAAATATGTTAAGGAAGCAACCTGAATTTTTACGTGTTATTAATTGGCTGTGTGCATTTATATTTTTATGGTCATTTATTTATTTGTGGGTAATTATTTTTTTATTGTTATTAATTACTGTATGAAGTTTTGTAAGTTTAAGTGGTGGGGTTAAAGTGGTAAAAGTTTAAATTGGCCAAGTTATTGAACAATGATGTGTTAAAAATTTTTAGCAGTATTTATAGGCCCGTAAATGTGTTAAATAATGTAATTAACATTCAGATTAAGTACCGGGGTCATGGGTACCCATTGGGCTACTCATTTTAGTACTTTGTACTGCATTTTGGGCCCATATGATGTCTTTTTGTGAGCCCATAAGATAAAAAAAACGGTATTTTTAGTATTTGTGTGTTTGTGTGTTAATAATATACATGGGTGTGTTTATATCTTTCTACCTACATATATCTAGGTGCCCTAGGGTTAGAAGAGGAAAAAAAAAAGAAAAGGAAAAAGAAAATAGAGAACAGACATGAGAGAGAGAGAGAGAAGAAGAAGAACAAGAAGAAGAAGAAGAGAAGGGTTTTGGATCCGTCGTCGCGTGTGAAATCGCGGAGCGTGTTGTTCGTAGTTAGATTCATACTCGCATCTATGCAACGATTCAAACAAGGTGAGTTAAATGTGTGGATTCGAGTATATGTATATACACTTATGTATAGATGTATACGCGAGTGAATGAATTTCTTACATGTCTAATTTAATTGTTGGTATTTAATTTTTTTGCGTTAGAATGCACAATATTATTGTCTAATTAATTTATGCCCTTTGTGTGACTTCATGAATTTTGATCCTCGGGTAATGATCCTAGGGTATTCGTAAATGGTATGTGGATAGTTAGATGTATAAACACTTGTGTGAAATTCTCATGATAATTAGAAAGTTTTGTGAAATTCGTTTTTTTGTAAATCTAACAGTTTCTGAAACTTCAGAAAAATATTAAAAAATTGTGACTTAGAATTTTAGAATTATGTTCGCGATTCCTACGCAAAACGTGATTCTGCACACTTTTCGTGTTTTAAGTTTTTCCTGATTCTGCACCGTTTGGGCAGAAATTTAATAATACAGTATTAGTTTTTAGTATGGTTAAACGTGCAAAATTTGGGGAATATAATTTCTTTGTGGATTTTCTATTCATTAATATGACTTAACGAAAAATTACTTAGAGATACATGTAGGGTAATTCTTGGGACACAACTTTTATACAACTTTCACACAACCTCCTAAAAGATGTGTTTATCTCTCTCCTGTGTCACTGTGGGGTCCAGTGACATCACAAGAGAGAGATAAACACATCTTTTAAGGAGGTTGTGTGAAAGTTGTATGAAAGTTGTGTCCTACGAATTACTCATACATGTATTCTCATATAATGTTGAGCTATGAAAAATGGGTGATAGTCATTAACTTTGAGTCTGATGAAATTTGATAATTCCGAGAATGCAGAAACAGTTTCAAGTTTCTTAGTGTTCACCGTTCCCCGTTGTGGTATATTTTTTTGGTAGCTCGACTTGCTGAGTGTACCTTTTATTAACAAGGTATTTTGGTGAAACTTAGGTTAATCAATATGATTAACCCATTTATACATATGAATATTATTCAAAGATAATTAGAAATAGAGAGAGAATTACAATAGTGTCCTTGACACATATATAAAAGAAAAAAAATAATAATAAAAGACTAATATCTAACACTCCCCCTCAAGCTGGTACAAAGATATCCCTTAATCCCAGCTTGCTCAACACATCATGAAACTGTCTAGAGCCAACTCCCTTAGTAAGAATATCCGCTAGTTGGGCACAACTTTTCACAAACGGAGTGCAGATAGATTTATTATTTAGATTCTCTTTGATGAAATGCCTGTCAATCTCAACATGCTTGGTCCTGTCGTGTTGTACCGGATTGTGAGCAATGCTAATAGCGGCCTTACTATCACAGTACAACTTCATTGAATCACCAACCTCGAGTTTCAAGTCTTTCAACAACAACTTGACCCATAGGAGCTCACATACACATTGAGTCATGGCTCTAAATTCAGCTTCAGCACTTGATCTAGCTACCACATTTTGTTTCTTTCTCCTCCAACTAACGAGGTTGCCTCCTACAAATGTGCAGTATCCCGAAGTAGACCGTCTGTCTGTCACAGAACCTACCCAATCGGCATCCGTGTATGCCTCAACTCTGAGATGATCATGTTTCCCGAAATACAAGCCTTTACCAAGGGCAGAGTTAAAGATACCTCAAGATCCTGTAAACTGCATCCATGTGTGATTCCCGAGATGCATACATGAACTGACTTACTACGCTTACAGCAAAGGCAAAATCAGGACGTGTATGGGAGAGATAAATGAGCTTCCCAACAAGTCTCTGATATCTCCCCCTGTCAACCATTGCTCCACTACTGTCATCACTTAGTTTTTGGTTGAACTCAATAGGAGTATCACATGCTCTACTTCCAAGCATTCCAGTCTCACTTAGGAGATCGAGGGCACACTTCCTTTGAGAGATGAAGATCCTATGTTTAGACCTCGCAACTTCAATTCCAAGAAAGTATTTCAACTCTCCTAGATCCTTTATTTCAAACTCCTTTGCCATATATCCCTTGATCCGCTGCATTTCCTCTAAGTCATCACATGTGAGGACAATATCATCTACATAAACAATGAGTGTTGTAGTCTTACCTTGCAAGAGTGTTTGATAAATAAGGTGTGGTCAGCTTGACTTCGTCTAAAACCATATCTGCACATGGCTTCTGTAAATCTCTCAAACCATGCCCTTGGAAACTGCTTAAGGCCATACAAGGCCTTTTTTAACCTGCACACCTTTCCTTCTGTTTTGTGACTCTCATATCCAGGAGGAATGTCCAAGTACACCTCTTCCTCCAAGTCAACATGCAAAAAGGCATTTTTGTCGTCAAACTGATGAAGTGGTCATTCCCAGTTCGTTGCTAGAGACAGAAGGATCCTAACAGAATTCATCTTAGTCACCGATGCAAATGTCTCCTGATAATCCATCCCATAAGTCTGGATGAATCCTTTAGCGACAAGGCGAGCTTTAAACCTCTCAACAGAGCCATCTGCTCTATGCTTCACTGTATACACCCACTTGCACCCCACAGTTCTTTTGCCCATAGGTGACTTAATCAACTCCCAAGTGCCATTCTTGTGGAGAGCATTCATCTCCTCATCTATGGCATGTTTCCACTTGGGATCATTTAGAGCATCCTGAACATGGTTAGGTACAACAACAGAGGCAATACTTGAAAGAAAGGCACGATAAGTAGGAGAAAAATGAGAGTAGGACACAAAATTTGAAATAGGGTGATGAGTATATGATCTAACACCCTTGTGAACAGCAATAAGAACATCAAGATCACTAGACTCGAGGTAAGGAGTTATTTAAATTACATGAATCACAATCAAGGTCAGTTGGAGCCTCACCAGTTGGAGTAGATGGCAGTGGAAGAAAAGGAGTATTGGTCTCAACCTCTTTGTTTCTTCTCTTACTCCATGTACCCTTGGAATATATCAACAATTCTTTTTCCTTTGGTAACAGTTCTCCTTGTTTAGGAGTACTTGGCTCTACTTCCATCACCTCCTCTACCTCTACATTTCCAGTGTCCGTCTTTTTGTTAACTGACACACCATCGGGGACAACAAGAATTTCCGGTAAAGTACCAAGGATCTCTTCACTCTGATTCTCCCCCTGAAGAGGTGTCTTGGAATGCCCAATAAAATAAACAGATTCATAAAATGTGACATCCATAGACACATACCACTTCTTAGACTCAGGATGATAACACTTGTAGCCTTTCTGGGTAGGAGAGTATCCCACGAAGACACACTTAAGAGCACGAGGGTCTAACTTCCCACGAGTAGGAGAGTGATTGTGTACAAAACAGACACCCAAAGACCCGAGGAATAGAAAAAAGAGAAGAGTCAGAAATGAGTTCAATGGGTGCCCTCTTTTGGAGAACCTGAGTGGGCAGTCGATTAATGAGGTACGCAACCGTAAGGACTGCGTCACCCCAATATGATTTGGGAGCATTAGCCGTGAAAAGCATACAACGAGCAACATTAAGTAAAGTCAGGATTGCTGATGGAACCGTCTCTTCGGTTTCAGGCAAAGGTTTAGTCCGTGTCACTCCCTCGTTGTCTTTGTCTTTTGTTTTGCATGTTTCCAGCTTTACCACTAACCTCTTATCTATTGGTCGTATTACTCGTGATCATAATCGTAGCGTCACGTTTTTTCCTTCTCATTGTGTGTTTCAGGACCTTATCACAGGGAGGACGATTGGCAGTGGTAGAGAGGGGAATGGTCTTTATCTTCTGGAACCGCAGGACCAACAACAATTGGCTCATCATACTACTCTCACTAGCTCCACATCTGGTGATATCATGCACTGGCACAGAGGCCCAAGACATCCTTCCTTTGGTCTACTAAAGTATTTATTTCCATCTATCATCTAATAAAAATGTATCCATTTTTTGGTGTGAAGATTGTGAACTTGGCAAGCACCACCATGCTTCCTTTTATCCCAGTAATAATAAAAGTATTGTTCCTTTCTCTCTTATACATTTAGATGTTTGGGGTGCTTCTCGTGTTGTTGCACTTAAAAAGGCCATAGGTGGTTAGTCACATTTGTAGATGATTTTTCTCGTACCACTTGGGTTTACACGATGAACGAAAAAAGTGAGGTCCATTCAATTTTTAAAACCTTTCACAAAATAATTTGTACCCAGTTTGGTGCGGTTGTAAAAATTATTCGTACAGACAATGGAGGGGAGTACTTTAAATCTGGTCATGAGAAGTATTTTTTGGAGGATGGCATAATTCACCAATCTTCTTGCACCAAAATTCCACAACAAAATGGAGTTGTGTGTTGGAAGGAGTCGGCACAAGGGTGGAGGTGGTGAGTTAGGGTTAGGGAATTGGTGTTGGCTATGATACCATGTTGAATTGGGGCATCCAACCCAAATCTAATTGGCAATGGGTGGAGTAGCCCCTTGAACTTATATATTGAGTAGCTAAGTTATAAGTTCCCAATGGGGGACAAACAATCTCAAACACGCCCCCGCATGTGTGGCTTGACTGAGAGCCAAACACGTGGATTACTGAGATAGGGTGACATGGAGCACACGTGGACAAATTAGCCCAACAATAACCTGCTCTGATACCATGTTGAATTGGAGCATCCAACCCAAAACCAATTGGCAATGGATGAAGTAGCCCCTTGAACTTATATATTAAGTAGCTAGGTTATAAGTTCCCGATGTGGGACAAACAATCTCAACATTGCGGAACGCAAGAATCGTCACATCTTAGACACTGCCCGGTCAATGTTATTCTCAGCCCAAGCTCCGAAGCCTTTTTGGGGTGAGGCAGTTTTAACTGCTACTTATTTAATCAATCGGCTCCCTACTCAAGTTCTTAATAAATAATCACCTATTGAGGCTCTTTCTAGTCTTTCTGATTTTTTTGTCGTTCCTCCTAAGGTCTTTGATTGTGTCTGTTTCGTTCATATTCATGCACCCACCAAAGTCCCAAGGGAGATGATGGACACATGGCATGATATGAGTGGCAAGGTAAAAACAAGTACCTACAGAATATTCACACATTGCCACCTAAAGCCTAAAGTGTAAGATCATTCCTATATTGTTTCCCATTAATTCTCAGGTTTCGTAATGTTACGCACAGATCTTCTTAACATACAAATTTAAATGTTTTATGAACAAACATACTGAAATATGTAATTCTTTAAACTAAGAAACAACATACCTGTAAGATGTAATTCTTAAACTAAGAAACAACATACCTGAGCAAGAAAACCTCCAAGAGCTGGACCAATGACCAATCCAATGCCCCAAGATGTACTAATCTAAAATGAAACACTTCACTCAGAATAATATATAGCACAGTTTAAGAACTCATAGGAAAAAGGAAAAGAGGACCATATGAAATTTTCTTACAATTGACATTCCCAAAGCTTGGTGTTCTTTACGGCAAACTTCAGAAGCATATGCCTAGGCACAATAAGTTGATTGTTTATTTAAATCAGAAATGTAACCACACAAACAGTGAGTGATGTCTAAGGCTGCAATGGACAATACACCACAAATTACAGTTGTTGGAGATAAGATGATGGTATATCTTATCATATCCGTAAGATATGATTCTAAATATCTTATCAAATCTGTGGGATTTGTTGGATGTGATTATAAATATCTTATCAAATCTGTGGGATTTGTTATAAATCTGTGGGGTTTATTATTCAAATAATAACTATGATATTATGTTTTAGATTTAATCTCCACTCTATACAAAGGGTTGTATCAAAATTATGAAAGAATACAAAATGTAGCCCACAAGGGCTTTGGAGTGTGAATGCAGGTCCTTTGGACCAAACCTCATACTTCTTTGTGTTCCCTAACTCTTCTCCTTTATTCTATTTATTCTCTGTTGATTTCTCTATAGCAACACGAGGATTTCCCAGGGTCGTCCATCTTAATACAACTCTTGCCTAATAACGCTTAACTGTGGAGATCAGATGGACAACTAATTATGTGTGGTCGGTAGTCAAGACATGATGAAAGGGTTCAGGATGTAAATGGTTTTAAAAGCGCAGAATCATGATTCATTTCAAAGACTATACATAACTTTGATACCTAATGTAAGCGACATACCCTCATTGGCCCAAGTATTCCACACAGACTTCCCAAAAGAAACCTTGTAGAAATGGCCATCCAAAAGTTTGTACTTAGGCCAAATAGAGTATTAAAAATAGCCCTGTGATGTTCATCAAACAAATAAGGAGGTTAAAGAAATGGATAATGAAAGAGTTTTGGCTAAATTTCGCCAATGCAAAATCTGAATTCGGTTTAGACATCACTAACACTGTTAACGTGCCAATTATTATGACAGGCTTACGACCATATCGATCAGCCACCATTCCCCATAGAACAGAAGTCAAAGCTCTTCCAAACATAAAGGAAGATCCTTCAAGAAACGTGATATTATCAATAAGGAATAAGGAGCTCAGCAAGAGGGCTGCAGTTAATCTGCATCTATAAGAATCATTTCCGCATAAAACGTGCTTACCTAAACAACCAGCATAATAACCAATATCTTCCTCCTCTTTTGCAATATGGAAGTCCCTTATCTGCATAAAGTGAATATGAAGGGCCTCCATATGATTAAACGACATATCTTAACACAGTATTATTACATAATCAATGAACACTAGTACAGAGGCCTGGTGTGGATAAGATCCAAATAATAATCCAGAATAGTGCAAGTATTTCTGATTACAAGTTAAACCATACGATGTTGTATTCTCTGCAGTTTACTTTCTGGGAAGGAAGTTTTGAGTCTATTCATTCGCAAATTTATATGTTATTTCTGCTTTCTAAGAGGCTGTTCGGATAATGCAAGAATCGGTTCTTCTTGTAAGGCCCCAGCCCATTCAACTCCTTAAAACCCAGGTGTTAAGGAGAGGGGAACTAAAGCCTTATAATCCACACAGAAGGGGCATAAATGGGCGATGTGGGGCATTCCAACAGTTCTAAATAGTTCGGTGTTTGTGTAGCTGCTTTTTGGCTATATAGGAGTCCCTTTAAAAAAAAAATACCCCTATAACTGGTTCTTTATCAAACCATCACAATACTGGTGGTTTTCATACAAACCAGATAAAAGTGAGACTAAGTCTGAATCTGATCCTGTTTTAAGCAATTCCCAAACAGGCCTACATGCAGGAGATGCACCTTCACCGCTCTTCAAAATGCATTTACTCGCTGAAAAATAAAATCAGGTGACAAGAAGCTCTTGGCTGCAAACAGAATTATCTCTGCTTCCACTGTAGTCAATTTGGAACAAATATATATGGGCAGAAGTCTATACTAATCCTTTTTGGCATTCTTATGTTCAGTAGAACGAATGTAGAACAATCACGTGTTTCAGTATTTCCCTTAACCGTTGTCACAATAGTCTTACAGGCAAATAAATCTTTTTCATCATAGATTCAACATTAGATTTTCCTCTCTAGTAACAATGGAACATCATAGAGGATATTGAGAGTTTATTTCCACCCCTTCGAGCTCCTCTATAGTGTAGAGTCTGTAAACCAATTTTAATAGGTTCAAGTTTGATTCGTTTATACCTGATCAGCAATCGCGATAAGCAATCACATCAAGTACCCAAGTCACTACAATAAACAAAAGAGCATTGGGGATAGAAAAGATTTATTCAAGGGCAAGTGGTTACTGATGCAAACTTCGATTAAGCACCAGTAAACCAATGTAGATTTACAAGGACATTAGAAGCAAAGGTCGTAGTCCTCTAAAAAGTGAAGTCAGATAATCACGCCCTGAGATTATTGTTGTAATGCCCAGAGTATCTAAAGAGTGAGAAATTATTGTTTAGGTTAAATACTTTTCTACTGTAGGTCAAAACTGCACAATATCGCAGAGAGCTAAAAAGCTTGAGAATTTTTCTTTCTGTAACAAGTGATTGTTACCCATCCATAAGATTTTGTAGCAAAAATTGCTTCTTAATTGTACCAGCAAAAAGAACGTCAATTATTTTGTATCTTTCTTTGAACCACTAGTCTCACTGAAGCCAACCCTAATTTGCCATAACCGTATTGTTTTGCATTGAATTAAGCACTTACAATTCAGAAGGTTAGAGACATCAGGATTAAACAAAGAAAAAACCAACTAGAGAAAGGAATCAAACATAATTCGGAATCGAGTACATGTAAAATACAATATATACATACCATGAAATATAAGAAAGGAAAAAGAGATGATATTGGGAGAGCTGCACCAAAAAGAAAGATATCAGGGCTTTTCTTTTACCAAAAATTAGAGCTAGGAAAAAATTAATTTCCATTCTCTCTGCAACAAGGAGAAACATAAATTTCCAGGAAAAAACATGGAGGGACATAAAAGAGTGATGTTACCAAATCACCACCACTAACTCTATGAAAATCAAGCATAGTAATTGATCTTTTCAAGCTAGCTAAAATTCAGTAGTTGTAATGTAAGAATATGTAAACACAAGATTAAAGAAAAAATTGAATTCATCAAGTAAAAGTAGAAGACCAACTAAATCAACTACCATTTTACCATATCATTTGGGAATAACTAGCTTAAACGAGCATCAAACCACAACCACAATCGAAAGAGAGAACAAGATGCTTCTGTATGCATGTTCCATAACAGAGAGAGAATTTTTTAGTGTTCAAGATCATTAACTGCATTGAAGCCTATATACCAAAGTATATTGTCCTGCATTGAAATCAAAGCGTCTAGTCCATTTTGCATAATAATACTCAAATGTGTCTATATAAGAGTGGTTTTAATTCAAATTCAATGAATCCTTTTTTTTCCTTAAAAAAAAAAACGTAGAATTCATGTAGATGACCTCATGTTATTAATGTTACCAAGACTTTAGTATGGGCGTCATACGCAAGGGTGTTGTGCTGGTCTGGGTACTAATCAGCCGGCCCTGGGCTGGAGAGGCGGCTGCCTATGCCCCCAAATTTTGTACTCTTAATAGGCATGGAAATTTGGCCCGCCCGGCCCGGTCGATTGGTGGCGGTAGGGGTGAAAACGGTTCGGATTGGTTTGGTTCGGTCCAGTTTTTAGTCAAGACGATCGGTTTCGATTCGGTTCGGTTTAGTGTAGAATTTCAGTTCGGTTTTTACACCGCATGAAATTTTTAAAAACCGATCGGTACGGTTGGTCCGGTCGGTTTGCTTACACCCCTAGTGGTGGGCGGGCTGTTGACAGGTTTGGGAGCGTTGACCGGGCCAGGCTTGGGAAATGAGCACCCTAAGCCCACCCAATAGCCCTATGGGTGTGAGTTTTGGGCCTCGGGCCAGGCTTTTATACTATTTAGTTTCAATAAAAATAGAATTAATTTAACAGTAACCTTTACTTGATAGTTTTAGACTCTTAGTTACCAAATGAAGTAAAAACATTTTTATTGAACAAATGTCCTATAAGGTTAATTGAATTGAGTGATTTTGAACATTACAAATGTAATATACATTCATTCAATTAAATTAAACCATTTAAAGTTTGATTATTAATTGAATTAAGTGATTTATAAAGTAACATAAATTGTATCGAGTCATAGAGAAAGTAACATAAATTGAATTAAGTGATCAGAAAAGTAATTTAAAGGGGTATTTCAAGCCTTGGCGAGCTTGTTTAGTGGGCCAGCGGGGGGATTGGTGGGCCTTGGGCTATTTTTTTGGGCTTTGGGCTCGGCCTATCGAACCGGGCCGGGCTTTGAATGGAAGAGCCTACAATCCGCGAAAAGGGTCTATGGGCTTGGGCGGGCCTAGCCCGAGGTACTGGCCGGGCTGGGCTTCATGCCCTTTTTCGGGCCGGGCTTGTGGGGCCACCCACGGCCCAGGCCAAAATTCCATGCCTAACTCTTAAGAAGAGTACTGAAAAATATGGAGGCCCAAATTGTCAATTGTAATTGAGTCTACCCAAATATTGGAAAACTATACATATGTAATTAATTGCCTCATCGGAATCAAAGCCACCTTAAATATTTGACCCAACACTTTCTCACTTTCCTATTTAACCGAACCCAAATTGTTTTTATACCAAGCCAAACTTTACAAATTGTACTCAATCCTCATTATCGTAAAAACAAGTGATACAAAGGTGCTAGGGGGAAGAAGTTTAAACTTTACCACCTCAACCCTCCAAATGGCCAAAAAAAAAACACTCATGTAATCCTTTGGAGTTTGGATATAGAAACTCATACCCACAAACATGTACAAAATAGACCTAGAATTGTTAGGGCCGTCCAAATTTTCTGCCTAGGCCTGCAAATTGTCGAGGCCGCCCTAGCACTAGTAGAAGTTGAAGTAAAAGGTCACTCTAGCCCTAGGTGGTATAAATATATGAGTGTGAGTGTGTGTGTTCTAATGGAATTAGTGGTAATACTTTCTCCATATATGTAAAATGTAGAGAGAGAGAGAGAGAGAGAGAGGGGACCTGCACATAGAGTTACAACCCAGAGAAAGAAGAGGTGCTTGTAAGGGAGGGCAGTGGTGGAATGTTTGAGTTGATCAACCTTACAACCAGGGCAGTTCTCATAATAATCATAGAATAATTTCTTCTTCCTCTCGTTCTCTACCAATAATGATAATAATGGCTCTCTGCTGTCTGCCATTCTTGGCTTTTCTTGTCTCCTCCTCTGCGTCTATCGCTTACCGTTGTTGCTATTAGGAGACTCATTTTTTTTGGTCAATAATTATATAGAAATTTGGTATTAAATACCCAATTAGGAGAATTATTTGGTTTAAAGACACAAAGAAAATCTTTTTGGTAATAAGGATATTATTCAATAAGTTAATATGGAATAGGTCATTTGATCAGTTGATCACATATTTTTTAGACATGTTTACCCTTATTTGTATTTTTCATTTTCATTTCTCTTTCTTCATCTCTCTCTTCTCAGCAACATCACCAACCACCACCAACCAAGACCACTGCCATCGTCGGGGACCTTCGTCGTCGGCACCACCACCAACCAAGACCACTACCATCGCGAGCCAAACATCGCCATCTCGCGAGCCAACCACCACCATCGCCGAGCCAACCACCATCTCCGAGCCAACCACCACCATCTCCGAGCCAGCGGCACCATCGGTCACCACCACCAAAGCGAGCATTTTCACGAGCAGATCCGGCCACCAGTGCACTGATCCACCATCATCTTCTTCTTCTTCTTCCTTTTTTTTTTTTTTTTTTAACACATTTTTTTGTGAAATTTATCAAAAAAAATTAGTAGCTTTTTCAACATTTTTTCCTAGAAGTTTGATATAAACAGTAATAGTTGTTTGATAGATCTCGTTGAGTAGGCTGTAAATATATAGATTTTATGCAAAAAAACAAGTTACAGATTGATATGAATGCTCAAATTTGTAAAAAGTTTTTTCAATGTTTGGCAGAACACTTTTTTGTGAAATTTCACAATCTTTCTGAAATTTCACAACTTTTTTTTCTTTTGAAATTTTCACAACTTTTTTGGTGCTGGTATGAGAAATTAAATTTCAAAAACTTGTTTTGTGATCATTTGATATTGATGTGGTAGTTTGGTTGTGAAGAGATCGTCAGGTGAGGTCGTGGTGGTGATTAGGAAAGGTTTGATGTGGCTGTGGTGGTTTCATGGAATTTCACGAACTCTGTGAAATTTCACAACTTTTTGTTGATAAATTTCACAACTTTTTTTTTATAATTTCACAAATTTTTTCGGTGGTATAAGAAATGAACTTTCAGAAAGTTATTTTCTGATCATTGTATGTTGATTTGGAGTTTTGGTTGTGAATGAGGTCAATCAGGTGAGGTGGTGGTGGTTGGTGGAGGCTTAAGGTCTTGATGGTGGTTATTGAAAGTAAGGTGAGGTGGTGGTGGTTGGTGGAGGCTTTAAGGTCATGATGGTGGTCATCGGACCTCAAGCGAGGTGATGGTAGTGGTCGCCGGAGATGCAGGGGTGAAACTTTCTTGGTGTAGACCAATATTAGGGTAGATTTGTCAAAATACCAAGGAGTGTACCTTCTCCCAAATATTTTTACTAGTTATACCTAAACCAATATACTTTCCTTAATTTGGATTAATTGCTAATTGCCCTATAATTATTTTATTTTATAGGCTAAATTACACTTTAGTACCCTATAGTTTGGGTGAAGTTTCACTTTGGGGCCTCTAGTTTCAATTGTAACACTTTAGTCCCTGTAGTTTTGAAGTGGTTTCAATGTAGGCCTTGCCTCTAACTCCGTTAGTGCAACTTGACGGCTCACTCATGTGCCTTGAAAACTCTAGGGCCCAAAGTGAAACTTCTCCGAAACTCTAGGGCCCAAAGTGAAACTTCGCATACACTATAGAGTACCAAAATGTAATTTTTCATCAAGTTGCACTAACGGAGTTAGAGGTAGGGCCTACATTGAAACCAATTCAAAACTACAGGGACCAAAGTATTACAATTGAAACTAGAGGCCCCAAAGTGAAACTTCGCCCAAACTACAGGGTTCTAAAATGTAATTTAGCCTATTTTATATAGGATAATACTTGGGCACAACTAAAGCCACAACCTTTTTTGCACAACCTTCATTTTGTGTCTATCTCTCTCCTAGTGGGCACTGTGGGGTCACTGGCACTGTGGGACCCATCAAGAGAGAGATAGACACAAAATGAAGGTTGTGCAAAAAAGGTTGTGGCTTTGGTTGTGCCCCAAGTATTACTCTTTTATATATACTGGGATAGAGGACCGTGCGTTAAAATTTAAAAATAAATTAGATGTGTTTATTGTTGAAGTATTTATATTTTTGTCACTTGAAAAAAAAATTAAATCAAATAATACTAAATTTAAAAAAAAAATAAAAATCAAACAACATTAAATCATAAATGTATTAAATATATACTACTAATAAAATAAAGTTGTAAACGTAAAAGCTTCAATAATCCTATATGGAAGCAAATATATTTTCTTTTCTTTATTTTTTTTTTTTTCCAAATCTTTCTTTGGTGTTTTCACTTCTGTTTGTTTTAGCATTTCTCTCCTTTCATTTATTTATTTTTTTAACTACAATTTATTGTATGAACTATGAACAAAATAATACAACTACGTATGAACTTTATACAATAAAGTTGAGAGTAATGTTGTTTAAAAGTACTAACTTTTTTTTTTTTTTTCAAAAAAGGGTGAATAAATCCAAAAAAAGAGGACCAAACCCCAGGATATTACACGAAGCTCAAAGAAACCATGTTCAAAGGGAACAACAAGATGCAAAAGCACACTTGGGATGGGTGTTAATCTGCGAAGAGACACCCATCCCTCCCCTACAAACAAATGAACGAAAAACAAAGAACAAAAAATGGAAAACTCCAAAGACCCATTCAAGATCGGTGTCGGCCCTTAGGGCGATTTCCACTAAATCTCATCTTTGCTACCTTCTTTTTTTGCCTCGACGAAGTGGATTGCTCGGGAATAAGGAGAGATTCATCATAAACATCATCAATATTTTCGTCGATCTCTGCATCATTCATATCCAAATTGTCATTATCATACTCTCTTTCTTGGATTTGAAAATTCCCGTCTTCAGCACTAAGACCCGACCTATGATCTTCCTCAGGGTAGCCATCAATTTCATAAACATAAGGCACCAACTCGTTGAAAGAGTTGCTTATCTTAATTTCCTGAGCATAAGAAGAGGACGGCGCATAGTGATATCATAACACGTGATATTTTGAAAAATCTTATCATCTTTTGTCTTTTGTCTTTTGTCTTTTGTCTTTTGCTTTTTTGTTTAATTACATATAAACTTCATACAATAAAGTTGAAAGTGTTTTTTTAAAGTAATAACTTAGTTTTAACATTATAACACATGATATTTTGAAAAAACTAATCGTATTTGTTCTTTTCTTATTTTTCCTTTTTATGGGAATGATATGAAATTGCATGAAATTAAAATTTTCAAAACAAATTAATTAAATTTATTAAAACTATTATTATTATGTATTTATTATGAGTATGTAAGTAATTGTAAATTACAATTTGTCTTTTAAGTTTGCAAAGTATTTCATATATATTTATTATGCGAGTGATAGAAGTGTATGTGTGTGTGAATTAAATTTATAGGAATGCGTATGTAAAAAAATATGATTGTAGATGTATTAGTAATTGTAAATTATAATTTGTCTTTTCACTTTGCAAAAGTATTTCTTATATATGTATTATTATTATTATTATTATTATTATTATATATTTATGATGATGAATTAAATTTATTATATCTATTATTAGTATTATATATGTATGAGGAGTATGAAATGATATGAAATTAAATTTAAAAGGCAAACGAATGTATGTGTGTGAATTAAATTTATAGGCATTTGTGTGTGATAAAATATGACTTTAGATATATTAGTAATTGTAAATTTCAATTTGTCTTTTAACTTTGCCAAGTATTTATTATATACGATGTATGTATTATGATTATTATTATTATATATTTATTATGAGTATGAAAAGATATGAAATCGTATGAAATAATAATTTTATAAAACAAATGAATTAAATTTATTAAGTGTAAATTAAATGTGTGTAAAGCCTTGTTTGGGAAAAACCAAAAAAAAAATCAAAGCACAAAATCGATTTGCCAAACAAGGCTCCGAAATTGCTGACTTTTGATCCAATATATGTGTGTAAAGCATTGTTTGGGGACAACGAAAACAAAAAACCAAAAACAAAGCACAAAATCGATTTGCCAAACAAGGTAGCCGAAATTATTGACTTTTGATCCATGGGTTTAGTGCTTTGTTTGGGAAAAAGTGGAAACAAACAAGACAAACAAAGCCACAACTGATTTGCCAAACAAACCCTATTAGTTTTTGAGTGGTTTAAAAAAAAAAAACACAAACACAAATAAAGGCAAAATTCGGTTTGCCAAACAAGGCATAGCATCTCAATGTATTAGTAAAGGCAAAATTACATATAAGGAGCAAACAATTTAAAGAATTCCAAATTATGACAAAATTAAAATTGAAATGGATCTAAGGCTCTTTTATAGTATAGTGTAGATATATATATATATATATATAATATTTACATATTAATTATTAGAAAATTAATATATCTCCAAGACAAACAAATCTTTTATTTTTTTTTGGATCAAGCAAACAAATCTTTTATTTTTTTTTGGATCAAGCAAACAAATCTATTATACTATTATAGCAGATCATGATAGGGCTACACACTACGTATGTGTGTCAGTTTGTTTATTTTTTAGACCATGTTTTTTTTATCAACTATTTTAAGCAGTTTCATACCATTTGTTGAAGTAGTTTTTTTTTTAATTAATTGAACATTTTAATACCCTTCTAATATTTTTTAGGGGTAATTACTGAAAAGGACAATTATGGAACACTTGTTAAGTTTAAATACAATTTAAAAGTACACTTAACAAAAATGACAAAAAGTTGACAGTTGGTGCTCGCACGGTATAAGTGCGCGCACCATAGAATATCCCATGCACAACCCCGTCACCCCACGTGCCACGCGCGCCCAAGAGCGCCCACGCGCATGGCTTCTTTCAGAGACTGCTCGCACCATGCGAGCTGTGTACCGTATCATTTTCAATTTCGAAAAATATTTTTAAACTTTAAACATCCATAACTTTTAACCAACAACTCCATTTTTTGCAAATTTTATACCGTTGGAATCGTGTCGACGAGAGCTACAAAACTAGTACAATTGTTGATATGTTTTGAGGAAAATAAAATTTCATGTTTTTACATACATGAATAATAAGTAAATTTCACTGAATACATGAAAATTTTCATATTTTTACCCTTCTAATATTTTTTAGGGGGAATTACTGAAAAGGACAATTATGGAACACTTGTTAATTTTAAATACAATTTCAAAATACACTTAACAAAAAGGACAAAAAGTTGACAGCTAGTGCCTGCACGGTATAAGTGCGCGCACCATAGAAGATCCCATGCACAACCCCGTCACCCCACGCGCCACGCGCGCCCAAGAGCGCCCACGCGCATGGCTTCCTTCAGAGACTACTCGCACCGTGCGAGTAGTGTACCGTATCATTTTCAATTTCGAAAAATGTTTTTAAACTTTAAACATCCATAACTTTTGACCTACAACTCCATTTTTCGCAAATTTTATACCGTTGGAATCGTGTCGACGAGAGCTACAAAACAAGTACAATTATTGATATGTTTTGAGGAAAATGAAATTTCAGATTTTTACATACATGAATAATAAGTAAAATTTCACTTGATAAACATAAAATATTAAGTGAAATTTCACTGAATATATGAAAATTTTCATATGTTTACATACATGAATAATAAGTGAAATTTCACTTGAAGTACATAAAATGTTAAGTGAAATTTCATTGAATATATGAAAAATATTAAAAGCTCTCCCCAAAAAAAAACCTAAGTTCAATTTTTGCAAAGCTCATAAACTAGTTATCAAATGAATTAACATGAAATTGTGCTTTAAAAAAGGAGAAGCACCAAAATGGGGGCCAAACTAAGCCTTAATGAGGTTGCAATTTCTTTTTTTTCCTCAAAACATATAAATTTGGCATACATAAATATTAAGTGAAAATTCACTGAACCCGTACATGCCTTCTTCCTGGGAAACTTGAAATTAAACTTAACATTCGTGTACTCGTTCAGAGATATTTCACTTAGTAGGTCAAGTGAAAATTCACTAACTATCCCAAAAGTCGCTAGAAATAACTCTCTAGAATTTAAGGTCTAATTTGATACTTACTCTTTTTAAAAGTCGCTCAAGTGACAATTTAAGTAAAATTTCACTTAATATTCATGTACAAGTTCAGTGAAATTTCACTTAATATTCATATATGCCAAGTGAAATTTCACCTTTTTTTTTTCTCTTTCATATTAAACAATGCATATTTTGTTTAAAAAAAATCAAATTTCACAAATCAATTATAAAACATAGTTTTTCAACCCAAACAAATGAAAAATTCTTGTGAACTTTCACTAAAACTCTCCTTAAGAACAAAGTGAACATTCGGTTTTTTTTTTCCTCACAACATATCAACTTGGCATACGTGAATATTACGTGAAAATTCAATAACCATGCACGAATATTATGTGAAAATTCTATTAGGTTCCGTCTGAAACATGACATGTAAAAATAAGAGTTTTTTTTCTTTTGCTCAAAAGGTATCAACAATGGTACTAGTTTTGTAGCTCTCGTCGACACGATTTCAACGGTATAAAATTTGTAAGAAACAAAGTTGTAGATCAAATGTTATGAAGGTTTAAAGTTTAAAAAAAAAAACACATTTTCGAAATGGATATCATATGGTACAGCCACTCACACGGTGTGAGTGGCTGAAGGAAGGAGGCACGTGTGAGGCACTCGGAGTCACGTGGGATTTTTCTATGGTGCGTGCACTTATACCGTGTGAGCACTGGTTTAGATTCATTTTGTCATTTTTAGAAAATGGTCAAACCAATTGGAGTTTTAAACTTATGAGGGTTTCCTGTAGGGATTTTCCAACAATTTTCTATATTTTGTAAGAAGATAAAGTGTAATGGTTTAATTGTAATTATAGAAAACTTAGAAAATAATGTTAGTACCCCTCCCTTTCCCTTTATAATAGTATAGATAGGGTAGGTGGCAACTTTACTATTTTTTTTTGTTTTGTTTTTTCCGCGCCGTCCCAATCGTCAATGTTTTTTAAAAGGGAGGCTTTGATCTAAGGTCCCTAAGACTTAGTCAAATTGGACTATAGGACAAGTCACAAACAAAAACTCACACAATGACACAACAATAAAAATATTACATACTTAAACCCATCATAATTACATTGAATGGCTGAAGTCCTACAACTAATAAAACTCATACCAAACTACCCTTCCCACCACCACCAGTCTACCTATGTTCTGTCTCTCACTCTATGATATCTTTCTCTCTTATTCTATGATCTCTCTCTCTAAGATATCTCTCTTTCTCTCTCTCTCTCTATCTCTCTCTCTCTCTCTCACCAATCCACCTCCACCACCACCACGACCACCACCACCACCGACTATTGTTGCCACCTCCACCAATGACTGCCATTACCGCCACCACCATGTGCAACACCACTGTCGTCACACACCACTACCATCGCGCACCACCTCCAACAACGCGAGCACCACCTCTTCCCACCACCACCACCGATCTACCACCATCACCACCACTGGTTCATCACCTCTATCGTCATCTCCGACCAACAATCTTTCTTCTTCATCTCTGATGACGTGCAACCTCGTGATTGAGATCTAGATCTTGACCGGTGATTGAAATCTAAATCTAAATCTAGATCTAGATATTGATTTGGAAGTTGCCACCATAATGAACTCCGGCGACCACCAACAAGGGCGTCATGTATGAGTTAAATTGTTGAATGTACAATCTTAAGTGAAATTTCAGTTAATATATGTAATACCATGTATTTTTGGAGTATCTATATTAATAAATAAGACTTTATACTAATTCATGAATACTTGTACAACCCTTACCCTTCATTTGGTAAATTTTGGTTACCAATCGATTGCCATCTTTTACAATCGATTGCCATTATGCTTACCTGAATTCATTATGTGGCATATAAAAATCGATTGCCCTTGACTCACAATCGATTGCCATAAAATATCTGTAACCAATCGATTGCCCTTGACTCAAAAATCGATTGCCATAAAACATTTGTAACCAATCGATTGCTTCTGCTTCCAATTGATTGCCATCAACTGTAACTTGTTTTCAACTTCGCTTCGTGTTTTGATGCGTGAAACTCTTCCCTCCCTATATATATGAGATGTTTTCGTTGCTTGGAACTATGTTACAATCTTGAAAGAGATAGACCATATGATATATATACACACACACATATATATGTTAGGAAACTGCGTTCCCAGAATCCGTTGACAGCGCTTATAAGTTGGTACTACAAAAATTACATGAAAACTACAATAAACCTATAAGGGCGGAACTAGGGTTACCTTAAACTGCTAAAACGGATTGCTGTAGTAGACAAATCAAGAACACAGGCTCGATAACAGCTCACGATCTTCTACCATATTTCTTTGCCACCAGAATATCGAACTGAGTGTGGGCTCCTTCAAAATCCTTTATGTCTGCTCTCTCTTTTTACGCTCTTTTTTCTATTCCGAGTTATAGTACTCTTGGAGGAAAAACACAAACTGAGAAGAGAGCCAAAGCAGCATATATATAGGCTACGATAGGAACCATAAGAAGTCAATAAGGAATAGGCTTCCTTATGGAATTAGGAAACCCTAATTCGAACTGAATCAGATTCCTAATTCCATAAATTATAATTCATACCACTAAAGAATTATAAATGCACTCCTACCCTTGGCTCAAAAATATATTTCGAGCTCTATGTTATTAAATGCTTATTATCTCCCCATGTTAAGATTACAGATATCCATTAATTAAATATAATTACTGACAATCATATTTAATTAATCTCTTAAAATTCCTTGAGATTCTCTGCTTAACTTATCTGATATGTCGGATACAAAATCCACCTGCAGGGTTTGACATAATCAAAACTTATAAGCTTTCTCAAGGGGATATCATCAATCCCAAAATTGAGACATGGATTCCATCATTAATTAATATCTACCACACAATTAATATTGTCACCCAATCCAATGAGATATTGACCCATTTAAGGGTCTCACCCATGGTTGTGTTCATCAAGTCTTTCATGGCAACCTGTCTAGCAGCACGACTTTGATCCCCGAACATCTCTCAGAGGCTCTCCATCATGTCATAGGCGCTGGCCATTGACTGATGCTAATGTTGTAGCACATTTGACATGGATGTCAAAATGTAACACCGCGCCATCTCATCAGCCTTGACCCATTTTTTGTGAGCCTGGGTTTCCTCAGCGGTTGCCCCCTCACCAGGTTGCTCAAGACATTCTTGAGTAAGCACAAACTTGTACTCTTCAGCAGTTAACACAATATCCAAATTCCTTTTCCAGTCTATATAGTTTGGTCCAGTAAGTTTGTTTTCTTTAAGTATAACATCGAGTGGATTGAAAGAACCCATTTAAAAGCCTGAGAATCACATAATATAAATAATTACATTTGGGCAAAAAATTACTAGGAATCGAGTTAAAAATATTAGTTCCCTCTACCATATTTGAAAAGAATCCGCTTGCAACCTGATGCACCGTGATAGTATGACTCGATGGGAAGCCATATGCTATCCATCATTTGTTCAGATAGGCAATTGCCTTTTAATTTTACTATCCAGGCAATGTACCTTGCCTATTAAAATTAAACTGCTGACTTGCTTTGATCCTATAAATAACAATAGTGACTCAGATGGAGAGGATATTATTATTTATAGCTAAGTGTATACCATCACTTAATTCTAGGTCAAGAGTTTCGTGAGGAACACCTCTGATGGAAAGGTGGCCCACACTAACAATCACCCAAAACATTCTTTTAAAGAAGTTTGTACTGATGATTCCATGATCAACTACATCCGATGAGGAGGATGACACTAGAGCCATCACACAAAATTAATCATATCATCTACAAACTAGTGATGGAGACCATGAGATTTATGCTTGATAAATTCCCTCTCCCACTTAGAATTTAAAAAAAAAAATTGAGGGTTATAATTTCTAGAAAAACTTTTAATTTAATTAATAAAAAATAATGGAATGCTTGACAAGGATTAATTCATCCTTACTTGTCAAACCCACATGTGTAGATAATAAAATTATTCTATTCTCGTGATTTTAGAAAATAAGTACTTATGTTTTCAAACTATAGAATTAGTTTTATTTCTAAATACGCATGTAGTTGTCCATCATTTTAAATTAATACAAATTAAACATGCAGCTAGACATCTGAAATAGGTCTAGGAACAATTATCCATGTTGTCCTATTCATTAAACATGAAACAATAAAAATCATTCAATCACACATAAATAAGGAAACCACAATAAAATAGGAATCCCACTATTATGGTCAAGTTACAACTCTTGTGAAAAATCTTCATTGAACCCGATTAGCTTTATGTCCCCACTACGCACGGGGGTAGTCAGCTCTTGGGAATCGAGCTGCCTAGTCAGCTCGTGGGAATCGAACTACCCGGTCAGCTCGCAGGGGTCGAGGGGGCAGCGCCCCGGAAGCTAAATCTGATTTACCATCAGTAACTACCTTTCAGAACTGTTTTCTGAAACAGTCTTCAGAAACTGCTTCCAGATTGCTTTTTGAAACTGCTTGTAAACTGTCTTCACGAACTGTCTTCACGGGTTTACTTGAGATATATTACATAAACCCTATGCCTTCATGAAGGAGTTCACATGCTATTTCTTTACAGTAAATTAACCACACATTAATCAAGCGTGGGATCCAATATACACAAATTCGATGCCTCCATAAAGGAGTTCACATGCTATATTCAAACAGAAAAATTAACCACAGATAAAACCATCGTGGGATCCAATCACACAAAATCAGTGACCATAATAGTGGAATAAGAACGCTGCAAAACAAGGGTTAGCACAATTCTACGTTCTATCCATCCATCAAAACAGGCATAAGATCTATTTATTGGACAACATTGTTGCATCCAACCCATACGCAGACTCAACGTTGCTCTGATACAATTGTTAGGAAATTGCATTCCCAGAATCTGTTGACAACGCGTATAAGTTGTACTGCAAAAATTATGTGAAAACTACAATAACCCTATAAGGGCGGAACTAGGGTTACCTTAAACTGCTGAAACGGATTGCTGTAGTAGATGAATCGAGAACACGGGCTCGATAAACAGCTCACGATCTTCTACCGTATTCCTTTGTTGCCAGAATATCGAACTGAGTGTGGGCTCCTTCAAAATCCTTTATGTGTCTACTCTCTCTTTTTACGCTTTCTTTTCTAAGAAGAGAGCCAAAGCAGCATATATATAGGCTACGATAGGGACCATAAGAAGTCAATAAGGAATAGGCTTCCTTATGGAATTAGGAAACCCTAATTCGAACTGAATCATATTCCTATTTCCATAAATTATAATTCATACCACTAAAGAATTATAATTACACTCCTACCCTTATCTCAAAAATATATTTCGAGCTTGTGGATATCGCAATTTTCTCTTTTTTACCCACGACTTTTCTTTTAAAATCCTTTTCAAAACAATGAGTCGCCACTTAATTTTTAAAAGGGAAAATTAAGAAACCATTTTAAAACAACTGATCTTTTTGCGAAACCAAAGATTAAACTAGGTCCAGGGATTATGGAATGAGAAGGGAAGGAGCCCATCGGACTAAAACACCCCTTCTCATCCTATCTCGCGATAGGCCTCTACTCAACATCCTTTTAATCGAATTAATTATCTAAGCATGTCCTCAACTAATACATATGTATAGATATACGTCACAAAAGCATGTCCAAAAGGGTGTAAGATTGCACGTGATAAAATATCATTCAAAAACTACATAACTCAAGTAGCAAGCGATATGATATGCAAATAGGGAACTATAGAAACTTACCCAAGATCCATGCCACGAATATTAAACGTGCAATGCATACGAATAGAAAGATCCTAAGAAAAGGTCTCTAATCACATATATTCACTGATCGGCGACGAATAGTTGCCGTTTATAGTTCTAAAAATACGCTTTGTTAGCCCATTTCATGTAGTTATTAAGTGATTTTTAATAAGTAATCTAAATTTTGTAGGATTTGGAGCTTTCACTTGAAAATGCACAAAAATCCAATGATTAGTGGCTTTGGAAGTCATTCTGGGCTCAAACGGTGATTCCGGTGAAAGCTGAATGCAGTAGCAGTCTCCGAAAATTGCATTTTTGACAAAGAATACTTTGGATTTGAGAAATTTCTCTAGAGACATAAAATGTAGATCTTTGGGTTACGGACGCGTGGCTTCAAACGGTGAGTCAATCCGAGTTTTGAGCAAAAAGTTATCGTAATTCTACGAAAGTCGTGCAGTGCAGCAAAAACTACCTCGCGCGAGCGACCTATGAAAAAACCAAAAACGCGTATTTATTAAATTAAAGTGCCCAATGAAGGTGGTTTGTGCATATGACGTCCAGAAACGTAAATATAGCTATTTTATTGCGATTTGGCTTAGGAAAGCTTCCTAAATCCTTCCAAACTCTATATAAATCCTATTCTAAATCAATTTTGTTGTTACAAATCATTACACACTATTATACACATCAATATACAGCCATAATAGACATTATTTTCAGCCATTTGAAGAGGGGAAAGCAAGGGGAAGAAGAAGAAGACCAAGGATTCCCATGGCCTCCTCCATCAACCTCTTGTCAATCTTCAATTCTATGGCCAAATAAACTCAAGATCTAGGGTTTCATTGAAACCCTAGCCAAGTAATAGGGTTTTATTTATGTTTTTATTTTAGTTTTATTATGTATGGATGACAGTTACATGTTCCGAGGATTTTTATAAACAAATCGTGCTTCTATTGATTAAAATCATTACTTTCAAAGTTTATTCTTGTCTTAGATCTATTTTGATTGTGATGTGCTCAATGATCTATTTTTGCTGTGCTTATATAGATTATTTACATGTAATGGTGGTTAATTGAATTGTGCTATCAAGTATCCGAATAGTCCATGCCTAGATTAGACGGATTATACCACAACCCTAGTTTAGTGTGGGATAAATCGTGCTAACCGAAGATGGATTATGTTGGCGCTTGAACCATAGTTATTTTCTTGACGGAGGAATTGGGCTTGTAGCTACAATTCCCCATTATCATCCAACTTAATAAGCTAAAATAATTCGTAAATACCCTTATTATGAAGCTAGTGGTGGATTTGCAATCCTAGGTTCCTTAAACTTATTATAAAAACAAATATTTAATTGCTTTCATAATTTAGATTTATTTTTCTTGTTCTTAGTTTAATAGAATCAAAATCAAAATCCGTTTTCCTTAATTAACTAAATTTAGATTTCAAAATTAAAGTGCTTTAGTAATTCAATCCATGTGGGTTCGACCTTTACTTTCACTACTACAAATCTTTAGAAAAGTAAAGTATACTTTTTATATCTTGATACTGACAACATCAATTTTTGGTGTCGTTGCCGGGGATTGCAATTCACTACCTTTAGTTTTAGAATCTTAGTTTACTTAATTCGTAAATATTAGATTAGTTTTTATTTTTATTATTTTTTATTTTTGTTTTGAGTTACTAACTTTTTTATTTTATTTTGTAGTTTCTCGAATCGTCAAAATTCTAACGTTTCCGAGTGGATTAGCTAAGCACACCAAAGGAGCTTACGTAAATCAATAAAATAAAGAAAAATAAAATAAAATATATTACTTCTTGTGAAACTCGCTTTAAACCACTGTAAGTTAGGGCGCTGTGACGCAGTATTTGCATTAGTTTTGGGTTAATTGCACTGCATTAGCTAGGACACCCAGGGCACCGGGAATTGACGTGGTCACTGCATTACAGGATAATTTACATGCATCACAGTAGTTGAGTGCTTATTATCTTAGTTGCGTGATTGCTATTTGTTTTTTTTATTTGAGTCAGTTTTTGTTTTTAGTTTATTTTCTTTTAGTTTATGTTTGGTACACGCTCAAGTAAACCGGAATTAAAACCTTGCGATCTTGAACTTGAACGTACATTAAGAATTAACAAGTATTCAAACATAACTTCTAGAACTAGGTTAAACATAGACGACGAACTAACTCTGAAACCATCGTCGTTGTTTGAGGCTGAAATTCAAAGTACCCTTAAACGGTTAAGGAGAACTCGAACTTTTAAAATCGAACCGATTAAAATGGCTGACGGAAACAACGAAAATAACATGAATAATCTTAATATACCGCCACCTCCTCCGCTTAAAGATTATTTTATTCTTACGACTTACACGCCTCAAGCAGGTATCGAATTACCGGAGGCGACAACATCTTACTTTGAGATAAAGTCATCTACCATCTCACTACTTCCTTCTTTCCATGGCCGTATAAATGAAGATCCATATCAACACTTAGGGGATTTCCAAGATATATGCTCTACTTTAAAAATCCAAAATTTCACTGATGATGAATTAAAATTGCGTCTTTTCCCATTCTCTTTAAAAGATAAAGCGAAGTATTGGCTTCAATCACTTGAGCCAAACACAATTAAAACTTGGGAAGCCTTACACAACGCATTTTTACAAAAGTTTTTCCCAATCACAAGAACAAATCAAATAAGAAAATCTATAACTAATTTTGTGATGCAAGATGGGGAAACACTTTATGACACATGGAAGAAGTTTAAAGAATTATTACGCTCGTGTCCACATCATCAGTTTCCTAAGTGGCAGTTGGTACAGGTTTTTTACGAGGGACTTATTCTCTCTGTCCGTAATACCGTCGATGCCGTTTGTGCGGTTACCTTCCTACACAAAAGCGTCGACGAGGCCTGGAAATTTTTTGAAACATTAAGCGAGAACTCGATGCACCAGGCCGTGTCGGTACGTTCCGAGGGATACCTTCAACCTAAGCGAGAGGAAAGTTTGAGTCAAGCCACTCAATAGAATTTTAGGAACTATCTAAAAAACTTGACCGACTTTTGACAATAAACCGAACGTCAACCCCAGCCGCTCATGAAGTATGTGCAATATGTTCCGATCCTTCACATTCTATCCTTGCATGTCCATCGGCGCGTCAATTTCCAAAATTCGTGGAGCAACACATTAATTCTATTCAACAATACCCACGAAATAATTATAATTCAACTACTAATAATCCGGACACGCCATGGAGAAACCATCATAACTTCTCGTGGAAAAATAATACTAATAATCCTAATGAGGCAACTAATTTTCCAAATGCGTATCGGCCGCAATTCCAACCTAATCAATACCAACAACTGCCTCATAACCCTATCCCTTCAAGGGGTAATGCTTTTGAGGAGAAGGTGTTGGCGGCCCTTAAAACTATTGAAACACAAGTTCAAACACAAGCACAAATAGTGCACTCTCACACACAATCCATTGCGAAGCTTGATTCCCAAATGGGACAACTAGCTACTATAGTGAGTCGTAGAAACGAGGGGATGTTGCCTAGTCAAACAATTCAAAACCCTAAGGGACAATATGAGGTTAAGGGGTCGAATGAGCAAGTAAATGCCGTTTCGACTAGGACGACTATTCGAGATGAGGAGATTGTTGTAATTCCGGATGAGGGTTATAAATACATTGTGTTTGTCGAATTTCATTGAAATAGCGCATTAACTTGTTGTTTAGTTTCATTATTCTTGTTTTGGTTGATAGTCAAGTTAAAATATTTGTTACCATGCTAAATAATCTTCCATTGTAAACGTTGAAGAACCATATAACCATAGGACATGATTTTAGGCCTTCTTTGTTTGCTACTGACCGATAAATGATAAATTTCCTTAGTTCGCCCTTTGAGCCATTAATATGCCATTTTTTCTTTAATTACCATTATCTTGTTTCTCCAATTTGGCTAACTTGGAGTTCACCCCTGAAAGATTGATCAACTTTTAGTGGTGCAAAGGCGATGTGTGATTGAGAAGAAAAAGAAGATAATATGATGTTTGGGGTGGTTGCCTTGGTATTCAATGAATATTTGTTTCAAAAGCAACGAAGAGGAAAAGATAGAGAAAAAGAAAAGAAAAAGAAAAAAAAAGAATAAGGTTGAAAAAAAAAAAGAAAAGAAAAAGAAACAGAAGGAGAAAAAATTGAAAAGAATGAAAAGAAGAGAATGAAATGATGAAGTTGGTAGAAGAGACGAATGAAAGAAATCGAACATGCCTTACAATACCATTCTGAAAACTACCTAATGAATCCTTTCTATCCTTTTTCATTGCCTGAGCCACGTTATAACCTTTGAAAAGTCCTATTTGATCCTAGGAAACATGGTTTGGATATGAAAAAGATGGGAGGGGGATTAAAATATGGTAATGATTAATTTTTGTTGACTATTGGCGTCCTATCCATGAGACTATTATTCTTTCATGTTATGCGTCTTTTTTCGAGTCATATGTGAGCATTTCTCGTTTTGAAAACATATTTCCTTTACTCACATATTTTTAAAAAATTACACCTGTTTCTGAGTGTTTCATTTTAGAGTGTAATTGACTTTGTGAGATTCGTAGTCGAGACATAGTTAATTGGTTATCCGAGTTATATTCCAAGTTCATGACATGCGCGTGTTCATTTGACTATCATATCACACACGTGCAATTTTATGAGAAACTCTATTGATTTATACGATGCATGTGCTTGGGATTGTTTTTCATGATTTAGGTGGATGTTTCATTATAATTCTTTATGTTCGTTATTCTATTTCAAATCTTTGTTATATGATGAAGGAGTATTGAATATTATATTCTTCATTTTTAATAAAAATTTTCTTTGTATAAGTTAATAAAGATGGTTGTGGGTGACTTGTTGACGAGAACCCTCATGAGACTTCACTCGTCCGACTAAGGACACCTAGAGGTTTAAAAGGCTTGTTGCATATGCTAAATGCAAACGTGATCCATGCGAAAATGGAGTAGTATTTGTAGTAGTAGTTTTATTTTTCTTTTCTTTTTGCTCGAGGACTAGCAAAGAGTAGGTTTGGGGTGTGATCAACGACGAATAGTTGCCATTTATAGTTCTAAAAATACGCTTTGTTAGCCCATTTCATGTAGTTATTAAGTGATTTTTAATAAGTAATCTAAATTTTGTAGGATTTGGAGCTTTCACTTGAAAATGCACAAAAATCCAATGATTAGTGGCTTTGGAAGTCATTCTGGGCTCAAACGGTGATTCCGGTGAAAGCTGAATGCAGTAGCAGTCTCCGAAAATTGCATTTTTGACAAAGAATACTTTGGATTTGAGAAATTTCTCTAGAGACATAAAATGTAGATCTTTGGGTTACGGACGCGTGGCTTCAAACGGTGAGTCAATCCGAGTTTTGAGCAAAAAGTTATCGTAATTCTACGAAAGTCGTGCAGTGCAGCAAAAACTACCTCGCGCGAGCGACCTATGAAAAAACCAAAAACGCGTATTTATTAAATTAAAGTGCCCAATGAAGGTGGTTTGTGCATATGACGTCCAGAAACGTAAATATAGCTATTTTATTGCGATTTGGCTTAGGAAAGCTTCCTAAATCCTTCCAAACTCTATATAAATCCTATTCTAAATCAATTTTGTGGTTACAAATCATTACACACTATTATACACATCAATATACAGCCATAATAGACATTATTTTCAGCCATTTGAAGAGGGGAAAGCAAGGGGAAGAAGAAGAAGACCAAGGATTCCCATGGCCTCCTCCATCAACCTCTTGTCAATCTTCAATTCTATGGCCAAATAAACTCAAGATCTAGGGTTTCATTGAAACCCTAGCCAAGTAATAGGGTTTTATTTATGTTTTTATTTTAGTTTTATTATGTATGGATGACAGTTACATGTTCCGAGGATTTTTATAAACAAATCGTGCTTCTATTGATTAAAATCATTACTTTCAAAGTTTATTCTTGTCTTAGATCTATTTTGATTGTGATGTGCTCAATGATCTATTTTTGCTGTGCTTATATAGATTATTTACATGTAATGGTGGTTAATTGAATTGTGCTATCAAGTATCCGAATAGTCCATGCCTAGATTAGACGGATTATACCACAACCCTAGTTTAGTGTGGGATAAATCGTGCTAACCGAAGATGGATTATGTTGGCGCTTGAACCATAGTTATTTTCTTGACGGAGGAATTGGGCTTGTAGCTACAATTCCCCATTATCATCCAACTTAATAAGCTAAAATAATTCGTAAATACCCTTATTATGAAGCTAGTGGTGGATTTGCAATCCTAGGTTCCTTAAACTTATTATAAAAACAAATATTTAATTGCTTTCATAATTTAGATTTATTTTTCTTGTTCTTAGTTTAATAGAATCAAAATCAAAATCCGTTTTCCTTAATTAACTAAATTTAGGTTTTAAAATTAAAGTGCGTTAGTAATTCAATCTCTGTGGGTTCGACCTTTACTTTCACTACTACAAATCTTTAGAATAGTAAAGTATACTTTTTATATCTTGATACTGACAACATCAATTTTTGGCGCCGTTGCCGGGGATTGCAATTCACTACCTTTAGTTTTAGAATCTTAGTTTACTTAATTCGTAAATATTAGATTAGTTCTTATTTTTATTATTTTTCGTTTTTGTTTTGAGTTACTAACTTTTTTATTTTATTTTGTAGTTTCTCGAATCGTCAAAATTCTAACATTTTCGAGTGGATTAGCTAAGCACACCAAAGGAGTTACTAACTTATAAATTTCAAAGAAGTATGGAAGAACTTCATGAAACTTAGTCATAACAAACCTCAAACCATGAAGATAGGTTTGTTAGCTAAATATTCTAGTACCAACCTTAATCCCCTCATGAATCATAAGATTACAAAGAGATTAAGGGATTTCAAACCAAGAGATTCAAGTAAGGCATTGAAAGCCTTATGAACCCAAGGGATGAACACTACAAATGAAAAGGGAAATTAAAGAACTCTGTACATGCTATGATTAAATTTGAACAAAGACTAATTATTCTAGAGTTTTACCTCCAAAGTATCCTCAACTTGGTGATTTTGGAGAACTTCCAAAGACTAATCAAGCTCTTCCACTCTAATTCTACTCTAATACCCCTTAAACCTTCTCAAAACCTACTTCTAATTGTGTTTAAGAAAGCTTTTTTTTAAGTTAAGATAAAGAGAACACTAATATAACCTCTAGATTCAAAGAAAATCCAACCCCTTGCAAGAGGATATTCATCCTCTATTTATAGACAATTTTAGAGGGGTATTTCAGTCATTTCATAGCAGAAAACCCTAATTCAAGCGTCCTTTTGATAGTACAAACGTGCTATTTTACATCTGTCTATTACAAAAATGCGGCACTCAATGGAGATGGAAGCGGCACTCACTGAATGCCGGAACGACACTCAGTGATTGCCGTTGCGGCATTCACTGAATGCCGATGCGGCACTCAATGAATGCCATGGACAACTCCAGGGACTGCCATTTTTTTTGTAAAAATTCATTTTTCGTGGCACTTGATGAAATTCACGGCATTCACAGAATGCCGTCCGGCAGTCCAGAGACTGCCGCAATGGTAGCCCGTGACTACAGCAAATTGGCTCAAGTGCCGTTCTACCTCTTTTTCTTTTCTTTTTTTCTTTCATCATCATTTTTTTTGCCTTTTGTTTAGGTTGGAAAGTCTTTCGAAGAGCTTGAATCATCTTTGGAAGTCCTAGATTAGCCGGACATTGTCATTATCGGATCTTGGCGGTATCACTCCTCTTAACTCGACGTTTGGTCAAAATTGGGGGAAATTGAGGTGTCTACAGTTTGCCCATCTTCGACGGAGCTTGTGGAGCAACGCAATCCACAAGTGAACATCGAAGCCTGTGTGAAGACAAGCCTTTGACCAAACAGTCGGGTTCGAGTAAAAACAAAATGCGTTGCAAAAAGAAAGCCATCGCGCAACAAAATTCCAATTGGTCGTGCTCTATGGTGAGCTGCCTATGTATCCCCTCGGGAATTAGACCAAGACATAGTTTGAGTAGGAAACAGGCATACGCAAGCACAAGTAATCATACGGATGAATGCTCCTATCCTATTGTGATGCACATGCTTATGTAATGGTATTTTTCAAATAAACTCGGCCGAGCAAGTGCCATGCCTACTCTATGTCATGTCTTCTCTATTTGTGACGCATATTTCATGATGCACTTAGCCAGAGAAGTTTTACCAAATGTTGACCGATGCAAAGATTCATTTACAAGGGTCGAGAAAATGCATTTCTAACTTCCCAAGATGAGGGTTAATGCAAATCTGTTGCGAGGATCGAGAGTGCAAATCTGTTATACCCTAAAGGATCAACGTAAATCTATTGCGAGGATTAAGAATATAAATCCGTTATATTCCCAAGACGAGGGTTGACGCAAATCTGTTGCGAGAACCGAGAGTGCAAATCCGTTACACCCTAAAGGATCAACGTAAATCTGTTACGAGGATTGAGAATATAAATCTGTTATATTCCCAAGACGAGGGTTGACGCAAATCTGTTGCGAGAATCGAGAGTGCAAATCCGTTACACCCTAAAGGATCAACGTAAATCTGTTACGAGGATCGAGAATATAAATCCATTATATTCCTAGAACGAGGGTTAACGCAAATCTGTTGCGAGAACCGAGAATGCAAATCTGTTACACCCCGAAGGACCAACGTAAATTTGTTACGAGGATCGAGAATATAAATCTGTTATATTCCCAAGATGAGGGTTGACGCAAATCTATTGCGAGAACTGAGAATGCAAATCTGTTACACTCCGAAGAATTAACGTAAATCTGTTACGTAAATTAGCCCACGAGCTCAAAATCATTTTAATGTTCAAAATTTTGGAGCCCACGGACTCAAAATCATTTCAATTTCAAAATTTTGGAGCCCACGGACTCAAAATCATTTCAGTTTTTAAAATTTTGGAGCCCCACAGACCCAAAATCATTTTAATTTCCAAATTTTTGGAGCCCCACAGACCCAAAATCATTTCAATTTTCAAAATTTTGGAGCCCACAGACTCAATTTTATTTAATTTTCAAAATTTGGAGTCAATAGACTCAATTTTATTTCAATTTGCGGAATTTGGAGCCCCACGGACCCAAAATCATTCCAATTTTCAAAATTTTGGAGCCCACGGACCCAAAATCATTTCAATTTTTCAAAATTTTGGAGTCAACATACTCAATTTTATTTCAATTTGAAATATTTGGAGCCCCACAGACTCAAATTTATTTCAATTTTCAAAATTTGGAATCCACAGACTCAAATTTATTTCAACTTCATGAAATTGAAGACCAGTTTGATCCTAAAAACCATCCCGGGGGTTAAAAGCATAGTGAGGGTAAAATTTGGGGGTTCAAATTCAATTTTCAAAACCCAATTTGAATTTTTGGGGGGAAAATGAGGGGTCTGGTAATCGCCTTAGACGCGGCACACGCTAGATTTTGCGGCAGTCCGTGACTGCCATGCGACACTCACACAGTGCCGCTGCGGCATTCAGCGAGTGCCGTACGACAGTTCATCAAATGTCATGCACGATTTTCGAGTGCCGCGTTTGAGGGGCAGTGGCTTATATCGAGAGGTTCACTTCATTTCGTTTCATTCTCTCAACTCTCTCTAACCCGAAATCTCTCTAGAGAAATTTTTTCTCTTATTTCTTCTTGCTTGGATCGATTTATCAAGGCTATCAGGTTATTTCCCTATATGATCAAAACTCAATTAATCCCCTTTATTTCAATACTTTTCCATGAATCTAACATGTGAATTTCTTTCTTTCTTTGACAGATTATGGAGAACGGTTCTGGCAGCTGGAAGAAAGCCAAGGATAGGGCCACTCCTCATCCCGACCCCACGTTCTTGCTCCAGGACCCAGATGCGCACTTATCCGCTCGTGCGTTCAAGCGCGAGGTATACACGCCTCTCCCTTTCTTTTCTTGTAATCCTTCTTCCATATAAACTTTATGAGTGGAATGTATAATGAACATAACTTTGAGTGTCTCATTTCAAATGCAAATGCCATGCTTGTAGCGTTCTCATGCGTACTTTATTCAAAATTTATGCATTTTTATCTTACGTCCCATGAACTTTATGAATACATAGATGAAATATCCGTATAAAAATGAATGCTATGCTTATGACTTTCAGGGTGTATCTACGCGCATATTAATTTTACCCTCTTCCTTTTCAAATTTGCATGCCAATCAAAACTTTGCGTATCCCTCAACGAATAATGACTGCCATGTTTATTTTTCGAGCGCTGTAGTTGCATTTTCACTTATTTCAAAGCTTGACTTGGATACTTTCGAACCTAAATTTCTTTTGAAACTTCACATGTTATTATTTTTTTTTTCAAGAATGTGAACACTCTTTTCTCTCCCTTTTCTCTTTATTTTTAAATGCTTTCATTATTCATTTCTCTTTTATTATTTTGTAAATGACTGCCAGACTTTATATGAAATGCAAATGAGTGCCATGCTCGTGAAATTCCAGACTCTCCGTTTTTTATTTGCTTTTACTATTCATTGCTTGCCACTTCTTTTATTATATATATATATATTTTTATTTATTATTTTTTTTACTACTTTTTCTTTCTTTATTCATATACTGACATTAAATCTTTCAACTTTTGCAGCTGCTGAAGGACGTGCTGAAAGGGCACGACAGATTGGCTCACGGCTTCGCCTGGAACAGGGAGTTGAGCGAGACTGTGCAGGGATTCGTTAGAGCTGCCGGTTTTGGGGACTTCGTCAAACTTTTGACGAAGAGCTCCAACGACTTGTGGTAGATTCACGCATTGGCCGAGCAGTGGTGGGATACCAACAACACCTTTCACTTCTCGTTTGGGGAGATGACGATGACTCCCCTCGACTTCAGCATGATTACAGGGATCCCATTCAGTAGAGAGCTCCTACGATATCTGGATGTGGTCACCGAGTGGGATAGGGTGCAGGATCTACTTGGAGTGGTCCCAGAGGAGCCCTTGGTTACGGCCAAGTGATTCATGGACACTTTCAGAGGCCGGCCGGGCTTCACTGATGAGCAGATGGCTCGAGGCTTTTTGATGTATGTGCTGGAGTGCTCCCTGCTGAGCACCAAGGGAGACCGGATCTTCGTGATGCTGTTGGGGTTCCTGGAGGACATGGGGCAGATATACCAGTATGACTGGGCTGGTGCAGGATTAGCCTTCCTGTATCAACATATGGGAGAGATATCCCGGGATCGCCCAGCCTCTACTGGTGGATTCTGGAGGGCTTGGGAGGTATACTTCTTTTCTTTTAATAATTTCCAACCCTGAATTAAATTTTGCATTCTTATTTCTTTATTCATGATTGTCAAAATTCATTCTCTTCTCTCTTTTTTGCAGATTTGGTCCCATGAGTACTTGCATATGATGTCGCCTGATACGCGGCCAGTAGACGCCCTCATCATGCCCCAGGGGCTGAAGTGGGCGAAGAATCGGGTCAGGCGGAAGACCAGGGCTCATGATTTCATCTTGTTCAGGAACTTCCTGACAAATCTACGAGAGCCGCACGTCCGATGGCAGCCTTGGTTCGACGTGCTTCTCGGGGCCTCCCTGGGGATAAGGGAGTTGGCTGGGTATGACCCACAGAGGATCTTACTGGACGGATCGGAGGCTCGGGCATGGTACTTGGGAGAGAGGGTGACCAGACACTCACTAGCGGCTGAGTCTTTCTTCGCGCCACATCCCTTGTCTGAGTCCATGAGAGCTACAGATACCCTCCAGGGCCCCGCGCTCACGGTTGCCCTAGCCGGATCGTCTCTTCAGGGTTTTATGGAGTCTCCAGAGGGATACGCAGCTTTCCGTGCTGCGAAGCTGATGGGGAACTTCCCTCTGATGGAGGTGACCCGGGTGAGTTTCTTTTAGTCTTTTCAAACTTTCTTTCAATTTCTAAAACAGGTGTGTTTATCCCCTTATTAGATTTATTCTTTCTTTGCTGCCCATTCCTGTTGCAGCTTGGGCTCCAGCTTTACCGCCTTGGGATTAGAGCCTTAGGATGGTCTCTTTCGGTGAGCAGACCACTACTATGGTCCCCAGGTATCAGGAGGGTGCTCCTACCATTCTGCTCCAGTATGACCATGTCCCACAAACATTTACTATTTTATTCTTGAAATAAAGTACGGATCTGAAACTCGTAGTACTGCATGTTAAAGCATGAGGTTAACCGGACTAAATAATAATAATAACAGAAAGAATTACCACACGTTAAAGCATGGAGTTAACCGAAAAGTGATAACAATAATAATAATAACAATAATATTATTAATATTAGTAATAATATTAATAATAGTAGTGGGATAATATGTTCGGGGTACAACATATTAAAGATTGAAGTTTAATCAATAATAATAATAATAATAATAATAATAATAACAATAACAATAATAATATCATTGTTATTAACGGAATAACAAAACGGACATTAATATGTTCAGGGTACATATGCTAATCACGAGGTTAACTGAACCATAATAATAATATTAAGCAAAAAAATAATAATCATAATAATAATAATAACAATAATAATTATAATAACAACAATTATAATACGGACCTGGGTTAGGGACACCACATGTTAAAACATGAGTTTTAATGGCTAACTAATAAGATAATAATAATAATTAGTAGTAACAATAATAACAATAATAATTGAAATCATAATACGGACCCAGATTAGGGGCACCACATGCTAAACACAAGATTTTTCATAAATAATAATAAACAAGGATAATACGGACATTAATCTAATATACCAAGTGAGTTAGGAACTCACAGTAGATTCGAGGTCGCAGTGTATTTTGGGGGTGGACTTCCTTTCTTTTTTTTCTCTTTTTCCACTCTCCCTCTTTTGTTTTTCCTAAACACTAATGGGTCACTATGTATAGGGGGATGAGTGAGGTTATATATATATATATATATTATATGTTATATCCATACACATGCATGACACAACTCTCCACACACAACACACAAGACACTACATAACATCACTGCCACACGCCACACACATCACACATGCATTAATCTCCCACAACACACCGCACCACCCTACATGCATGCATACACTCATCACACTACACCCTACACAACACATCACCCTACCTAACTACACACACTCATCACTCTCTATCTAATGTCGGCACACACACATACACAATTTGTAGGGGTTGTTTGGGGGGTTGGCTTAGGGTATAAGCAGGGTTGGGTAACACAAGTATAATTATGGGTTCAGAAATAATATTGCTTATAGTAAAAATCTTACAAATACAGTCCGGGATTGGAAATTATATTAATAAAATAAAAAGGAAAACTACAGGTATTACAGATGATATGCTTCGAATATGACACATAACATCAAAGCATCGACACGTGGAACATATTGTGAACATTCGCCAATTCTTGTGGCAATTCCAACTGATAAGCTAATGGTCCCACTCAATTAAGGATCAAATAAGGTCCTACATACCTCGGATTGAGCTTTCCTCGCTTACCAAATCGTGTTATGCCTTTTGAAGGCGATCTTTCAGAAAAACATACCCACCTACCTCAAACTCCAACGGACTTCTACCCATTTCTGTATAACTTTTATAACGACTCTGAGCCATTTGTAACTGCTGTTTAATCAATCTAATCTTGTCAGTAGTGATTTGTACTATCTCTGGTCCCAAAAGTTGTTTCTCACCAACTTCTATCCAATAAATTAGTGATCTACACTTTCTCCCAAATAATGCTTCGTATGCACCATTTTAATACTAGTTTGGAAGCTATTATTGTAGGAAAATTCAATCAATGGCAAATGACTTTCCCAATTAGCTTTAAAATCCATAACATATACTCTCAACATATCTTCCAAAATTTGGATTATCCTCTCGAATTGACCATTGATTTGGGGATGAAAGGCAGAATTAAAATGTAAAGTTGCCCCCATAGCTCTCTGTAAGCTCTCCCAAAATCTAGATATAAATTGGGTGCCACAATCTGACACTATCGACACTGGTACCCTGTGAAGTCTAATAATTTTTCGAATATAAATCCCTGCCAGCTTTGACGGATTCTTGGTCTTGATTAGTATAAAATGGGCTGACTTAGTCAACCGGTCCATAATAACCCAGATGATGTCATTCGACTTTAGAGACTTTGGAAATCCCGAGATAAAATCCATTAGACTTTGGAAATCCCGAGATGAAATCCATTGTGATACGCTCCCACTTCCATTCTGGTATCTCTAGACTTATAGTTCTCCTCCTGGTCGTTGATGTTCCATTTTCACTTTTTAGCAAGTCATACACTTAGCGACAAATTCTGCTACTTCTCGCTTGAAGGATCTTCTTCTTCAAGTGATCTTCAAAGTCTTCGAAGCATTCATCAATGGTGGATAAATGGGAAGGCAATTGATGTCAAAATCTTATCTCGATTATACATTCAAATCATCTTAAGATTAGTTGTAAATTAATTCAATTCACAATTCTCAATTCACTCTGTCTAGGATCTTTCTTATATTCAAGTACATTCAAAGTGTATATCCAAGCATCCTCTAGTATATTCAAGTCTCTTCCAAGGTATGTCAAGTATATCCAAATATGATGTATGTAGATATATATATATTGAGAGAGAGAGTTTTTGAAGACTTAATCACTAAGTTTCAGGGTTAAATAAGGGATTTTAAGGTTTAAAATAGGGCTAAAATGGACAATTTGACATCAAAACACAGTTTCTGGACTATTTCCTTGCACAGGAAATCTCCAGGAAGGGTCTGGAACAAAAAAAAAACCTAATGACGGCCTAGTAAAGGAAGGTGGTGGCTTACAGATGGGTTGTCAACCCCTTCTGTGAGCCGCCACCTGCTATTTTCCCTCCTCTGGTTGTCCTCATGCCCTATTTTAAGTTTCATGCATACTACTTTTCCAGATTTTTGTAAAACTATCATTACCTCTGAAATCATCCATTTACATACCTTTAGAAAGCTATCAAGTTGAATTTCAATATAAAAATATTCTAGGAGTAACTTGTAATACCCTATATTTTTAGTGTATATTAATATAACAAGATTCTGTATGAATACCTTGACCATACTTATAATTTTGTTTTCAATCGATCGAAGTGTTTCCAATCGATTGATAATTTCATTCTTCAAGCAATCAAAACCCTGCCGACATAAATTTATGACGTGGTCCCCCTCTCTATCGATCGAAGCCAGTTCAATTGATCGAACCTGGCCGAACTGTTCTCAATCGATCGAAGCCAGTTCAAGCGATAAAAAATGTCAGAGTTTATTTCCCCAGTTCACCCAAATAATGCCACCTTGTACCTTACCACTCTATATATATATGGGATCATAATTGTGTATATGAGGTTTATTTTTTCCATGGATTTAGAGAGAGAGAGAGAGAGAGAGAGAGAGAGAGAGAGAGAACTTGTGTTATATATATACACACATCTATAAACATATATATATATACACACTCTATATATCATTTGAGAGATAGAAAGAGAAAGAGGATAGAAGTAGAGAAGACAAAAGAAGAAGAGAAGGAAAGAGAGATAGAAAAAGGAGAGACAGAGGCAGAGAGAGGATAAGAGAGAAGGAGGAGCCATTGAAGCTCAAAGCTTGGAAACTCAAGCCAAATGCGCCTTAACAACTTTCGATGAGTTCCAAATTCACTCGGTAGCATTTTTGTAGTTGGAGGTCTTGCTGCACCAGTAGAGGATGACCGACTAGATGAGATGGATATTACATCAGTAGATAGGGCACCATCAGTGGGATTAGATACTGACGACTTTTGAGTCAGGATCTATAGGGTTTAGATTTTGTTAGTTTTATCAAGACATATTGTCCACTTAATTTTTGGGGGCTTGAGAGATAGATATTTCACCATAGCTTTTGTATAGTTGATTACCATTACCACTAGTAGTAGCATTGTATATAACGGACTTTAGTGCTTGTAATAGTTCATGTCCCACGCATTACACAGTTTGACTATTGTGTACTCTATGGTACATCTTTTGATATATATATATACAAGTATCCTTTTAAGACATCTGTGGTGTGATTGAATTTGATTATAAGCTCATGATTTAGAACTGTTAATTCATCCTGCCTATCTTATTATCTTGATTTCATTTCTCTAGGAAGACTATCAGCTAATCGATAGATTTCTAGTAGGTACAACTCAATAAATCATAATGGTTAGAGCGAGAAGGAATCCACCACGACTAGGAGCACCTATTCCCGAGGGCATGGACCCCAACGGTGTCTTAGAGGCATTTATGCAAAGGATGGAGCATGTAGGGGATACCTACACCCATGCCACACGTCATCCACCTGTCTAGTATCCTATTATACCAACTCTACCTAGACAGATAGGAGATAAGTTACTCGAACATTTTCGTGGACTATGTCCTAAGAAGTTCAACGGATTGACAAAGTCATGGAAAGCGAAGCAATGGATACGAGAGATGGAATTGATATTCGAGGTACTATAATGCAATGAGCAGGACAAGCACTGTCTCGCTACTTTCAGCTAACCTTTATCGTCGTAAACTGGTGGGAGACAAAGCGAGCCACTATTGGAATGAATGCTGTAAGGATGATGCCTTGGGAGATGTTTAAGTACAGGTTTCTGGAGAAACATTTTCCAAAAGACAAGAAGAATCAACAAGAGGAATTTTCTCAACTTAGTCCAAGGAGGATGGACTGTGCGGGAATACACAATGCAGTTTGAACGTCTATCTTGATTCACTCAGCATATGATAAACACGCCATAGAAGAAGGTTAACCGTTTCCACCAGGTACTTAACCCCCACCTAAGGTATATGATGATCGGCTACCTAAATCAGTCATTTAAAGGAATTATCAGAATCGCTATGGGATTGGAAAAGGACGCTTACCTATTTCAGCGACAACCATTGAACTGACCTCAGTCGTTGATGAACTTTCAGATGAGGAGTTTTCAGAATCTGTCATCAAGGAATTCCCAGGGTTGGAGACCATAAGGTAACTATCAACGCAACAAGAGAACCTAGGATAGAACTAGGAAGTCTCAGTAGAATTATCCTCGACCCCAACAATATCGCCAATAAGGACCACAGCCTCAGGCGCTACTTATTGCCCGCCATCAAGAAATGAAGGATGTTATAACTATAGAGTACTCAAGAATGTTATAAGGTTCTGCACAGCCCCCAGAATGAACTAACAATTAGACATCGTTAGTCAAAACTGCAACAAACAAGTAATCTGAGCAAAGACTGTCTCGTACCTCACGGAAGGTACTATTGGGCACCAGTTCAAGGAATACAGGGACCCCTAAATTAAACGAGGGTGAATGCCATCATTCCCATAAAAGCAGGCCTTAACGCTGATGAGCAACAACATCTGGAAGGTATGCTTGTACTCTTTCATGGTCAAGTTGAAGCTTTATTCGATAAAGGTGCTGTAAATTTGTTTATTGCTATTAATATTATACATTAGTTGGGTTTAGAACCCCAGACACTTGAGCCAGTACTTAATGTTGTGTCACTATCGGGAATAACTATTAAGTTGGGAAAAGTGTGCAAAGATTGCCATTGACCCTAGAAGATAGAAATCTTCTGGCAGACTTGGTAGTTTTGTCAATTTTGGAGTTTGACATTATCCTAGGGATAGATTGGCTTACCAAGTACGGTGCTAACTTGGATTACCCTACCAAGACTATTATGTTTCCAATACTGGGATGACCAATGATCAGACTTTAGAGTCAGTCGACGAGCGACATATTCTTGATAAGTTGTTTAGCTACAATTAGGAGTACGAGTACTAAAAGTACTATGGATCTTATTCCTACTGTACAAAATTTTGAAGATGTATTCTAGGATATTAAGGGACTTCCATTGAAACGAGAGATAGACTTTTGCAAAGAACTAGTACCTGGAACCTTACCAATTTCTAAAACTCTATATAGGATGGCGCCAATTGAGATGTTGGAATTGAAGAAGCAAGTGCAAGAACTTGAAGATTTAGGTTTTGCTTGCCTGTGTACGTCACCTTGGGGAGCACCAGTGCTATTCGTGAAGAAGAAGGATGGGACTCTTCGACTCTATATTGACTACAGAGAGTTTAACAAGGTTATAATCAAGAACCGATACCCACTTCCTCAGATAGATGATCTATTTGACTAGTTGTAAGGATTAAATATCTTTTCAAAGATTGATCTACATTTGGGATATCATCAGTTATTAGGTCGGCCAGAGGATGTGTCAAAAGACTGCGTTCAGGATAAGATACGACCATTACGAGTTTCTGGTTATGTCTTTTCGATTGACTAATGCTCTAGCAGTATTCATGGACTTAATGAATAGAACATTTAGACCTTATCTAGATCAATTCATTATAGTATTCATCAACAACATCTTGATCTACTCAAAGACGGAAGATAATCATAAAGAGCACTTACAGATTGCTTTGTAGACGCTTTGAGATAGCAAATTGTATGTGAAGTTCAGCATATGCAAATTTTGGCTATAGGAAGTCAAATTTATGGGACACAATATCTCACAGGATGGTATCTCTGTGGACTCATCTAAGATCAATACAGTCTTGAGCTTGAACGGGCCGACCAATGCGACCAAAGTTAGAAGTTTTCTTTGTCTGGCAGGATATTATAGAAGATTCATAAAAGGATTCTACAAGATTGTAGGGCCTTTGATGAATTTGACAAGGAAAGAGATGAAGTATAAATAGAAGGATAAGCAAGAAGATGCCTTTTAAGAGTTGAAGGAAAGATTAACTTCTGCACCGGTATTGGCAATACCTAAGAATGGAGAAAGATTTATCATCTACAGTGATACATCACACCAAGGACTTGGTTATATGCTTATGCAAGACAGGAATGTCATTGCATATGGATCCAGACAATTGAAGCCACATAAGAAGAATTACCCTATGCATGATCTAGAACTCGTTGTAATAGTAATCACATTGAAGATTTGGGGACACTATCTCTATGGAGAGAAGTTTGATCTATTTTTTTTATCATAAGAGCTTGAAGTATTTGTTCTCTCATAAGGAGTTGAACATGTGACAATGAAGGTGGATGGAGTTACTCAAGGATTATTATTTTTCATTACAATACCATCTGGGTAGAGCAAATGTCGTAGCGGATGCTCTGAGCCGTTCACCTCGATTAGTAATCGCTACATTATTGATTTGAGAATGGCAAGCATAACAGGTTTTAGCTAAGTTTGGCCTTCGACCGGAGGAATCAACCAAAGGACAACATCTTGGATGCCTTATGTTATAAATAACTTTGATCAATCGTATTATAGAGGCTCAATAGATAATGGAGGACCAAAAGTTATGTTTTGCCAAGATGTTAGCAAAGGAACCAGAGGTCTGGAGTGTTGGTACAGATTGAGCGTTAGGATGTAAAGGTGGACTCTGTGTGCCTAACGAATATAATCTCCAGAAAGACATATTAGGTAAAGCAGACAAGTCACGAATGTCTATTCATCCTGGAGGTACGAAGATGTACAAGGATTTAAAGAAAAATTTCTAGTGGGAAGGAATGAAGCTAGAAGTAGCTAAGTATGTAGCTCAGTGTCTTACTTGTAAACAAGTAAAGGCAGAGTATCATAAACCACCTGGACTTCTATAGCCGTTGTCGATTCCCCAATGAAAATGGGAATATATAACCATGGATTTTGTGGTAGGTTTACCAAGGTCTCAGTAAAACCACGATACTATTTGGGTAATTGTGGATCTACTTACGAAGATGATGCATTTTATCGCCAATAGCATGACGTATCTAGTGGAATGATTGAGCTAGATGTATCTAGCAACATATTGTATGATTACATGGTATACCTATTCAATCGTGTCAAATCAAAATTCGTGATTCACTGCTAAGTTCTAGAAGAGTCTCCAGACACCGATGGGATCAACCTTGAACTTAAGTTTAGCTTTCCATTCACAGACCAACGGGCAGACGGAACGAGTTAACCAAGTGATGGAAGACATGCTACGTGCCTGCGTCATTGATTTTGAGAGTTCATGGGAGACGCACTTAGTACTGATCAAGTTTGCCTATAACAACAGTAACCATACGAGCATAGGAATGGCGTCGTTTGAGCCTTGTACGGAAGACCTTGCCGATCATCATTATGTTGGGCCGAAGTCAGAGATAACCTACTTCTTGGGCTAAAAATGGTATGAAAAACTAGCGAGAAGATTCAAATGGTATGTGAGAAGATGAAGACAATTCAAACCCGACACAAGAGTTATGCTGACAAGCAATGTAAAGACTTAAAGTTCATAGTTAGAGATCACATGTTGCTTAAGGTCTCACATATTTGAGGAATCGTCAGAATCAGTCAGAAGAGATGCAAGCTATTGTCAGGATTCATCGGACCATAGTTAGACTTGTGTTATCGCCAAAGATGTCAGGAGTGCACAACGTTTTCCACATCAGCATGTTGAGGAAGTATGCCCACAACCCAGCGCACGAGATCAACTTCGAAAATATTGAAGTATGTTAGCCTTGAATTTCTTTAAGGTATTATTTATGTTTGTTTTGATGATGACAAATCTTTTGATAATAGCATGGTCTTAATTGTTCTATTCTAGACTATTATCAAATCATTTTTACTGTGCCAATCTCTTAAATTATGCACTTAATGCTCTAACCTTGTTTGAGTTCATGAGATGGCATATGGTGAAGCCCATGAGTGATGGAGCTCAACAAGAATCAAGCTTAAAGACTTGAAGATTTTCATCCTTGGTTGAAGTCTAGGATTTACATGCAAATCTTTTTTATAATCACTCATAAAGGGCTTAAAGGTTTAAAGTTATTTCTAAATATTCAAAACAAGAAAACTACTTTTCACTGGAAAAATATTCGACTGGATCGTTTCTCTAGTCGGCTGGGCACTTCAGAGTTCAGTCGACCAAATGCTAAACAAGTCAATTGGTTTATGTTATAAAAATATGGGTTCTGCTTTAAAGCCTTCAGTCGACTGAACCTCTCCATCAGTCGACTGTTTTAATGGCACATTTCAAAGGTTTGAAATTCAGTCGACTGGATAGCGACCTCAGTCGACTAGATTGCTGCGCAGAATAGCATAACGTCTAGTTTTCTGAAAGACCATTTATTTACCATTTTTGCCATTAATGACTCTAATCTTTCAAGGCCTATAAATACATGTTTCCCAAACCATTTAAGGTTGATTATTCCATTGGAAAACTTTTTTGAACCACATAACTTGTTGATCTTTAATCATTCACATTTGAGCCCTAGTTGTGTGAGTTAATCAATTTGCTCTAGATTTCAATTGTAATTCTTGAGAGAGCAAATTGTAGTGAGCTATCATTTGTATTATCCACTCACTAAGGAGTTGTTGTATGAGCTATAATTGTATCCATCCACTCTAGAGAGAGAGAGAGAGAGAGAGAGAGAGAGAGAGAGAGAGAGAGAGAGAAAAAGTTTAATCTGTAATTTAAAGCATTTGTAAAGAGTGAGGGTTAGTAACCCTTGTATGCAAAGAAAAAGTGTTTTTCATTGGGAAAGATTGAAGGCTCTTCAAATGGTTTGGTACACACCCGTGAAGTGCACCAAGACGATTTGATCTACACCCGTAAGTAGGTTGGTAAAGGAATCTTCAAGAGGTGCTCTTGAGGGGTAGACGTAGGCCGCGGTGTGCGGATTGTCGAACCACTTGAAAACTCGATTTGCAAGTGCATCTTCCCTTCTCTCTTTACTTTATTATTTGTGATTATGTTTAATTTTGTATTAAGTTTTGAAAATGGTAATTTTCCTCTAAAACCATGTTTACCCCCCCCCCCCTAAGGTTTCCATTTCGGGCCAACAATTGGTATCAGAGGTTTGGCTCTTCTTTTTTCAAAAGTTTGAGTTAAGATCCAAATGGAAATCAACATTTCCTATATCTCTTATAGTGGGGGTCAATTGGCACATAGGCCACCTTGTTTTAATGGATCAAATTATGCTTATTGAAAAAATAGAATGAGAATCTATATGATTTCTCAATATTTTGATTTATGGAAAATCGTAGTAAATGGACCTCATCTTCCTACAAAAATTGAAAATGGTATTTCAATTCCAAAAGAAATAAATGGATATAGTAATGCCGATAAACAACTCATAAAATTCAATGCTATGGCAATGAATTTATCATATTGCGGCTTAGACCCAAATGAATATAAATGAATTTCATCTTGTGAAGCCACAAAAGAAATTTGGGATAAACTTGAAGTGACTCATTAGGGAACAATACATGAATCTCATCTTTCCAATCTCTTTATTCTTTACCCACTCATTCCTCTTGCCAAGTCAAAAAGTCAAAAATTAATTTACTTGTTCAATCTTATGAAATGTTTAAAATGTTGCCTTTTAAGTCTATTGGTGATATGTCTACCATGTTTACAACTATCATCAATAGCTTGAAAAATCTTGGTAAAGTTTATGCTAATGAAGAAATTATTGAGAAAATCCTTAGGGCTTTACCAAAGCAACGGCAACCGAAGGTCACGGCTATCTGAAAAGCAAAGGATTTGACAAAGTTGTCAATTGAACAACTCATAGGATCAATCATTACCCATGAAATGGAGTTAGCTGTGCTTGTCGAAGAAGATAAGAAAAAGAAAGTGAAAGATATCAAAAGAGGAGACATGGCCTTGAAGTACTCAAGCTCAAAGAAAAAGAGCAAAGATAATGAGAGTGATGAGGATAAGGATATGGCTTTGATCACCCAAAAATTTGCAAAGTTTCTAAGGAAAGAGAAATTGGGAAAGAAGCCTCCTAAAGATGAAAAACGCAAGACGAAAGCAATGAAGGCCACTTAAAGTAGTTACAAAAGTGATTCATCGGACGACAACTCAAATGAAGATGAGATCGTCAACCTATGTCTCATGGCAATAGAAAATGGGGTAACCTCTACTTCTTGTCTTTTCAATTACTCTAATGATTTCATTGAATTTCAAAATAATGAGTCAAGCTCTATGGAAACAAAAGTTCAAGAAGGTTATTGTATTACCACTCCTCCATTGTTGAATGATTATAAGTGTGATCATTGAACGAGGAGAATGGAAATTTATTTTAAATCACTTGACATAAATCCTTGGAACATTGTCAAAATTAGTTTTTCTCCAAAACCAAAGATTGAATGGAATGAAAGTGATTAAAATAACTTTCTATTGAATCTTAGAGCTATGAAAATTCTATGGAATTCTTTAGATGATAATTCATATAATAGAATTCGTTCATGCTCTTGTACAAATGAAATTTGGTTATGTTTAAAAAAAATTCATTTTACTACTAACCAAATTTGTGAAGAGGAAAGAGTGTACCTATTTGCAAATGAAGATGATGAGAATGAGAAAAGGAGAAAAGGGCAAAAGGGGCCACTTGGGATGATGATGAGTCATCTGACGATGACTCATGTAACCAAGAAGGTGCATAAGAGAATTTGATAAATTCTAATCCTACCCATATTGTTGAATCTCCTAACTATAAGGAGCTTTAATGTGCTTTTGAGGAGTCACATGAGGAGTTAGAGAATTTGAAATCTAAATGTACAATTCTTAAAAAGAATTTTTATAAACTTTCAAATGAGTAAAATATTTTGAAATCCCAAAATGAATCTTTGAAGATTGAAATTGAAAAACATGCTTCAAGAGCATAATTTTCAAATGAGCTTGAAAAAGAAAATTTGGAGTTGAGAAAGAAATTAGAAGATTTAAAATCTCAAAATGATATTTTGAGACAAGAAAAACTTTTCTCAACCAATCAACCTTCAAATGAGTTCATTGAAAAAGAAAATGTTGAATTGAAAAAGGGGGTTGATGATTTGAAAAAAACTTTGACCAAGTTTACCCAAGATAAACAAAATATGAATATGCTTTTGGGAAAACAAAATTGTGGTTTTGATATGGTCGGTTTAGAATTCAATCCCACAAACAAAGAAATGAGGTATAAAAATTTCTTTGAAAAACTTTCAATCTCTCAAAATTCTCACAAAAATTTCGTCATTAAGGCATCAATCTCAAATGAGACCCTTCCCCGTGTAACTTCTCATTATTGCATGAAAAAGGGGCATGTTAATTACAAATGTTCATTTTACAATAAAATTAACATGGTTTGGGTTGTGAAGGGGTCCTCTCCTACCACCTCGGCAAGTGAAGCATCTAAGAGATGCTTGGACAATGGTTAAATCTCTTACCTTAAGCCTAGTAGGAGTAGGATAAATTGATTTATTATCATATTTCTCTTGATTTTGATAGCATGCTAATCATGTTTGGTTTATTACATTAATTTGTTTTTATTGTGAAATCATGCTTGCATTTCGAATGATACATTATTTTGGTGTTCAAATACTATCCTCCTAAGAAGATAATGTATAATTTTGATCTTATAATAGGTATTTACTCATATATGCATATGTTGAGGGGGAACATATTATTATGTTTACTTTAGGTGATTTGGTATCTTGTTGCCTACATGACATGTTCGCTTATCTTAAGGGGGAACTTTTAGTTTAAACCCCCTATCTTTTTGTTGCTTCAAAAAGGGAAAAATGATAGAGATCTTTACAAAAGGGAAAATGATTATAAAAAAAAGGGGGAAAGGGGGGGGGGGGGGGGGGATGGGGATGATAATAGGGATGATTAGAAAGTTATCATTCTTGGATTCATATTTTGCATATCGTGTTACTTTGAATGATAACATGAAAATGACCCTTATTGTGCTTTAATTGCTATATCTCTATTGCAAGTTTTGACATCATAAAAAAAAGGGGGAAATTGTTAGCCTTGAATTTCTTTAAGGTAATATTTATGTTTATTTTGATGATGACAAATCTATTGATAATAGCACAGTCTTAATTGTTCTATTCTAAACTATTAACAAGTCTTTTTCATTGTGCTAATCTCTTAAATTATGGACTTAAATGCCCTAACCTTGTTTGTGTTCATGAGATAGCATATGGTGAAGCCCAAGAGTGATGGAGCTCAATAAGAATCAAGCTTGAAGAATTGAAGATTTTTCATCCTTGGTTGAAGTCTAGGATTTGCATGCAAAGCTTTTTGATCATCACTCATAAAGGGCTTAAAGGTTTAAAGTTGTTTCTAAATATTCAAAACAAGAAAACTGTTTTCACTGGAAAAACAGTCGACTGGATCATTTCTCCAGTCGACTGGACACTTCAGAGTTCAATCGATTGAATGCTAAACCAGTCGACTAATTATGTTCTGAAAACATAGGTTCTGCTTTGAAGCCTTCAGTTGACCAGACCTCTCCATCAGTTAACTAGTTTAATGGTGTGTTTCAAAGGTTTGAAATGTAGTCGACTGGATCGCGACCTCAGTCAACTGGATTACTGCGCAAAACAGTCTAACGGCTAGTTTTCTGAAAGACCATTTATTTACCATTTTACCATTAATGGCTATAATCTTTCAAGGCCTATAAATACATGTTTTCCCAAACAATTTAAGGTTGATTATTTCATTGGAAAACATTTTTTGAATCACACAACTTGTTGATCTTTAATCATTCACATTTGAGCCCTAGTTGTGTGAGTTAATCAATTTGCTCTAGATTTCAATTGTAATTCTTGAGAGAGCAAATTGTAGTGAGCTTTGATTTGTATTATCCACTCACTAAGGAGTTGTTGTGTGAGCTATAATTGTATCCATCCACTCTAGAAAGAGAGAGAGAGTTCAATTTGTAATTCAAATCATTTGTAAAGAGCCAGGGTTAGTAACCCTTGTATGTAAAGTGTAAAGAAGATGTATTCTTCTTTGGGAGAGATTGGAGGCTCTTGTAACGGTTTGGTACACACCCGTGAAGTGCACCAAGACGGTCTGATCTACACACGTAAGTAGGTTGGTAAAGGAATCCTCAAGAGGTGTTCTTGAGGGGTGTACGTAAGCCGCGGTGTGCAGATTGCCGAACCACTTGAAAACTCGGTTTACAAGTGCCTCTTCCCTTTTCTCTTTGCTTTATTGTTTATAATTGTGTTTAATTTTGTATTAAGTTTTAAAAAGGTTAATTTTCTGCTAAAACTTTATTCACCCCTCTTAAGGTTTCCATTATGGGCTAATAAAGTCAATGACAACGTCACCTTTAACGAAGGATCAGTGTGAATCCTAATCACGGAATCAAGAAGCTCAGGAACAAGGAGATCTCGTTAGTAAAGATACAATGGAAGCATCATGGTGAAGGAGAAGCTTCGTGGGAATTGGAGTCTGAGATGCGTGTCATGTCCCGGAGTAGCAAAAATTAGAGGGAAATAAAATTTTCCTTTCCAGATCCGTAAGCCATGACTAGTTACATTAACTGATTGTCCTTTCTACATTCTACATATGGTTAAAAGAGTAAGCGGAAGCATAAAAACATTTATTGGTATTCTTTAATAGAACTCAAATATCTGGGATCTAGTTATTACATCATGAATCTAAATAAAATATCTATAAAGGCAGTCTGGGGCAATCTATACTGATCACAATTTATATCTAAAGTATTACCTCAAATAGAAGACAATAAAGTAAATTAAGTAATTCTAAATACAACTATGTTAGAGTCCTTCGCTTCAACTTGTACATCTGCCGTGTTCCTTAGGGTAGACCTCATCTTAATAGTCGTCACTTGTGAAATCTAGATGTGATATTTCCAGGGCAGGAGGAGCCGTTAGCTTTTGAAGCTAAGTGAGTTGACCTAACCGATCACTCCTAATACAAACAATAATATACAAGTACAACAAATATTTCAAGCTAAACATTTGATAAGCATTATCTCAATACGTATGATTTATGATATGGTAGTATGAATGAGATATGACACGATACATCATCAATATATTCGACTTTGCTCGATATGATACGATGCATCATCGATATATTGTGAGTAGAAAGGATATGATTACTTACTATGGTACTCATCCACCATTACTACGATAAAGTTTACCTCAAATCCTTAGCTAGACCTTTCTTATTATCTATAGCGGGTCCTTGCTAGTTCATCACTACTTCTAGTGGATTTATCTAAGGGTGCTAAGAAATCTATATATGGTTTGTTTATGTAATAAAATATTCGTACTAACTTGATTGAATTAGCTATCTTACATTAGTACTATTTCATGAGCTCGAATCAAAAGTATCCTAACACGGCTACTGATTTTAGGGTGCTACGATTTTGAGGCATCTACACATACGAATTAGGCTTTGGTGTACGATTGTGGGGATATACCATTAAGGTTACTACTTCTCTATTTATAGTTGTTAAGGAATCCACCTTTCCAGCTTTTGAAGTTTCTATGAAACTATTCTAATTGGTCACCCTTATTGGTTCTATGTTATTTCTATTCTCAAGTAGAGTCAACTAGGTATACGTAGTAACTATCTCACTTCTCGTCTATTTGACAAGACATCCATTTTCAAACTGCTCAGCAGAAGCTATCCTAGTATCGGTATAAGTCAGAGATATCCTAATGGTTATAACTTAATGTATAGGATAATCAGCAAGCACGTCCAAACCTAGTGCTCTGATACCAAAAATCCTATCATGCCCCAGAGTAGCAGAAATTAGAGGGAAATAAAATTTTCCTTTCTGGATCCGTAAGCCATGACTAGTTACATTAACTGATTGTCCTTTGTACATTCTATACATGGTTAAAAGAGTAAGCAAAAGCATAAAAACATCTATTGGTATTCTTTAATAGAACTCAAATGTCTGGGATCTAGTTATTACATCATGAATCTAAATAAAAGATCTATAAAGGCAGTCTAGACTAATCTATACTAATCACAATTCATATCTAAAGCATTACCTCAGATAGAAGATAATAAAGTAAATTAAGTAATTCGAAATACAACTATTTTGGAGTCCTTTGCTTCAACTTGTACATCTGTCGTGTTCCTTTGGGTAGACCTCATCTTGATAGTCATCACCTGTGAAATCTAGACGTGATATGTCCAGGGCAAGAAGAGTCATTAGCTTTTGAAGCTAAGTGAGTTGACATAACCGATCACTCCTAATACAATTAATAATTTACAAGTACAATAAATATTTTGAGCTAAACATTTGATACGCATTATCTCAATACGTATGATTTATGATATGGCAGTATGAATGAGATATGACATGATGCATCATCGATATATTCGACTTTACTCGATCGCAGAGACCATAATTGACTCGTGTGACTTATTACATTAACAGTGTAACACCAATATCTTAGAGTACAATGATCATGTTGCTATTGTCGCCTAACAGGGCCCCATAACAGTTTTGGTTTAAAAGGTTGTAATCACTTTACTCTTAGGTCCTCGTGACCTTGCTTGGAGAATAGAATGGTTATAGCTCTATTGTCGCCTAACAGGGCCCCATAGTAGTTTATAAGTGGTAGCCATTATATTCAAGACTCGTGCTTGGCTCACATAACCTGTTACAATACCAGTGTAATGCCATTGGCTTTGAGTATAATGATCATGTTGCTATCGTCGCCTAACAGGGCCCTATAGCAGTTTTGGTTTAAAAGATTGTGATCACTTTACTCTTAGGTCCTCATGAACTTGCCTGGAGAATAGAATGGTTATAGCGCTATCGTCGCCTAACAGGGCCCCATAGCATTATAAGTGGTAACCATTGTATTCAAGACCTGGATGGATATTTTGCTATCGTAGCCTAACACGGCCCTATAGTGTATAAACCACTAACTCATGATTAACTCAATTAATTCAAATGGGTACTTTTGTTATCGTCGCCTAAGAGGGCCACATAGCATTTATCGTTGTTCCCATTGATTTGACTATACTACTCGGACCTCCGCGGTCCACTCAAACATGTATGACAATAACATTGGGTTAGTCTCCTCGACTAAGCATGAAAACGTCAACATCGATATCATGACTCAACTACGTCCATATGAGTGTTTATGTGATTGTATAATCGTAAAACGTAATAAGCATGAATCATAATAACAATTATTAATTAAGCATGGAGTATAGTTATCTAAACATGCGTTCTCATGTAAACACTTAATGTAATACCTGATACACTCAAAATTGGCTTTACTATATGTCCGACCGGTTCCCTCCAGGTCTGACCCCGACCAACCGACCGGGTCCGACCCCGACCGACCGACCGTCCGGTTCCGACCCCGTCCTACCGACCGGGTTCGACCCCGACCTATGGGTCAGAGTACGCAGTCCAATTACAATACAGTTCATGTCTAGGTCAGCTAAATCAGAGGCACTTTCCAAACTGCTCAGACTCCAACAGTTTCCTATCTCAGCTAGAAGACTAATGGAAAGTGTACATGGTTTCCTATGTTAGGAAACTGCATTCCCAGAATCCGTTGACAGTGCGTATAAGTTGGTACTGCAAAAAATTTCGTGATATCTATAATAACCCTACAAGGGCGGAACTAGGGTTACCTTGAACTGCAAAAACGGATTGTTGTAGTAGACGAATCGAGAACACGGGCTCGATAACAACTCACGATCTTCTACCATATTCCTCTGCTGCCAGAATATTGAACTGAGTGTGGGCTCTTTCAAAATCCTTTCTATTTTCTGCTCTCCCTCTTTTACGCTCTCTTTTCTATTCCGAGTTATAATACTCTATATGAAAAAACGCAAAAGCAGCATATATATAGGCTACGATAGGGACCATAAGAAGTCAATAAGGAATAGGCTTCCTTATGGAATTAGGAAACCCTAATTCGAACTGAATCAGATTCCTATTTCCACAAATTATAATTCATACCACTAAAGAATTATAATTGCACTCCTACCCTTATCTCAAAAATATATTTCGAGCTCCATGTTATTAAATGCTTATTATCTCCCCACGCTAAGATTACAGATATCCATTAATTAAATATAATTACTGACAATCATATTTAATTGATTTCTTTAAATTCCTTGAGATCCTCTGCTTAACTTATCTGATATGTCGGATACAAAATCCACCTGCAGGGTTTGACATAATCAAAACTTATAAGCTTTCTCAAGGGGATATCATCAATCCCAAAATTGAGACATGGATTCCATCATTACTTAATATACACCACACAATTAATATTGTCACCCAATCCAATGAGATATTGACTCATTTAAGGATCTCACCCTTTTAGGGATCAAAGTGTAAATATCAAATGTACGTGTCTACAAATTAACTTAGGATTTAGAGCATAAGCACTCATAATAGCCATGAGGTATTAATTATCCTATAAGTCAGTATAAAGATAATTACCCCAAGTCAGTCCCATTTAATACACAAAGTGTACCAGCATAGTGAGTTGAAACTATACTATTTTCCGTAGGCAAGACAAACCTACTACAACACCATGCTGCAGTCCTACCGATGGTGTGTCCAATCTCATCTAAGATTGTAAACCAAAATCTTACTTTCTATAATATCTGATGGTCTGATCTTCCGTGTGTAAGCCAAACTCTACACACCAAACCACCTACTATATAGAATGAGAGACACACATAATATTAAATAAATAATATAATACAAACATTGCCCACACAGATTCTCATAAAAATGGAATAACTGATTTTATTGAATGAATAATAAATCAACTACATAAAGCATGGCTTTTAGTACATATCCCTAACATCCTAATCCAATTAGGAACCTCCACAATTAATGCCAATCAATCCTAATTGGATTGTATTTCTTTATCTATTTAGTTTTCTTGTACGACTAGGTCTCTTGCATCTATAAAAGAGACCACTCACCCCATAGAAGGGGTTCAACTTTTTAGTCTCTACAGCACCTATATAGCATCACAATCACGCCCGGCAGACCTACGGTAGCTCCAAACTGTTATTGGTTCACCACAGGTCCCCGGCTTTTTACAGTATAGTGAACGTGCTCAGACACACACGTGGACGTAGGTTCCTTCATTAACAGGGCCGAACCACATACAAAAAACCTATCTCTCACTCTCTCTCTCCTTAAATTGCTCTAAATCATCTTAACCAAATTTTGGCATCATCAGCTTGGCGCTGTCTATGGGAAATGATAGTTTTTCCTCCAAAACAAATCCTGTGACTAATATATAATGGCTGGAAATATGGTCGAGCAGTTTGAGCAGTTTTGAGAAACCAGCAGCCTAGCAGTTCGAGCAGTTTTGTGAAACCGACAGCCTAGCGGTTTGAGCAGTTCGAGCAGTCCTGTGAAACCGACAGCCTAGCAGTTTGAGCAGTTCGAGCAGTTCTGGTAAACCAGCAGTTCGAGCAGTCTGAGCAGTCCTGTGAAAGTAGTAGTTTGAGCAGTTCTGAGACCCTCAGTCCAGCAGTTCGAGCAGTCTTGTAAAACCGACAGCCTAGCGATTCGAGAAATTCTGAGAAACCCGTAGCCCAGCAGTTCGAGCAGTCCTGTGAAACCGACAGCCTAGCGGTTCGATCAGTTCCAGCAGCTCTGGAAAACCAGCAGCCTAACAGTTCGAGCAGTTTTGTGAAACTGACAGCCTAGCGATTCGAGCAGTTCGAGCAGTTCTGGGAAACCCGCAGCCCAGCAGTTCGAGCAGTTCGAACAGCCCTGTGAAACTGACAGCCTAGCAGTTCGAGTAGTTCGAGCAGTTCTGGAAAACCAACAACCCAGCAGTTCGAGCAGTTCTGGGAAACGAGTAGCCCAGCTATTCCAACAGTCCTGACGTCAGAATAGATTATTGTTGTGCTCACTCAACTCAACGAAGAACAGAGTCATACACAGCAACAAATCAACGACTTGTGACCACACAGCGAACAGTCTTGCCTAGTCAGGAAGTTTCATTCACTGCCCAAATAATAATGTAAGCGGCGAACAGGGCAGAGTATAGACAATGATCATAGATCTAGAAAGGGGGTCGACCTCGCCGACCTCCAGTGCTTCTGGCCCGACCTCCAGAGCTCCCGGCCCAACCTCCAGTGCTTCCGGCCGACCTATGGAACTTCTGGCCCGACCTATGGAGCTCTCGGCCCGACCTTGCCGAACTCCAGTGCTTCCGACCCGACCTCCCGAGCTCCCGGCCTAACCTCCCAAGCTCCCGGTCCGACCTCTGGAGCTTCCGACCCAACCTCCCGAGATCCTAGTCCGACCTCTGGAGCTTCTGGCCCGACCTTTCGAGCTCTCGACCCGACCTCCAGTACTTCCGACCTGACCTCTGGAGCTTCTAGCCCGACCTCTGGAGCTTCCAGCCCGACCTCCCGAGCTCCGGCCCAACCTTCAGTGCTTCTGGCCCGACCTCTGGAGCTTCCGGCCCGACCTCACCAACTTCCAGTGCTTCTGGCCCGACCTTCCAAGCTCCCGACCCGACCTCCAATGCTTCCGACCCGACCTCTGGAGCTTCTGGCCCGACCTCGCCGACCTTCAGTGCTTCCGGTCCGAGCTCCTGGCCCAACCTCCAATGTTTTTGGCCCAACCTCTGGAGCTTCTGGCCAGACCTCGCCGACCTCCAGTGCTTCCGGCCCGACCTCCCGAGCTCTCAGCCCGACCTACAATGCTTCCGGCCCGACCTCCTGGCTCCCGGACTGAGCTCCAGTGCTTCCGGCCCAACCTCTGGTGCTTCCGGCCCGACTTCATTGACCTCCAATTCATAGTAGTCAGGGTCCGGCAGTCCCGACCCGCCCTCTAGTTCACAGCAGTTAGTAGATCGGTGAATGCCCCGACCTCTTGTATCCAACAGTTCATACGAGATCTACAGTGATACCTTTTCCTGACCATTGCGCACAACTCAAACTACCAAAGAGCTCCTATAAAGATTTGGATCGCTTATTAGTAGACCTCAGGACTACACGAGGTACATCAAAAGACCTCGGGACCACACTCGAGGCACCTCAAAAGACCTCAGGACCACACCTGAGGCACCTCAAAAGACCTCGGGACCACACCCGAGGCACATAAAAGACCTTGAGCTCTGAACCCAGGCACATAAAAGACCGCAGGCTCTAAACCCAGGCACATAAAAGACCTCGGGCTCCACGCCCAGGCACAAAAGACTTCAGGGTCACGCCCGAGGCATCGGCTTCACTTAGGCTCAACTTACAATGGGGGCAAATCCCCATAGGTGGCTGATGATGGCAATCTTCAAAAGACCCTATAACTACCCATGTTCCAGGTCGGTTACCTACAGTCATGGCCTCTACAGACCTCCATCTTAGCAAAAGCTTGGGGAGCAAGAAGGCACAATGAACTAAACAGGCAATCACACCGGGTATTTACAAGCCCTGAGGTTAAATGAGTAAAACTCTTGAACAACCCGGGAGCCTACAGTACTCAGAGGTATCAACTCCACTTAGGTCCAAACCGACGATAGAGGTGACTAAAACCTCTTAGGTTGGCCCACAATAGAGGAGCAAAAAGACCCTAAAGCAACATGATTTAGGTCGGCTCCACCAATATGGTCAAACTCTTCTCCCAACAGTCTTGACAAGGGCTGGCTGGGCAGAAGATAACCATCATGGGGAGTTAACATAAAAAGGACCCTAAAGTAACACGCTTTAGGTCGGCTTTTCCAACATGGTCAAATTCTTTTGCCCACAACCTTGACGAAGGTTTATGGGTAGAAGATGTCCATCCTGAATGCTAAATTAAATAAAGACTCCGAATGGGCTGAGTCTCAACTCTTAGCCAATTCCCGAGCACTTAAAGATTTTGAATCAGGCTAAGTCTCAACTCTTAACTGGTTCCCACGAGTTCACCAAACTCAAAAGATCCGAGGAAACCTTCCCGAAAAGTTAACAAATTTCCAAACTTGCCCCGATATGGCATCCAGTCAACCTTGGAAATGGGGGGCAATTGATACACCCAAAATTGGCTCTACTGTATGTCCGACTGATTCCGTCCAGGTCTGACCCCGACTAACCGATCGGGTCTGACCCCGACCGATCGGTTCCAACCCCGCCCGACCGACCAGGTCCGACCCCGACCTATAGGTCAGAGTACGCAATCCAATTACAATACAGTTCAGGTCCAGGTTAGCTAAATCAAAGGCACTTTCCAAACTACTTAGACTCCAACAGTTTCCTATCTCAGCTAGAAGACTAATGGAAAAGTGTATATGGTTTCCTAATCCAATTAGGAAACCTCCACAATTAATGCCAATCAATCCTAATTGGATTGTATTTCCTTATCTATTTAGTTTTCTTGTACGAGTAGGTCTCTTGCATCTATAAAAGAGACCACCCACCCCCATAGAAGGGGTTCAACTTTTTAGTCTCCACAGCACCTATATAGCGTCACCATCACGCCCGATCGACCTACGGTAGCTCCAAACTGTTGTTGGTTTACCACAGGTCCCCGACTTTTTACAGTATAGTGAACATGCTCAGACACACATGTGGACGTAGGTTCCTTCATTAACAGGGCCGAACCACATACAAAAAACATGTCTCTCACTCTCTCTCTCTCCTTAAATTGCTCTAAATCATCTAAACCAAATTTTGGCATCATCAATACCCGTACCAGGAAAAAAGTAGTAATATTTATTTTGCATACATTAATTAGTATAATTAATTACATATGATGATTTGGGTGGGTTTCAGTCACCCTGATGTGATAAGTGCTTGATAAAAGGCACAGATTGATAGATATGAAGTGGGATCCACGTGAGGTCCAGATTAAATACATTGCATTTAGTTGCATTTAAGTGATTAAATGAATATTTGTTAAAGTGTTTTTAATATGTTATTGTTAGTTGTGGCTTTTTATGGTACCAGTTTGGGTACTCATGTGAGAGCGAATAGGAACATGATTCATAACTAGTAGGTTAATTAGTGTCTTTATATAATATTTGGGATCACAATTGGGGCCCATACGTGACATAGTTATCGACCCACTTAGATATTGGGATAGTTAATATAATATTCAGGGGGTTTCATAATAGAACTTAGGAAGTTTAGGGGTTATAAATGGAAATATGATTAAGTTGAAATATATCACATTAGATGTGTATGCAAGTGAGTCGGCTAGGACTCATTAAATAAAAAATAAAATAAATAAATAAATAAAAACAAGGATAGAAACATATTAGAGAAGCAGAGAGCTCAGCGAGAAAGAGATAAAGTGGGCGGCCGCTATTTCGTCGCCGTAACTTCGTCGTCCGACCTCTATTTCGCGAACCAAAGCTATATTCGGATTCGTGAAGGTGAGAGGATTATTTCTATACCTCTCTTTTTCAATTTTGATAATGTTTTTTCGCGACCCATTTTAAGGGGTGATACATGATCGGGAGAGAACAAATCCTCTTTTTACGCCTTAACGAGCATTTGTTAGTACCTTTTTATCCTGTTTTTGTATATTTTTACTTCGTTTTCTAGTTTCTGACAGGTTTTGGAAGAAATCAACTAAACCAGGCTAAAAAGGGTGAAAAAGCATAGTTGAAGAAGCTGAAAAAGCCAAGTCGCGCGCGCGACCCGCGCCCGCGAAATCCGAGAATCGCTCGCGCGAGAACCCCAGAATCGCTCGCGCGATCCGCGCACGCGAAGATCCAATTGTCGCGCTCGCGCGACCCGCTCGCGCGATATGGGTAAAAACCAATGTTGCGTATTTCAGTATACTGAAGACTCCTGTGCAAACGAAACTGCTGAATGACGTCCAGATTGTAAATTACATCAGTTTCAGTTCGTTTCGAGTTGTAAAGGCTTCCAAAACTTGTTGTAAATCTATATATACTCTATTTTACTTCAATTAAAGGGTTGGCAATTATTATACACACATTCTACAACCATACTTCCAGCCATTGAAGGGAGGGAAGCAAGGAGAAGAAGAAGAAGACCAAGGGTTTCCATGGCCTCCTCCATCGACTACTTGCCATCTATCACTTCCATGGACGGCTAGATCATAGATCTAGGGTTTCAATGAAGCCCTAGATGAGTAATAGGGTTTTATTTATGTTTTTACTTTAGTTTTATTATGTATGGATGACAGTCACATGTTTAGAGGATTTTCATAAATAAATCGTACTTCTAGTGATTAAATCATTGCTTTCGGAATTTATTCTTGTCTTAGATCTATTTTGACTGTGATGTGCTCAACGATCTATTCTTGCTGTGCTTGTTTAGATTGTTTACATGTGATGGTGCTCTATTGATTCGTGCTATCAAGTATCCGAATAGTCCATGCCTAGGTTAGACGGATTAGATCATAACCCTAGTTTAGTGTGAGATAATTCGTGCTACCCGAAGATGGATTATGTTGGTGCTTGAACCATGATTATCTTCTTGTCGGAGGAATTGGGCTTGTAGCTACAATTCCCCATATTCATCCAACGTAATAAGCTAAAGTAATTCATAAATATTCCTATTATGAAGCTAGTGGTGGATTTGCAATCCTAGGTTCCCTTAAACATTATTTAAAACACTTTTAATTGCTTTCATAGTTTAGATCTAGTTTTATTGTTATTAGTTTAATTAAAATCCAAATCAAATCCGTTTTTCCTAATTAATTAGACTTAGGTTTTAAAATTAAGAGCTGTAGTAATCAATCTCTGTGGGTTCGACCTTTACTTCCACACTACAAATCTTTAGAAAAGTAAAGAATACTTTTTATATCTTGATATTGACAACATCAATACATATATGTGATCCATATATGTAGGGATATCATTGTGAGTAACTAGAGCTAGTTTTGCAAAGGAATTTGGGATTTCTAGGCTTTATTTGGACCTATTCGTGATGTGAGTGTCCTAATCCCAAAATTGGATATTTAATGTTTATTTATTTGTTAGTGAATGCTTAAATTGCTTAATTATGATTAAGTATAAAAGCATGTGATTAATTATTGTTTAACATGTCCAAATATACTGAAATTGCTATGTTGATATGTTGAGTTGCTTATGTGCTTATTTGGGTCAAAGGGTCTCAAGTGATAATCATCATTATTTAGCCCGTATATAAGGGACACCATTCCTTAGAGAAAAGGGGGATGATGATGAAGTCCTCAGAGAAAAAAGGGACAATGGTGACGACCACAGCGAATTGACTATGGTCACGAGAGAATGAGTGATTTCGCTATACGCGACGGAAAAAGTGAGAATGGCCCGGAATCAGGGGTCCAGAATGATGGTGATTGATTACTTGACACGCTTGCGACCATTTAATGTTATGAATGTTTGATTGGTATCATGAATCATTAAATACTGCAATTGCATGATTAGTACCACGTACTCACTGAGCGAAAGCTTATTCGATTTTGTGGCTAATGACCACGCAGGTTCAGATGAACATCACAGTAAGAAGCGTTGAACCACGGGGTCCTGGACAACTTGGGAGTATATTTCTTTGTTGTATATGTTAATACGTTGTTTGTGGGCGTACTCAGTTGGGTTGGGAGTAGAAACTCATATTGTATGTCTTGGAATTGAGACTAGTTAGGTTAAGGATTTTGTAATAAACTAGTTAATTTCTTCTTAGTTTCCAAGTGTCATGGACACTTTAGTGGATCAGTTGGTAATGAATGATAATGGGTTTGTATGAGTAATTTGGTTTTGGTTATATTTTTTTTTAACTCTTAAACAGGGAAATTGGTGTAGAAATTTGATGTGCAAAATCCGCAGGTCTATTTTTGGCCTGTTGATTTTTACGAAAACAGACATAACTCTTTCTAAAAAATTCGGATTTGAGCACCATTTTTTGCGTTGAAACCGAGACTCGAAGGGCTATCTTTTGATATAAAATTTGACCATATTTTCTTAATGATTATTTTACCGTTGGGTCGGTTTAAGCTAATGATTTCCTTTCACTGTGTTTAACTCTTATTTTATCGCTAATAAGGGGTGTTTTGTATTTGGGTAACTCTTTGTTACACGGTCCTAATCCGCGTGTGGCGGGTTGGGGTGTGACAGTTAATCTTTAACTTACGCACATATGACATTCATCAAATATGTCCACACAGGACATATGGAATATACAAATAATTTACATGGAGTATTTCTATAATATACCAAGTGAGCTAGGACAACCCACCTCGATGCGGGTTCGTAAAACAAGCGTAGCTTCGGTCCCTACAATGTATATAAATTCATAGAACGGCAATTAACATTCATTCTATTCACAAGGGTATAATGGCAATTGTGTCGAATGGGTGCCTAAATCTCAACATGATGATCTTGACATCATTCTGAGTCTAACGCTATTGACTAGACTCGAATCGGAGTCCGTCATATAAAAGTCTTGGTTTTCTATACCAGTGTGGGTCCTAACAGTAAGCTGTATTTTTTACTGAGTCAAAACGTCACTGAACTTAAGGAAATAGGTCTGCTCGTCATTCTAGGAATTTAGAAACTGATCGCATATTTTTCTGAACTACGATTTATTTATTACAAATTATCGAAGTCTTAATTACATAATTATAGTCCACGGGGTCCTACAATTTCAAAATATATCCTTGGAAGACATTTGGTCCTTAGGAATATTTTCATTAAATACTAGGCCCTAAAATAGGTTAGTAGTATGTTTCTCCTAATTTTTGGGACTCGTTTGGTATTTAAATTAATTAAAACAATAATAAACGGCTCCGTATGATATATTAAAAATATCAAAACTTAGTTTTATAATTTAGTAAATCATAAAACATGACTTAAATACTTTAAAACAATAAGTACAATTTTTTTTAGAGTTTAACATGACCATTAGATATTAAATATCTATTTAATCTAAGTGGGTACTAATATTTATTATTTATTAAAGTCAAAATAAATAATGACTATAATATACAAATACTAAAGTTTGGATTTTATAAATAAATAATTTATAAAACAAAGGCATTAGGCATTGGATCAACAACATAATTTTCTAGACTTTGAAAATAGTCATTAGGTATTTATTACCTAATAATTATAATTTAAAGCTAACTTTTATTATTTATTTGAACCCAAATAAATAATAAGTGTAATATGAATAATAATAATAATAATAAGGGTAAATTGCACAAACCTCCCCTGAGGTTTGCCTTAATTACCCGGACCTCCCCTCTTGTTTCAAAAATTACACAGACCTCCCTCGAGGTTTGTAATTAGGTAACAAAATGCCCCCTCCCCTAACGGTCCATTAGTTTTTTTTACATTAGCCTCCCCTGAAAATTATAATTAGCCCCCCCTAATATTATAAAATTGTCATACTAAGCCCCCTTTCTCTTATATTTTTATTCTAATTATAAAATCCCTCCTCCCTCCTATGTTTTTGGGTTAATTTTTTTAGCATTAATTTATATCATCTACACAAAATACATATAAATAGGTCCAAATTTTTTTCCCCAAACAAACCTCTATCAAGCCCCCCATGTATTAATTTTCTAGATCCGCCCCTGCCCTATGCTTCAAAAGTGGACACTTAACCCCTGTGATTGTAGACTAAAATGGAATTGTTATGATTTCACTCAAAACTGACAAAAATTCTAAAATTGGTTAAAAATATAAACACTTAACCCATTTTGTGATGTTAATTTTGGGGTTAACGCTCTTTGAGTGAAATCATAACAGTTCTATTTTAGTCCACAATCACAAGGGGTTAAGTGTCCACTTTTGAAGCATAGGGACAGGGGCAGATCTAGAAAATTAATACAGGGGGGGGGGGGGGGGGGGGGGGGGGGGGCTTGATAGAGGTTTGTTCGGGGGAAAAAAAAATTTGGACCTATTTATATATGTTTTGTGTATATTTTGTGTAGATGATATAAATTAATGCTAAAAAAATTAACCCAAAAACATAGGAGGGAGGAGGGATTTTATAATTAGCACAAAAATATAAGAGAAAGAGGGCTTTAGTATGACAATTTTATAATATTAGGGAGGCTAATTGTAATTTTCAGGAGAAGTTAATGTAAAAAAACTAACGGACCATTAGGGGATGGGGCATTTTGTTACCTAATTCAAACCTCGAGGGAGGTCTGTGTAATTTTTGAAATAAGAGGGGAGGTCCATGTAATTAAGGCAAACCTCAGGGGAGGTTTGTGTAATTTACCCAAATAATAATAATAATAATAATAATAATAATAATAATAATAATAATTATTATTATTATAATTATTATTATTATTATTATTATTATTATTATTATTATTATTATTATTATTTCATAATATACGAAATATTATAAAGAGTAATACTTGGGGCACAACCAAAGTCACAACTTTTTTTGCACAACCTTCATTTTGTGTCTATCTCTCTCTTGATGGGTCCCACAGTGCCAGTGACCCCACAGTGCCCACTAGGAGAGAGATAGACACAAAATGGAGGTTGTGCAAAAAAAGTTGTGACTTTGGTTGTGCCCCAAGTATTACCCTATTATAAATAATATTTCAGAATTCAAAGTCTAGTTAGCAATGCTACAAAACTATTTTTAAAGTAATTTAAAACATTAAGCAATTGCTTATATCTATTTATTGTAATTTAGCTAGCACTTATTATTTATTCACAACTAACTGTATAAAAATATAATTTCAGAATATAATAAATCTTAAATAATAGTATTTTAGAATTTAAAATGGGCCAATAGGTATTTATTAACTAATTAACACAAGGGAAAACAATATTTATTATTTATTTTAAATCTACAATAAATATTAAATATATTTAATATTACTAACATGAATTCAGAATATATATAAATATTATTTACTAACATTTTTCAGAAATTAAAACATGTTGATTATACATTATAACCTTATTATTAAACTAATTAAAATATCAATTACAACTAACTTGTACCATACAAATAGACTAAGAAATGTACCATAGAAAAACTCATTTTGGAACTTCATCTTCCTCCTGCTGATACACAGTCGGTATGCATATTATACGTATATATATATATACAAATATATATAAACTTCACACGATCATAACTCATTCATTACTCGACGAAAATAGGCAAACTTTAAGTCAAAATTGAGTGCCTCGACGAGCCCAATCTAATGGTACAGGTCTCGGGTCCTAACTCTTAACGGTTTACATGAAAAATGGGAAAATTGAGAGAGGAACTAAACTTTGACTGCTTCGTTCGTCGCGATGCGAAATAGTTGTCACGAACGGTTCGAATTGGGACTTAATAGGGTCCTAATCTACTGTATTTCATTCACGGAACGTATTTCCGTTAAAGTTTACAGAATGCTGATTTTTACGCCTATGCATGTCACCGGGAATATCTCCACGTATACACGTGTAATGGTACTCTATTTTATGACGAAAGGTATCTAAATAATCTATCGAGGGAGTTAGTGGGCTCACCAAGGCTCGTGGTGGTTCGGTGGTGGCGCGACGGGGTTCCGGGGCAGTCTTGTGGGGTCTTTATCTCTCTAGCTCTCTCGGCCTCTTCTCTCTCTCTCTCTTCCTTCTTTTCCTTTCCTCTTCGTCTTCTCCGGTGTGTGTGGTTTGTATTTTAGGGTGAGGGCCAGAGAGGGTTTGTGTGTGTTAATGGTAGAGAGGTGAGGGGTAGGTGTGGCTTGTTCTTCCTTCTCTCTCTACTCGGGTCTCTCTCTCTCTCTCTCTCTCTCTCTCTCTCTCTCTCTCTCTCTCTCTCTCTTCTCCTCTTTCTATCTACTGTCTATATATATATATATATTATGCAACACATGCATACGCATATTATATAAACCGAAATGACCGGTTCTGACGGTTTTGATCGGTCTATTCTTTTTGTGATCGGTCTGTGTTTGTAAATTTTATAAACCGAAATGAATGGTCGGTTCGCGATTTTCATCAGTAACAAACCGTTACCGACCGAACACCGACCGAATCAACTTAAAATACTGAGAATATTTTACATATATATATATATATAATATCACACATATAAATTCTCTGTTTCTTTTGGAACCCTAGCCTAAGCCCACATTTCACATTTAACAAAGAGAAAGAGAGATGAACCCTAGCCTCCAGGCTCCAAGCCCCCCCACCTTCCTCCACTCTCCTCCTCCTCCTCCTCCTCTTGCTCTGCCCAGCCACCACCTCACCCTCCTCCTCCTACTCCTCTAGTTCCCGCCACTACCTTACCCTCCGCCTCCAACGAGTCCGGCACCCACCCCCACCTCACCCTCCTTCTCCTCCGTTGAACCTCATCATCACCACCTCACCCTCCTCTCTCTTCCAACTTCCAAATATCTCTCAGCTTTTGAATGTCTCTCTTTCTATATATACATATATATATATAAAGGTTTTGTCCTCTATTAAAACTTAAAAGATTTTATTTTGGGATTGTTTTAAGACTTTTTTCCATCTTTATGAAGTATCTAACACTTATTATTGGGGAAAATTTAATGTAAATTGTAATGGTTAGAAGTAGGACTGTTTAGGGTCAAATACAAGAATTAAGTTGTTTGTTTTATTTCTATTTTTTTTCCTAAATGAGAAAAGTTTATCTAGTTTTTCCCTTTCTCATCTGTCTGTTAAATTTCTATTTTTATTTTTTTTATTAATTACTCTATTTCTGATTTTTTTTTTCCTCCTTTAATCTGTTTGTAACTTTATACTCGGTTCTTTCTGCTAAATTTTTTTTCCCTTTTCCGACCGAAATAACCGAAAATCGACCGCCGTGAGTACCGGCTAGAAAAGACCGACCGTTTCGGTAGTTGGTCGAAATCAGTTTTGTGTAACATAAAATCGGATTCATTCGGTTCGGTGAACATTTTGAGGTAAAAAAACCGACCAAATCGATCGTTTACACCCCTAGGGTGAAGGATTGATTTGAGAGGGAGGTGGGGAAAGGAGTCGGCTGTTGGTGGTAAGGGTGTTTGTCCGACGGTTAGGAGGGGGTTTGTGTAGGGACATTATCCAATGGATTTAAGGTACTGAGGTGATATATTAGGCATCCTAAGTTGTACTAGCTTGTAGTTGCATCACCAATTTCATAGGATCTTGTGCCACACAGTCCAAGTTTGACACAGCTTCTACAGGTAACTGCCCGAGTCTATGAATTACAATCTGGGTCTAATGAATGTTCGGGGTTAAATAAAAATACTGATATAATACTAATTGAAATATGTGATTTTGAGTGATATTTTATCATTTGCAATCTTACACCCTTTTAGACATGATTTTGTAATGTATATTTATACATATGTATTAATAGAGGGCATGCTTAGATTAATAATTTGGTTAAAAGGATGTTGAGTAGAGGCCTATCGCGAGATAGGATGAGAGAATGTGTTTTAGTCCATCGGGCTCCTTCCTCTCTCATTCCATAATCCCCGGACCTAGTTAATCTCTGGTTTCCCAAAAGATCAGTTTGCTTTAAAATGGTTTCTTAATTTTTTCTTTTAAAAACTTAAGTGGCGACTCGTGTTTTTATATTTTGAAATCTGGAAAAGATTTTTAAAAAGTTGTGGGTAAGAAAAAATGCGATATCCACAGCGTCCCGATGCAAAGGTATATTGTATGGGCCATGCATTGACACGCACGTGTATGATGGGAATTAATACGAGTATGGCATGATGTGAATTGATGAATAAGCATTAATAAAGAGACGAGCATGTTATGAACTGCTATTAAATCCATGATTGAGTTTATTAAAAAGCAAGATTTTTTCTATGATTATATTTTTGGTTTGGAGTTGATAATCCTCTACTATGTCCGTGAAAGTGACGACATCTGATAAGAGACTAATCGTATCTTAAGATACTAAACATTAAAGTGAATGGAGTAGATGTGTTATATATATATATATATAAACACACACATAGATGTGCTTAGTGGTTGTGTTGCACACTCAGCCTTCAAAGCTGACGGCATATTACGCCCTGGACATTTCAGGTCCAGATTCTTTGTAGGCTTTGGATAGATAGGAGGAGAGTCCAGAAGGAGGTGCTAAGGAGCTAAGGAACGATAGAGCAGAGCTGGAAGATCGAAGATAGTTATTTAGTGTTTTGTGTTTGATGAGTGGCCCCTTGTATGTTGATTTGTAGTGATCTTTGAGTTGTAATTAATACTTTGATGTATTATTTCCACTGCTTGCATTTATGATTAAGTTATGTTTTTGTTTAGCAATTCCCTTATTATTGGATGTTTATGAGGAGTTAGAAGGATAGAACGGTAATTCAACCAGTCACAACTTACACATCCAAATTGTGTTCCCCTATTTTTGCTACGCAGGGCATGATAATTAGGGGTGGGCAAATAGTTCAGTTAACCAAAATTAGAATCGAACCAAACTAAAATTTTCATTTCAGTTTAGTTAATTCAGTTAAAAATTTCAATTCAGTTTCAAACCAAACTATATATATATATATATTTATAGTACTGTTGTAAACCGAACTGAACCAAACCAAATAGAAAAACCGAATTGTTATTTTCAAATATATATATATATATATATAGTACTAACAGTCTAAAAGAAAAAAAAAATAACCCTAAACTAAAGCTTAACTCACATTTGAGTCTATACTTTCCCCCAGTAAAAACTAAACTCATTGTATCAGTAAGAAACGAACAAACAATCTATATATAAAATCTATATGTATCATAGTATTCGTATGCACTTATATATGTAAATGAACAAAGAAAGAGCAATTTACCGTTTTCCAAAAAAAAAAAAAAAAACAAAGATAGAGCAAAAAAAAAATGAAATAAAAAAATTCATGTAGCATAAGTATGCTTATTAGTTATTACTGTCTGCACCAACTATTTATGTTTGTTTATTGATTGATTTTTTTATATATACTTTGCAAATGTAGACATGTTGGAAAAAAAACTGTAAAAAATTTCAGTTAACCAAATTTAAAAATCGAACCGAACGGCCTATTTCAGTCACTGAATTGAAATTACCGATTTATAATTCAGTTTAGTTTCAGTTCCTATTTTTCCAAACCGAACGAACCGAATGCCTATCCCTAGTGACAGTGAGGGTGTCACACCCCGATTTTTGGACAACAAAATATTTAATCCAGACCATGTATTCAGACTAATATTCAAACACGGAGAGTGACACCCTCACACAGGCTAATAAATAATTATTGAAAATAGTATTTTATACTCATTAAATAAGGACATGTGATTTTGTGTTTAAAAAAACTCTTTATTATTAAACTTGTATTCCCAAACATTCATTTTCATTATAAAAGAAATTAAACTCCATTCCACATATTATATCCTTTCGATTTACAAAAGAAATATTATGTTCATTCAATAAAACCCTCTTTATAGAGTTCAGCGGAAAGAAAATAAATAAGCATAAAATCTATACATCCATTAGTCAGAGCAACTACAATGTTCTCAATACCCAATATATAATCCTTATTACAATTATACACTTATGGCCCACACTGCTAGAAATAAAATAAAGTAAAAAAAAAATAAGTACAACTCTAATAATAAACAACACTGCGGCAATCTCTTCACCCAAACAGAAGCTCCAAAGAAAATCTCTAAGTACTAAACTTGCACATACATTCGACTACGTTTCATATAGAAACGCCCCGAATGCATTACGCACCCGGGTCAGTATATAAAATAGTGGTATGAGTTAACAAAAAAATATAAAACGAGTCTTAGGGAACAACGGTGTCCCATAGAGTCCCAAAAGTACTCACAAAGAAAAACATAACCACTTCACATCATACAATATCGTTGCACAGAAAATAAACAATGTCATCACACATAATTCATGTCGGGTTAGAACAGTAGTTCCAAGCACATTTGTAGCACCCTGAATTTCTCCTAGAAATTCCACATAGAACTAGAATTAGTGACGTCACCATGCTGACAGTTACAGAAGGTCCATTAGGATTTTCTTAATTAGAAACCCTTGGATAGGATTCTCAGCCAACGTCTTAACGACAACGACAATACTTTTAACCTGGAGTCTATCAGAATGGTCGTAACCCCGGCGTTTATAATTTCTATATTAGAAACCTTAGGTAGACCTGCATTTAGACCCGCACACATCCTGGTACAGGATTACATTTTTTGTATCACTTATAGTCAGTATTGCACATACCTTAGGACTCAGACACACATCCCAGTGTACCTACCCAAGATATGGGACCCATACCACCACCCTATGTGGACCCCACTCGATCTACCCTTGGACACACACATAAACTTACACATGCACATGCTTTGCGTGCACCAATTACACACGATATCTTCCCTCCCATTTTCCCCCTATATAACCCCTCACCCTCTCATTTAACACCCTTACCACCCCACAAATCTGTTTATATAGATTGTATGAAAGAGAGAAACCGAGAGGGGAAGAGAGGGCTTGAGAGATCATCCACCCCACACCCACGATTTGTATACACCACACACACATCCCTACATTGTACACTATACACACCCTCTCTGTCCATTCTCTGCACACTCACTGTCACACAGAGAAGCATAGAAGAAGGAGAAGCAGAACGAAGAAGAAAAAAGAAGAGAAAGTTGATTTGAGGAGCTAGAGAGGAACCGAGAACCCCTGAGGTAAACTCAACCACCCCCTTTTCATTTTGGAGCTCTGCATGTCATCTAGGAGCACCTAGGATCACATGCACGGCCCCAAGCAAAGCCTAAGGCTCTCTGTGAGCTCCGGCGACCATTGAAGGTCCATGAGGGAGCTTGATTTTTTAAACTGAGACCTAGTCCCTTTTTATTGCACCAAACAGACCCACATGATCCCAGTTAGAACCCATTGAAGCAGCTTTTCGTTGGGATCAAGTTTGAATGTCCATGTAGGCTATTATTCTCTCTAATGACCTAAAGAATAATGGCCTGGTAGGAGATCCAAACGAATGAACTAGAACCCTAGCTCCTAGTATGTGAAAGAGGAGGAGATCCTGGTCTTTTTGTCGTTGGAATCATCGATTTTCATGGAGAGGAGAGTGAGTTATAAGCCTGGAAAGTTTTCCGGCAAATCACGGGTCTCCGGCGGCGTCGGGGTCGCCGGAGAAGAAGGTGAAACCCGTTTGGGTTTTGGGTTATAACACTCGGGTTTGAGGCGGGTTAGGATGTGTGTATAGATGGGTCAGGGTTTGGGTTTGGGCCGGGTTAAATTAACCCGTGGGCCAACTTAAGTACCACGACGTCATTTTTACGTCGGGCTGACTTTGGGTCGGGTTCGGGTAAATGGGGCAGTTCAGTTTGTATGTATAAGTGGGAAATGGTCTGGACTTGGATCGGGTTTTAATAAACCCGTGAGTCATTTAAATTGGACGGCGTCGTTTTGAGGCCACGGGCCGGGTCGCTGGTTTGGTTGGGTATGGTTCGGGTTATATTGAGTCGGTTAGTGGATCTGGGTTTGGGTTAGGTTCGGTCCGGGTTCGGGTTCGGGTTAATGGGTAGGACTAGTTTGTGAGTATGAGTGGGTTTGGGTTCGGGTTTAGGTTCAACCCGAATGGGTTCTCTCGGGTTGGGTTTGCGTGAGTGTGTATCTGGGTCGTCCGTTTAGGTTTTTTATGGGTCGGGTCTGACCCAACAGGTCGCGCCTTTGGGTTTCCTTGTGAGTAGATTCGGGTTACCCATTTGGTTAGGGTCAGTTCGGGTTGACCCGCGGGTCTGAAGATTATTATTATTATTATTATTGGTTGTAATTAGTTTAAAATGTTTTAATTGTTATAAATGGTTTATAATTATACCATTTATATTTTATATTATAGAATATTATTTTTAATATTCTATATATCATTATTCAGTCAGGCTATAAAGAGGGCGCCATTTCTTTATTAAAGAGAGGACCTCTGTTTTGGCCATCGGATCGTGTTTTCATTAATGGCAGTTTTGTCATTTCACAGTTTTAAACACAATCCAACGGCCAAAACAGAGGTCCTCTCTTTAATAAAGAGAGGTGGTCCTCTTTAGAAAATCTTTGTATCATTATTATATTATATATATTATATTTATTATTTATATAGTTAATATAAATAATAAATATCAGTTTTAAATAGTTAATAAATACCTATATGTATTTATAAATTCTAGAAAATTAGGGTAATGACCCTGAGACTATTTTATTATATAATGCAAATTATAAAGCTATAATATTATAGTCTAGTTTTTTTAATAATTATTACGGAGCTATTTTATGAGTATATTAATTATTAAAAATACCAAACGAGCTCCGAAAATTATGAGATAAATACTGGAAGTGTATTTTAATATCTAGTATTTTGAAATACACAATATTGTGTATTATTATATCTTTAATCTTTATTTTGTTAGACCAATTTAATATATTATTTAGTCTTATTATGTTTATTCTCATATTTGGTAGGAACCCCAAAGGTTTGGGTGGAAAAACGAATTAAAATGGAGCAAAAAGAGGACAATAAGAAGTAATATACAAGAGTGGAAATGCACCGCAAAGCATAGAATTATTTCTTACCATTGGACTTCAATTGTGCCTCTTGAATTGCCTGCCCAACAAAGACTCTTTCAAGCCTTACCCGTACAAGATGGGGTCATAAAGAATATTATATTGCTCGTTTTAATTTAGGAAAGTAGGTTGGGGGGAATTACTTTACTCTTACGGCCCGTTTGGTTCATGGATTCTTAGGGTAGATTTTGATTCCACCCGAAGATTACTAGTAATCTTAAAATATATCTTTGTTTGGTTCATGGAATATTTAAAGAATTGTGGGTCCCACTGGATTTAGAATCCACCCAAAGGTGGAAAATAGGGTGGATTCTAAATCCTAGCTTAGAGGTGGTATTCCTAAGGATTACTGGGGTTTTGATTTACTATTTTCATAATACCTAAACTAGCCTTTATTAGACTATTAAACAAACAAATAATGTGATCAGAAGAAATTTATGATTATAATTATTATTATTTTCTAAAATGGAGAGATTGGTAGATGAGATTGTTTATGATGATTTCTTATGCTTGAAACATTATATTTGATGTTAGTTTAATGACTGAAGTCAAATTTGGGTTGCTAGTTGTTAATGATTGAAAAGTTTATATGATATTACAATAACTACATATTTGGCATATTGTGATTTGTACATTAGACCTATACATGTTTTAAGATTAAAAATATAATATATCTTTTGTTATTATTTAAATATATTTTAACTACATGTAATTGTTTAGACTCATGTTCATGTCTTAATTACTCTATTTATCTCATTTTTTATGTGTCATTGATTTTTAGATTTATACTATTATGATTTTTTCAATCACCCTCCGTTTTTAGAGGGTTGACAATTTGATTTTAACTCATACATTCTTTTAGCCTTCAAGGGTAGCTTAAGTATTTAACAATATTTCCATTTCATTTTCCTTGACCCAACCAAACACTGGATTCTAAATCCAGCTAGAATTTTATTGGTGAACCAAACATTATGCATGGATTCAAATTCCTAGTAAAGTGATTACTGATATTGTGATTCCTAGTAATCAGAATCCACCTAAAATAATCCGTGAAACAAACGGGCCGTTATATACATATATATAGAGACAAATATATACACACAACCAGAGAGAGGGAGGCCCACGGCTGTAGCTTTACAACATATTTTTAGTTGCTTTTCTCTTTAGATCACCAGCTTGTGCAAAGGCCTTGTTTGGCGTTTGGATTTCTTATACTTTTGTTTGGAATTTAATTCAAGAACAAGTATTTATCAATTTTGCTTTTCGATTATTTATTCGTGGATTCAAGTAAGCATTGTTTATTTTATTGCTTTGCTTTTATTTACAAGTATGTTAGGCTAAATCAATTGCTAGGGTTAGAGATGAAGTTACATAGTTGACTGTTTATGATCATTCATGTGATTTAATTTCTCCACAGTCTATTGTGCTTAAATGATATAAAATTCTTCTTATTCAGTTGTCTATTTTAATCGAGAAAAAAATTAGAATTAGATTTTTATTGTATTTTGTTGGATTCAACCTATGATTTGTTGGAAGCGGATATAGGTTGTATTTCAATTGATTCAGTGAATGTTTTAATTCTATACCTTTGTTTGACAGAAGAAGATTTAAGTATATGAAAATAAATAAAAAGGGCTTTCATGTGTTATCATCCACAATAAAAGAGTTTTGCCACCAATTTATTGTGTAGAAAATAGGAGGAATTAATGAACATGAATATTATAAATATCAATTATGTAATGGATTCTGATACCCTAGTGTTTCAATTATTCGATTTAGTTCACTTTCATTACTTGCAATTCTAGTTTTCATTGATTTGAGAAACAAGCAAACTTCTAAGCTAGATTAGGAACCTCAATTTTAGATTAGTTAGTTTTCAACCACGTTCTATCCGTTCAAGTCCCTTGGGTTCGACCTCGTTCTTACCGTGTCTATACTCCAATAGATTCGTGCACTTGCGAGTGATTAAAATTTGCACATCAAGTTTTTGGCGCCGTTGCCGGGGAGCTTGTCAATGTTGGAAACTAGTTTTTCTTTAAATTAGATTCCTTCTACTAGTTCTTTTATAAAAAAATTAAATTTAGTTTAATTTTAAAAAATTAAATAATAATAATAAATAAATAAATAAATAAATAAGAGAGTTTTAAATAGAACCTCCTTCCTTAGGTTCATTTCGTAGTGTATGAGCATTTGGGTACGAGACCAAACTAACCGTTTGTGTCATGTCGGGATGACTGATCCTACAGACGAATCAAAAACTCTTTGGGATCTTTTCTCCCCCATTACCACAAATCCTCCATCATGCATAGTGTTACCAGCAACTACAGTTGTGCACTTCGAGTTAAAACCACAAGTCACGCAACTCCTTCCCACCTTCCATGGACTTTACCAAGAAGATACTTACTCGCATGTAAAGGATTTTCTAGAAATCTGTGCCACTTTCAAATTTCAAAATTTTTCTGATGAGTCAGTCCGTCTGCGCCTATTTCCTTTTTCCTTAAAGGATAAGGCAAAAGCTTGGCTTAACTCTCTTGCTTCTGGGTCTATTACTACATGGGAGATGTTGGTTTCCAAATTCTTAGCTAAATTTTTTCCCATGGCAAAAACTAGTGCTCTTAGGAGACAAATCTCATATTTCTATCAAGAGGAGAGTGAAATTTTATGAGAGTTGGGAAAGATTTAAGGACCTACTGCTAAAATGTCTCCACCACGGATTTGAGGTTTGGAGACTTGTTCAATAATTTTACAATGGTTTGACCCAAACCAATAGGAACATGATTGAGTCAATGAATAATGGTGGATTTCTAAGCCTCAAGGATGATGAGGCATACGCCTTTCTTGAGAGTTTGTCTGAAAGATCTCAACAATGGGATTTCTCCACTAGAAGAGATCCACCGCTTCAACTAAAGAAAGGTGGAATTTATGAAGTAAGGGAGGATGTTGAAACAAAGAGACAACTTGATAGTCTCTCAAAGAAGGTAGAGCCATTGACTCTACGGCTGACAACCAATTCTGTCAATGAGGTACAAATTGAGGTATGCTCTATGTGTGCTAGCCCTATGCATTCAACACATATGTGTCCTTCCATGATGGGCTATCCTGCAAGCTTCCCTGAGCAAGCTAACGCTATGAATGATTATAGGAAGCAATTTAATAACCCATTTTCTGACACATATAATCATGGTTGGAAAAATCACCCAAATTTGGCATGGCGGCAAACTCAACCAACCACGAATATAGGAGGACAACCTATGATCTCCCAAAGCCAAACCCCACCTGGTTTTCATCCTCCTACTCATTCCTTTGCCCTCCACATCAGTCTCATCAGTCTGTTACCATGCAGCAACAGTCCACATCGTTGGAGGACACTCTCAAATCATTCATGCAAATTACTTTACAAAATATTCAGACCTCTAATCAAATTCTTCAAGAGGTCAAGAACAATGGCCTTCTGAATACGCAAGCAATTACACGTCTTGAAAATCAAATGGGCCAATTAGCAAATCAAATTGGAGAGAGAGAAAAAGGAAAGTTTCCTAGTCAACCTATACCTAACCCTAAGGGCCCATCTTCGAGTGAAACGAACCAAAACCCACCCTTTGGGCAAGGGCAAGTTCAGTATGTTACCACTCTTAGGTCAGGTAAGCAATTGATCAATAAGGTTAGGACGCCTACAGATGAGAAAGATGAAGTGAATAATGAGAAATGAAATTCAACAAATGTTGACACTTTCCCTCGCGTTGATGAGTCTGCTCCTTTCCCACCTACTACTAGTGACCCTACAGTTACGAACTTTGTTCCTAAACCACTGTATCCACATAGGCTACAGAATTCCAGGAAAAGTGCTCAATTTGGAGAGATATTAGAGGTGTTTAAGCAGGTCCAGATAAATATCCCATTCCTTGATGCAATCCAACAAGTACCCTCCTATGCAAAATTCCTTAAGGACTTAGTTACCCAAAAGAGGAAAACCAATGTTCCTAAGAAAGCTTTCTTAGCCGGGCAAGTAAGCTCAGTGATCCAAAGTAAGTATCCTGTCAAATCTAAGGACCCTGGTTGCCCTACGATCTCATGTAAAATAGGAGAACATCATGTTGAGCGAGCCTTACTTGATTTGGGAGCAAGTGTAAATCTACTTCCATATTCAGTCTTTGAGCAATTAGATTTAGGGAAATTAAAACCCACTAAAATAACACTTCAATTAGTTGATCGATCTGTTAAAATTCCTCGAGGTGATGTTCTAGTTAAAGTAGATACTTTCTACTTCCCTGTAGACTTTGTTGTCCTTGATACACAGCCTGTTCAGAATATGAGGGAGCAAATACCAGTCATTCTAGGACGTCCATTCTTAGCTACGTCCAATGCTCTTATAAATTGTCGTAACGGAGTGATGAAGATTTCATTCGGGAATCTCACTATTCAATTGAATATCTTTGACATAGGCAAAGTCCCACTAGACTTGAATGATGATGTAGGTGAAGTAAGCTGGATAGATAGTCTAGTGGAAGAGAACTTTTTCCAAACCCATGATGAGGATCTATTAAAGGATTGCTTAACCCATTTTGGGTGTGATTTTGACATTCATGAGTCTATAAAGCAAGTTAATGCTCTCTTAGATTCAATCCCGATACTGGGCACTTCTCATTATCAACCGAAAGTGGAGCCTATCACACTATCTTTGTCACCTCCACTCCCTTCCATCGTAAAACCCCCCAAGTTGGACCTGAAACCCTTACCTAATACTCTTAAATATGCCTATTTAGGTCCTTCAGCCACTTTACCGGTCATTATAGCTTCTGACCTGGATGTTGTTCAAGAAAAGAAATTGTTAGATATTCTAAGTAAACACAAAGAAGCTATAGGATGGTCCATAGCAGACATCAAAGGAATTAGCCCCTCAATTGTGATGCATAAAATTCACTTAGAAGATAGTGCAAGGACATCTCGTGAACCACAAAGACGACTAAATCCTACAATACAAGAGGTGGTGAGAGCAGAGGTTTTAAAGCTCTTAGACACATGCATTATTTACCCGATTTCTGATAGTGAATGGGTGAGTCCGGTGCAAGTTGTTCCCAAAAAGTCGGGAATCACTGTGGTAGTTGATCGGTGACGAATATTTGCCATTTATAGTCCTAAAAATACGTTTTGTTAACCCATTTTATGTCGTTATTAGTTGTTTTTTAATAAGTATTCTAAATTTTATAGGATTTGGAGCTTTAACTTGAAAATGCACAAAAATCCAATGATTAGTGGCTTTGGAAGTCATTCTGGGCTCAAACGGTGATTCCGGTGAAAGCTGAATGCAGTAGCAGTCTTGAAAAATTGCATTTTTGACAAAGAAAACTTTGGAATTGAGAAATTTCTCCAGAGATATAAAATTTAGATCTTCGAGTTACGGACGCGTGGCTTTAAACGGCGAGTCAATCCGAGTTCTGAGCAAAACGTTATCGCAATTCTACGAAAGTCGCGCAGTGCAGCGAAAAGGACCTCGCGCGAGCGACCTGTGAAAAAACCAAAAATGCGTATTTTATTAAATTAAAGTGCCCAACGAAGGTGGTTTGCGCATATGACGTCCAGAAACGTAAAAATAGTTGTTTTAGTGCGATTTGGCTTAGGAAAGCTTCCTAAATCCTTCCAAACTCTATATAAATCCTACTCTAAATCAAATTTAGATATACAAATCATTACACACTATTATACACGTCAATATACAACTATACTTTCAGCCATTGAAGAGGGGAAAGCAAGGAGAAGAAGAAGAAGACCAAGGATTTCCATGGCCTCCTCCATCAACCTCTTGCCATCTACCACTTCTATGGACAACTAGACTCGAGATCTAGGATTTCAATGAAACCCTAGCCAAGTAATAGGATGTATTTTATGTTTTTATTTTAGTTTTATTATGAATGGATGACAGTTACATGTTCCGAGGATTTCTATAAATAAATCGTGCTTCTATTGATTAAAATCATTACTTTCAAAGTTTATTCTTGTCTTAGATCTATTTTGACTGTGATGTGCTCAATGATCTATGCTTGCTGTGCTTGTTTAGATTATTTACATGTAATGGTGCTTAAATTGAATTGTGTTATCAAGTATCTGAATAGTCCATGCCTAGATTAGACGGATTATACCACAACCCTAGTTTAGTGTGGGATAATTCGTGCTAACCGAAGATGGATTATGTTGGTGCTTGAACCATAGTTATTTTCTTGACGGAGGAATTGGGCTTGTAGCTATAATTCCCCATTATCATCCAACTTAATAAGCTAAAGTAATTCATAAATACCTTTATTATGAAGCTAGTGGTGGATTTGCAATCCTAGGTTCCTTAAACATATTTATAAAAACAAATATTTAATTTCTTTCATAATTTAGATTTACTTTTATTGTTATTAGTTTAATTCAAATTAAATCAAAACCTATTTTTCTTAAATTAGCTAAATTTAGTCTGTGGGTTCGACCTTTATTTCCACACTGCAAATCTTTTGAAAGTAAAGCATAAGTTAAGCATACTTTTATATCTTGATACTGACAACATCAATTTTTGGCGCCGTTGCCGAGGATTGCAAATTACTACCTTTAGTTTTAGAATCTTAGTTTAGTTAATTCGTAAATATTAGATTAGGTTTTCTTTTCGTATTTTTCGTTTTATTTTGAGTTACTAACTTTTCTTTTTATTTTGTAGTTTCTCGAGTCGTCAAAATTCTAACGTTTTCGGGAGGAATAGCTTAGCGCATCAAAGGAGCTTACGCGAAAAAATAAAAAAATTAAATAAATTGCTTCTTTTGAAATTCGCTTTAAACCACTGTAAGTCAGGGCGCTGTGACGCACTATTTGCATTAATTTAGGGTTAATTGCACTGCATTAGCTAGGAACCCGGAGCGCTGAGCTTGACGCGGTCATTGCATTACAGGATAATATTCATGCATCACAGTAGTTGAGTGCTTGTTATCTTAGTTGCGTGATTGCTATTTGTTTTTTATTTTTATTTGAGTCAGTGTTTGTTTTTAGTTTATTTTCTTTTTAGTTTATGTTTGGTACACGTTCAAATAAACCTGAATTAAAATCTTTCGATCTTGAACTTGAACGTACCCTTAGAATTAGTAAGTCTTCAACCCAAGCTCCGAGAGCTCAGTTGGAAATAGACGACGATTCGACTCCAAAACCATCGTCGTTGTTTGAGACCGAAATTCAAAGTACCCTTAAACGATTAAGGAGAACTCGAACTTTTAAAATAGAACCTATTCCAATGGCCAACATTGGAAACAACGTAAATAATATGAATAATCTTAATATACCGCCACCTCCTCCGCTTAAAGATTACTTTATTCCTACGACTTATACGCCACAAACATGTATTGATTTACCGGAGGCGACGGCATCTCACTTTGAGATAAAGTCGTCTACCATCTCGCTACTTCCATCTTTCCATGGCCGTCTAAATGAAGATCCATATCAACACTTAGGAGATTTTCAGGATATATGCTCTACTTTAAAAATTCAAAACTTAACTGATGATGAATTGAAATTGCGGCTCCTTCCATTCTCTTTAAAAGATAAAGCTAAATACTGGCTCCAATCTTTGGAGCCAAACACAATTAGAACATGGGAAGCCTTATACACCGCATTTTTATAAAAAAAATTCCCTATTATGCATACAAATCAGATAAGGAAATCTATAACAAATTTTGTGATGCAAGATGGGGAAACGCTTTATGATACTTGGGAGAAGTTTAAAGAATTATTATGCTCGTGTCCACATCATCAGGTTCCTAAGTGGAAGTTGGTACAGGTCTTTTATGAGGGACTTATTCCCTCAGTCCGTAATACCGTCGACGATGTTTGTGCGGGTACCTTCCTACACAAAAGTGCCGACGAGGCCTGGAAAATCTTTGAAACATTAAGCGAGAATTCGATGCATCAGGCTGTGTCAGTACGTTCCGAGGGATATCATTCACAACCTAAGAGAGAGGTAAAGTTCGAGTCAAGTCATTGAATTGAAATAAAAGAACTATCTAAAAAACTTGATCGACTTTTAACAATGAACCAAACGACAGCCCCACCCGCTCATGAAATTTGTGCATTATGTTCTGATCCGTCACATTCTATCCTAGCATGTCCATCGGCGAGTCAATTTCCGGAATTCGTGGAGCAACACATTAATTCTATTCAACAATACCCACGAAATAATTATAATTCGGCTACTAATAATCCGGACGCGCCATGGAGAAACCATCCTAATTTTTCATGGAAAAATAATAATAATAATACTGAGATGAGTAATTTCCCTAACGCTTATAGACCTCAACAATGTCAATACCAACAACCTCCCCCTCCACCTCCACGTAATAATGCATTTGAGGATAAGGTGTTGGCCTCACTTGAAAGTTTTGGTCCGGTGATCCAGTTAGTACATTCCCACACTCAGTCCATTGCAAAACTGGAGTCCCAAGTGGGACAAATAGTTAACACGCTAAATCGTTTAACCGAGAGTAAGTTGCCAAGTCAACCTATTCCGAACCCTAAGGGACAATACGAGGTAGGTGGTACGAGTGAGCAAGTGAACGCTGTGTCAACTAGGACGACTATTCGAGAGGAAGAAGTTGTTGAGATTCCGAGGGAGGTTATGAGGGATGCAAACGTTAACTCGAATAAAGAGAGGGGTGAGGACGTGAATCAAAGTAGAAAAGAAAAAGAATCGGTCCCAACTAATATTATTCCAAAACTACCTTTTCCACCTAATGTTGAAGGACCGTCACATTTGTCTAAGAAAGGGTCAAAAGCTGAAGATATACTCGAGGTGTTTAAACAAGTTAAAATTAATATTCCATTCCTCGACGCTATAAAATAAATTCCCGCTTACGCTAAATGTCTTAAAGACCTATGCACTCAAAAACGTAAATTGCGTAGTCATACTCCGAAAAAGGTCTTTCTCACGGAAAAAGTAAGTTCTATTTTTGAACACTCACCTCCAAAGTATAAGGATCCAGGTACGCCTACGATTTCATGTGTCATAGGTGACACTATCATCTATAGGGCTCTCCTTGACTTAGGTGCGAGTGTTAATCTCTTACCTTATCACGTCTACAAACAACTAGGTTTAGGTGAACTTAAACCTATGGCCGCTACTATTTAATTAGCAGATCGTTCTATTAAAAGACCTAGAGGAATCGCCGAGGACGTCTTAGTTAAAGTTGACAAATGATATTATCCTGTTGATTTCATGGTCCTTGATACTGAACCCGTACTAGATGCTAGGAAGCACAAACCTGTCATTCTAGGTCGTCCATTCTTAGCAACCGCTAACGCTCATGTTAACTGTCAGACGGGGGTAATGAAAGTGTCATTTGGGAACATGAACTTAAAATTGAACGTTTTTAATGCTATTGATCAACCTCCTAAAGACGACGATTACCTGTGTGAGGCGGAGAGTGAGGTAAGACAAAATATTGAACCTAATATAGATTAATACGGGTGAGGAAAATATTATGGTTAGTAATAAGCGGATGGATTTGAATAACTTGGACCCTAATGACGAATTTACTCAAAAGGTGAAGAATCGATTTGAAACCGAAAATGATGTACCGTTGAATGAATTGATACATAGCAATATGGTTTCTGCTTACCACCGGGTTCTTCCTGATATCCTAAGGGGTACATAATCTGAGTTACGGCCTCCATAAATCTTGAGCTAGAACGGTCTAGCTGAAGACGTAAAAGATAGCGCTTCTTGGGAGGCAACCCAAGCTTTAATTCGTTCGTTTCTTTGATTTTTGCATGTTTTTGGGTCGTTTTGGTCAGTTTTTGAGTTTTCTGAATAAGTTTGGGGGTCGGGGATAATTTATTTTGAACTTATATGCATTTTTATACTAAAAAATAGGAAAGTACCAAAGTCGCGCGTGCGACCCGCTCGCGCAACAAGTCGCTCGCGCGGTCCGCTCGCGCGAGAGTCTCCCATAGACAAAAATTTTCAAGTTTTTTTATATGTAGCCTCAGTATCTACTCGCGCTTGAATTCGCGTGCGCGAGGGTTCCGCTCGCGCGGGCCGCTCGCGCGATCTCGTGTCTTAGAAACGTTTCTAAAAAAACAAATAAAGAGGCCTCAGGTCCACCTCGCAGAGGGATTCGCTCGCGCGAGGTGGGGTTTTTCCACTTTTTCTTGTTGTTCTTTTACCTTCTGTTTCCCACACCTGGTTAGTTATTTTCTTTTCTGTTTGTTCTTTTTAGTTCTTTTCATTTAAGTTTGTCTTTGTTTAGATAGTTGTGTTTCTATTGTTTTCTTTTCATTACGTTCTTTTATTTATAGTTTGGTTTCTAATATTATTAAAAAAAAAAAACCTTATATATTAGTTTTTATTAGTTATTTGTTTGTTTATTTTCTTTTGTTAAGTATTAACAAATGAAATAGTGCTTCGTTTGGAGCCTGATTGAACTTTGATTCCATATTATTATACATTCACCTGGTTTGTGTTTGCCGAGATCGAGGTAATATCGTTCCTTTCTTACCTACTCTCTGTTCTTTCGTTTTATTGTTTCATTGGGGACAATGAAAGGTTTAGGTTTGGGGGTATGCACACACAGGCACATTATTATGCACTATTTTTTTTAAAAAAAATTGATTCTTGTGCTTAAATAAACGATGATTACCGACGTTTTTGCAATCTTGATTCGATACTTCTTGTTATGTAACTATGATTGTTATAGAATGATAAACAAGAGAAGATGTGATTAAATATTTGCTGAAGTCATGTTGAGACGTTTTAGGTCATGTATCGTTCGAATCGTAGTTTTATATCATAGATTTGCACATAAACCTATGCACTGCATGTAGTCGCTTGAATACATGTTTGATGTGAACTATAATATGATTTGGATTTCTAGATAACACAAGGTGGAGACTAGACCCTGTGAGCTTTTGAGCCTATCTTTTCTGTTTTGAGGGTTATAAATACACATTGTGTTTGTCGAATTTCATTGAAATAGCGCATCTACTTGTTGTTTAGTCTCATTATTCTTGTTTTGGTTGATAGTCAAGTTAAAATATTTGTTATCATGCTAAATAATCTTCCGTCGTAAATATTGAATAACCATATAACCATAGGACATGATTATAGGCCCTCTTTGTTTATTACCGACCGATAAATGATAAAAATTTCCTTAGTTCGCCCTTTGAGCCGTTAAAATGCCACTTCTTTCTTTAATTACCATTATCCTTGTTTTTGCTCCGACTTGACAAACTTGGAGTTCACCACTGAGAGATTTGTCAACTTTTAGTGGTGTTAAGGCAATGTGTGATTGGGAAGAAGATGACAAGATGCTATTGGGGTAGTTGCTTAGAAATCAATGAATAATCATCCGACAAGCAAGAATTAAGAAGAAAAAAAAAGGTTGAAAAAAAAAAAGAAGAGAAAAAAATTGAAAAGACAAATCAAAAGAAGAGAATGAAATGATGAAGTTGGTGGAAGAGCGAATGAAAGAAATCGAACATGCCTTACAATGCCATTCTAAAACTACCTAATGAATCCTTTCTATCCTTTTCCATTGTCTGAGCCACATTACAACCTTTGAAAAGTCCTATTTGATCCTAGGAAACATGGTTTAAAAATGAAAACGATGGGAGGGGGATTAAAGCATGGTAATGATTAATTTTTCTGGATTGTTGGCATCCTATCCATGAGACTACTGTTCTTTCGTGTCATGCGTCTTTTTCCAGTAATATGTGAGGATTTCTCATTTTGAAAACATATTTCCTTTACTCACATATTTTAGAAAAATTACACCTGTTTCTGAGTGTTTCATTTTAGAGTGTAATTGACATTGTGAGATTCGTAGTCGAGACATAGTTAAATGGTTATCCGAAGTATATTCCATGTTCATGACATACTCGTGTTCATTTGACTACCACATCACACACGTGCGATTTTATGAGAAGCTCTATTGATTTATACGATGCATGTGCTTGAGATTGTTTTTCATGATTTAGGTGGATGTTTCATTATGTTTCTTTTGTTCGTTATTCTATTTCAAATCATTGTTTTATAATAAGGAGTATTCACTATTAGTTTTTTGTTCTTAATAAAAGTTGTTTTAAAATTTACAAGTTAATAAAGATGGTTGTGGGTGACTTGTTGATGAGAACCCTCACGAGACTTTACTCGTCCGACTAGGGACACCTAGGGGTTTAAAAGGCTTGTTGCATATGCTAAATGCAATCGTGGTCCATGCGAAAATGGAGTAGTATTTGTAGTAGTAGTTTTATTTTTCTTTTCTTTTTGCTCGAGGACTAGCAAAGTGTAGGTTTGGGGGACATGATCGGTGACGAATATTTGCCGTTTATAGTCCTAAAAATACGCTTTGTTAACCCATTTTATGTAGTTATTAGTTTTTTTTAATAAGTATTCTAAATTTTATAGGATTTGGAGCTTTAACTTGAAAATGCACAAAAATCCAATGATTAATGGCTTTGGAAGTCATTCTGGGCTCAAACGGTGATTCCGGTGAAAGCTGAATGCAGTAGCAGTCTTGGAAAATTGCATTTTTGGCAAAGAATACTTTGGATTTAAGAAATTTCTCTAGAGATATAAAATGTAGATCTTCGAGTTACGGACGCGTGGCTTCAAACGGAGAGTCAATCTGAGTTTTGAGCAAAACGTTATCGCAATTCTACGAAAGTCGCGTAGTGCAACGAAAAGAACCTCGCGCGAGCGACCTGTGAAAAAACCAAAAATGCGTATTTTATTAAATTAAAGTGCCCAGCGAAGGTGGTTTGCGCATATGACGTCCAGAAACGTAAAAACAGCTGTTTTAGTGCGATTTGGCTTAGGAAAGCTTCCTAAATCCTTCCAAATTCTATATAAATCCTACTCTAAATCAAATTTAGATATACAAATCATTACACACTATTATACACATCAATATACAACTATACTTTCAGCCATTGAAGAGGGGAAAGCAAGGAGAAGAAGAAGAAGACCAAGGATTTCCATGGCCTCCTCCATCAACCTCTTGCCATCTACCACTTCTATGGACAACTAGACTCGAGATCTAGGGTTTCAATGAAACCCTAGCCAAGTAATAGGATGTATTTTATGTTTTTATTTTAGTTTTATTATGAATGGATGACAGTTACATGTTCCGAGGATTTCTATAAATAAATCGTGCTTCTATTGATTAAAATCATTACTTTCAAAGTTTATTCTTGTCTTAGATCTATTTTGACTGTGATGTGCTCAATGATCTATGCTTGATGTGCTTGTTTAGATTATTTACATGTAATGGTGCTAAAATTGAATTGTGCTATCAAGTATCCGAATAGTCCATGCCTAGATTAGACGGATTATACCACAACCCTAGTTTAGTTTGGGATAATTCGTGCTAACCGAAGATGGATTATGTTGGTGCTTGAACCATAGTTATTTTCTTGACGGAGGAATTGGGCTTGTAGCTACAATTCCCCATTATCATCCAACTTAATAAGCTAAAATAATTCATAAATACCTTTATTATGAAGCTAGTGGTGGATTTGCAATCCTAGGTTCCTTAAACATATTTATAAAAACAAATATTTAATTTCTTTCATAATTTAGATTTACTTTTATTGTTATTAGTTTAATTCAAATTAAATCAAAATCTATTTTTCTTAAATTAGCTAAATTTAGGTTTTAAAATTAAAGCGCGGTAGTTAATCAATCTCTGTGGGTTCGACCTTTATTTCCACACTGCAAATCTTTTGAAAGTAAAGCATAAGTTAAGCATACTTTTATATCTTGATACTGACAACATCAGTAGTTAATGAAGATAATGAGTTAGTCACATCCCGCGTGCAGGCAGGGTGGCATGTTTGCATCGATTATCGAAAGTTAAATTGACCCACGAGGAAGGATCACTTTCCTCTTCCATTCATCAATCAAATGTTAGAGCGGTTGGCCGGCCATGCATACTATTGTTTTTTAGATGGTTATTCCGGTTGTAGACACCCCATTTTGACTTGCCCAAAAAAAGAAATAACTATCATAGAGGGGGCCCATCAGGCACGCTAATCGAGAAAAAGGAAGCTGGAGTCCTAATCAGAATATCTTAAGGTCAAATCAAGTTGTCGTCAATTTGAATACCCACTAGCATGGTTTCAAAAGCATGTCAGATTAGTTGTAGACACCTGATTTTTGCCCACCTACAAAGAGGCGGACAGATAATGAACATCGAGTCTGACGGGTGTGAAGAGCTCATAAATACAAGGTCCCTAGACTTCGAATTGTCAAAATCGGACCACGGGCGAAGAAATAATCATTGTTTAAAGTTCGGACGAATCTGCTATTTTGCTAAAGAGGGACCGGGATTACTTTTTTAGCTTTTCGAGTGTCAGAACAAGCATTTTTTATGACAGAATGGAAGTGCGTGACATTACCGAGGATTGTCTAAAATTTCATCTCAATTGAACACCGGATCTGGAAAAATTACTTTATCAGGCGTAGAAATCAAACGGGAAAATTCTATGTCATCGCCAGAGAACTTCAGAAGGATTAAAATTGATGCCAAAAATCCATATTTGTCAAGATGAAGAGCCTTCAGAAATTTCGTTGCCATCAAACGAAGAAAGTTGCAAAACTGCGATAAGATCGCTCACAAGCACGTCAATTTATACTGATAAATCATCAGAAAGCCTTGGTCTTCAAGATCAAATCGGCCGTGGTATTTCTGGTCTGGATTAAAACACCTTTTACATCGAGACGGAGAAATCCCTATAAACTTCATCCCAATCCGATACCAGAATCCAAAAAAAAGTGCATTTTAATTAACGGATTTGTCAAGACAGATGCTTAATACGAGTCATATAGTGTTTCAAGAATTTCATTTTTGCACTAATATTTCGCGTTTGTCGAGAGGGCCACAGAAGTCCAAGTTTTTGTCGCACTGCCTTCCAGAAAATTCAGAAGCGCGGCGCTTGTACAGATATTTAGATATTTTCTTTGCTTAGCGACTAAGTAATCCAAATCTGGGCCAATCGCACAATAGGAGTCACTTTCTGATTGCAGGAAAATACTCCTCACATCAAAATAAAGAGAACCATGTAATTTTGTCTCATTCTGACACCGAATTTCAGAAAGTGCACCTCGATTGGCGTGTTTTGTCAGAACTGGTGCCGAATGTGGGTCAAACAAAGTCTTAAAAATCCAATTCCAACTTCAAAATGATGTGTTAGTCGAGAGAACCCACCGGTCCAGTTTTCAACCGCGAAGCTTTTCGAAAATCCCAGAGAACGCGGTGCACACACACAATATCTAGATATTAAACTGATAAGAACAGATACTACACTTGATCTTAGCCAAAAGGCCGAGAAAGGTAATTGGTCCTAACGGCCAAATTTTGATAGGATTATTTGTAATTGGTCCTAACGGCCCGTGGGGTCCTTTTTGGCATTTGTGCTGTTTTCTTTTTCTTTAGGTTTGCCTTGATTGGTTGGTTTGCCTTCTTGTTGCATTTTGTTTGCCTTTGAATGTTCTTGTTGCTGTTTCATGTAACTCTTTGTTTTTTGAGGTCAGGTAGCTAGTTTAGCTTCTTGTCCTATTGTCTTGAGCTTATTGAGTTATCCTGGGGTATGCCACTTGTACAGTTTGTACATCCCTTTTTTGGAATATATTTACCATTTTCCGAAAAAAAATATATCTAGATATTTTATTACTTTATTATTATTATATTTTTAATTAATTATTTTTTAAATCAAAATTTTTTCCTATAAATAGGAGGTCCCCCTCTTCCAAAAAATTTGCCAATTCACTCTCTCCCTTAGGCTTTGTTTGGGAATCCCTAACCTTTCTCCTCTCCCAAGTCCTGTTTGGCTAGATTGACCAAATAAAATCCAAACTCCATCATAAGCACCTCTAATGTCATACATACAGTATACATACGTGCACTATTCATACGTATAGTACTATTCATACATACGAGCACTATTCATACATACAGTATACGTACGGGTACTATTCAAACGTACGATTTACATCTTGACTATTTCGGCCCTTCCGGACCCAACCATAACGTCCATTTAAGTCGATTTTGTGTCAAAATACGACTTGGGCCTTCTCGAATTATTTCCGCAATGTTTCTCGAATTTCTTTCATTCTTTCTCAACAAATAACGACTGAACTTCAATAATCGCCTCTGCACAAGTAACATCCCTAACTCATAATCTTAGTGGTCTGGGCTCCCTATAAATCCACTGGTCGAGTATTCTATCTTTTTCTTTTTTTCTTTTTTTACCAGTCGGAAGGAGACCTTCGAACTCCACCCGATTGGACTTTTAATCCTGCGTCAGCTGGAAGGAGATCTAATGACCCACCCGGCTGAACTTTATCAAACTGTTATATCTTATGCCAGTCGGAAGGAGGCCTCAAATTCCACCCGATTGGACTTTATATCCTGCGTTAGCCGGAAGGAGATCTAATGACCCACCCGGCTGAACTTTATCACACTGCTATATCCTGTGCCAGTCGGAAAGAGACCTTCGAACTCCACCCGATTGGACTTTATATCATGCGCCAGCCGGAAGGAGATCTAATGACCCATCCGGCTGCACTTTATCTCTTATTATAGATTTTCGTTGATAAAATCAGGAAACACAAAAAATGATACTTCTCTCCATTTGCATAGGGCACTGACCCATACTTCTGGTATCCATTTTTACCTTTGGGCACCGACCCGTACATCCGGTAAAACTTTTACATCACCTTTTTTACATCACCGGGCACCGACCCATACTTTCGGTACACTCTTTTTTCACTGGGTACCGACCCGTACTTCCGGCACCTTTTTCAAAGCACTGGGCATTGACCCTTACTTTCAAAACACTTTCTCACTCACATGGGCACCGACCCTTACTTTCAAAACACTTTCTCACTCACATGGGCACCGATCCTTACTTCCAAAACATAAAACAAAAAGACAAAAAAATCATATAAACAAAAAAAAAATACAAAATACGCATCGCACGGTTGATCTACTCTGTCTTTTACTCAAAACACTCTCTAATAACTCATTATTTTCTCAAGGTTAAAGTCTAGGACTACACCGTACAAGTTAAAGTTCCTAGCTACACCGAATTTACTCAAACATTATTTTATACACTCACGGTCTAGATCGACCAAACACCCATACATATATACAGCACAAAACTACGTATGGCTTGATTCTCGAGTCGAGATACGTATGCAACCCTTACTCGGGTGCGGCCATAACTATTTTCTTTCAAACTATCTCGTGTCGAGATACGTACATACTTTCAAACTCTCTCGAGTCGAGACGTATACATATTTTCAAACTATCTCGTGGCGAGATACATATACATAATTTCAAATTATCTCATGGCGAGATACGTATACATACTTTCAAAACTATTTCGTGTCAAGATATGTAAATTGGCAATCGCGTGTCACGGATACTCGAATCTAATTCTTGTATCTATACTCTATTACTTCGTACTTACGCCCCGTTACTATGAAAATCACTAAAATTGGCAACCGTGTGTCACGGATGCTCGAGGGTGCCTAACACCTTCCCTCGGCATAATCGAGTCCCCGAACCCACTTCAAGAACTCTGGTTTCTCATGACTATTCGAGTCACACTTTTAAAGGGCCTTACTGTTCCAAAACATTTTTCAAAAGTCAAAGATGATCATGTCGATTGTCTTTGCAGGGATCCTAACTCCCGAATAAGTGTTAGGTGGCGACTCTGAACTCTTACTTGGCCCTACTCTCACTTTTCATACACCTCACCTACTTTCACGCATCTCGACGTAAACGGTAGCGACCCACGAGGGGACTGCCCCCCACCTTTGGGGCGGGCGCGACACCGGTTATAACCAAATTCCAGTGGATCCTGCAAATCAAGAAAAGACCACTTTTACTTGTCCTTTTGGGACATTTGCATATCATCGTATGCCATTTGGGCTATGTAATGCACCAGCCACCTTTCAGCGATGCATGATTTCCATCTTTTCTGATATGGTAGAACGCTTCCTTGAGGTTTTTATAGACGATTTTTCTGTGTTTGGGTCTTCATTTGATGAGTGTTTGCACCACTTATCTCTTGTTCTGGAAAGGTGTAGGGAAAAGAATCTTGTACTACATTGGGAGAATTGCCATTTTATGGTACAGAAAGGGATTGTACTTGGACATGTGATATCAAACAAGGGAATAGAGGTTGATAAGGCCAAAGTTGATTTGATCTCCAACCTACCACCTCCAAGGTCGGTCAAAGAGATACGTTCTTTTCTAGGCCACGCAGGTTTCTGTAGGAGATTTATTAGGGATTTTAGCAAAATTGCTAGACCTTTGAGTAACCTTCTTGCTAAAGAGGCCACTTTCGTTTTTGATGCTCCATGTCTTCAAGCATTTAAGACTCTTAAATCTGCTTTGACTTCTGCACCTATCATTCGATCGCCAGACTGGAATTTACCATTTGAGATCATGTGCGATGCGTCTGATTATGCTGTAGGTGCAGTGTTAGGGCAGCGAGTTGATAAAGTTCCCCATGTGATCTATTATGCTAGTAAAACTCTAAACGACGCTCAACTTCATTATTCGACCACAGAAAAAGAGTTGCTAGCAGTCGTATTTGCCCTGGATAAATTCAGACCCTATTTGTTGGGATCCAAAGTTGCTGTTTACTCTGATCATGCTGCTTTGAAATATCTTTTGTCTAAAAAGGATGCTAAATCGCGGCTCATACGTTGGGTCCTTTTGCTTCAAGAATTTGACTTCGAGATACGTGATAAGCGTGGCTGTGAAAATGTTGTGGCGGACCACTTGTCTAGACTTGTTGTAGAGTTCATAGATAATTCATTGCCTATAGGTGAGACATTTCCTGATGAGCAGCTTATGCACGTCTCTCAGTCACCTTGGTATGCTGACACTCTTAACTATCTTGTCACAAGCCAACTGCCAACACATTGGTCTAAACAAGACAAGTCCAAATTTCTAGCCGAGGTAAAATACTTTTATTAGGATGATCCATACTTATTTAAATATTGCCCAGATCAGGTCATTAGGAGATGTATTCCTGAAATTGATCAACTTAGTATCATCTCTTTTTGTCATGATCAACCATGTGGAGGGCATTTTAGTGGAAAGAAGACTGCTGCAAAGATTCTGCAATGTGGATTATATTGGCCGTCTATTTTTTGTGACACACATTCTTATTGTATGGCTTGTGAGAGATGTCAAATGCTAAGGAGTATAACACGTAGGAATATGATGCCCCTTAATCCCATTCTAATTGTTGAAATTTTTGACGTGTGGGGAATCGATTTTATGGATCCATTTCCTAATTCATATGGCAATCTATATATTTTAGTGGCTGTGGATTACGTGTCCAAATGGGTGGAAGCTATAGCATGCAAAACCAATTACCATAAGGTGGTACTTAAATTTTTAAAGGAAATAATTTTTGCACGTTTTGGTACTCCTCGGGCAATGATTAGTGATGGTGGGTCTCACTTTTGTAATAGACCTTTTGAAAGCCTAATGAGTAAATATGGGGTGATACATAAAGTGTCGACCGGCTACCACCCTCAAACAAGTGGGCAAGTTGAGATATCCAATAGGGAAATCAAAAACATTCTAGAAAAAAACAGTTAACCCTAATAGAAAGGACTGGTCTTTGAGGCTTAGTGATGCATTATGGGCGTACCGTACAACGTATAAGACTCCTATTGGTATGTCTCCTTATCGACTAGTGTATGGAAAAGCATGTCACTTGCCTATAGAGCTTGAACATAGAGCCTTTTGGGCTATTAAACAGCTTAATTTTAATATAGATCAGGCAGGTAATCACAGAAAACTCCAGATTGACAAGCTAGAAGAGATTAGGAATGATGCATATGAGTGTGCAAAATCATATAAGGATCGAATGAAAAGGGTTCATGACCAAAGTATTCTTCGTAAATCTTTTCACCCCGGTCAAAAGGTCCTTCTCTATAATTCTCGTTTGCATCTATTCCCAGGTAAGTTAAGGTCTCAATGGTCCGGTCCTTTTATAGTTCGTACTATGTATCCTCATGGGGCTGTTGAGATTCAAAATCTAAAAGATGGTAATGTGTTTAAAGTAAATGGACAACGTTTTAAACCATTTCTAGAGTTGCCCGATAGAGAAGTTGAGATCATGTTTCTGGATGACCCCATTTATCAGGACTAAAAAAAAAAGTGATCACCATGTATTTGTATATTATTTTTTTAGTAGTTTTTTTTGTTATTTCTTTAGTTTTAACATTGTACTAATCCTTAATTTGAGTTTGTCTCATGACACATTGCAGTTTATGGAAGGGTGGTGCAAGTTTTTTCTTTTCTTTATCTTTTTCTTCGTCTTAGTTAACATGCATTTTTATTTTGAGTTTTGATTCACAGCTTTTGCAACATCTTGGAAGTTTATGGTACTATCTCTCCCTTTACCTCATTACTTGGATTTATTTTTCTGTTATGCCGTTCAACATTGAGGACAATGTCTAATTTTGGTTTGGGGGTAAAAGGGTTAATCGATGTGTGATTCAAGTTGGGGCTGTCATTTTTTTTTATAAATTTAATTAAGTTTTAATTTTAAAAAAAAAAAGAGAAAGAGAGAGAGAATTGAAATGGTATTTTTGCAGAAGTTTGTTTTCTATATCATCCTTTTCTAGACACATTTTTTGTTTTAATTTATGCTCAGGATTACATTATGAACATAGCCGTATTGATTTAACTTGAGATGGATGAATGTACATGAATTGAGTGAGAACTTGAAGAAAACTAGTGGAGACTTATTAACCCTTGTGAGTTTTTGTGCCATTCTATTTTTGTTGAGGGCTATATGATAATCCATAATTTTCTTTCAACGAGCATTCTTTTCGAATGATTTCAGTATTCCTGGTTTCGGTCTAGTACTGAGAACGACATTAAAATTGGCTTATTACACCAGAAGTTCCTTAGTCTATTCAAGGCATAGAAATAAACCATATGAAACTTAGGAAATGATTGAGGCCATCTTTGGATCGTTTGAGCTTTCAGGCCTACCCCTGTTATAATTATCATTGTCACCTCATTTGAGCTTAATTGTGAGTTTAATTGTAACATTTTTCTTTTGTTAGCCCCACTAACCCATGGCCTGCTCCAATTTTGGAATTTGTACACATAAACCTATTGCCCTGAGAAATTTGTTAGGGATTATTGGGTGGTACTCGATGTGTTGCAAATAAATCATGTATCCAAATGAGTATTATTGGAGTATGGGTGGTAAAAAAAAAAGAAGCTGGGAAAAAAGAGTTGATTATCCTTAGCTCAACCCAAATAAGTAAGAAAAAAAAAAAGGAAACTTTGGGGTTGTGACAGAGGAAAAAAAAAACCAATAGAAAAAAAAGAAGAAGCAAAAGAGGGAATAAATAGCAATGATGTATATCTATGTTTTGAGGGGATGGACAGTAAAAAAAAAAGAAGAAGGTAAAGCAGAAAGAGAAGAAGCGAGAAAATAGTTTCCGGTGGATTACTTGAAGACCTCTAGCATTTCTCAGGAAGTGTGTGCATATCGTTATCCCTTTTCTTTGTTTCACCTTGTCCTTGGCCCCATTACAACCCATGAAAAAGTCCTACTTGATCCTAGGGGTAGTGTGGCTAAAATGTTGAGAATAGATGAAGAGGAACTATGGTGTTTGATTCAACGTTCTTATGTAAATGACATCTATTCCCTGAAATCAACATTGTTTTTCTTGTTAATTTTTTTTTAATATATGTGAGGTACATTGCATTGTCTAGTTTCTGCTCACATATAAACTAGGGATAATACATGAGCCAATTTCAGAGCGAATTTTATTTTGAGTGCTACATCCTGTGAGATTTGAAGTTGAAGCGTAATTTATGATTGTTATTATTTAATTTGTGTATGTTTTGAAATTCAAAGGTTATGTTAATATTGGCTAAGCGCGCACACTCTGAGCATAAGTTGATTGGAGATTTCTAGCATTGGATGATGTTAAAAACAACTCTTGTATTTTTGTTAGTTTCATGAAAAATAGAGTAACAGTTGAGATGTTTGTGGGTATCATCACTGGAAACCCTCACGAGACTATACTCGTCCTTTAGGGGGAACCTAGGGGTTTAAAGGCTTGTTGCATACGCTAAATGCAATCGCGAGACCTGCGAAAGTGGTGTAGTTTAGAAATCTTTTTCTTAGTTCTATTTTTGTTTGCTAGAGGGCTAGCAACATTTAGGTTTGGGGGTATTTGAAATACACAATATTGTGTATTATTATATCTTTAATCTTTATTTTGTTAGACCAATTTAATATATTATTTAGTCTTATTATGTTTATTCTCATATTTGGTAGGAACCCCAAAGGTTTGGGTGGAAAAAGGAATTAAAATGGAGCAAAAAGAGGACAATAAGAAGTAATGTACAAGAGTGGAAATGCACCGCGAAGCATAGAATTATTTCTTACCATTGGACTTCAATTGTGCCTCTTGAATTGTCTGCCCAACAAAGACTCTTTCAAGCCTTACCCGTACAAGATGGGGTCATGGAGAATATTATATTACTCGTTTTAATTTAGGAAAGTAGGTTGGGGGGAATTACTTTACTCTTATATACATATATATAGAGACAAATATATACACACAACCAGAGAGAGGGAGGCGCACGGCTGTAGCTTTACAACATATTTTTAGTTGCTTTTCTCTTTAGATCACTAGCTTGTGCAAAGGCCTTGTTTGGCGTTTGGATTTCTTATGCTTTCGTTTGGAATTTAATTCAAGAACAAGTATCTATCAATTTTGCTTTTCGATTATTTATTCATGGATTCAAGTAAGCATTGTTTATTTTATTGCTTTGCTTTTATTTACAAGTATGATAGGCTAAATCAATTGCTAGGGTTAGAGATGAAGTTACATAGTTGACTGTTTATGATCATTCATGTGATTTAATTTCTCCATAGTCTATTGTGCTTAAATGATATAAAATTCTTCTTATTTAGTTGTCTATTTTAATCGAGAAAAAAAATTAGAATTAGATTTTTATTGTATTTTGTTGGATTCAACCTATGATTTGTTGGAAGCGGATATAGGTTGTATTTCAATTGATTCAGTGAATGTTTTAATTCTATACCTTTGTTTGACAGAAGAAGATTTAAGTATATGAAAATAAATAAAAAGGGCTTTCATGTGTTACCATCCACAATAAAAGAGTTTTGCCACCAATTTATTGTGTAGAAAATAGGAGGAATTACTGAACATGAATATTATAAATATCAATTATGTAATGGATTCTGATACCCTAGTGTTTCAATTATCCAATTTAGTTCACTTTCATTACCTGCAATTCTAGTTTTCATTGATTTGAGAAACAAGCAAACTTCTAAGCTAGATTAGGAACCTCAATTTTAGATTAGTTAGTTTTCAACCACGTTCTATCCGTTCAAGTCCCTTGGGTTCGACCTCGTTCTTACCGTGTCTATACTCCAATAGATTCGTGCACTTGCGAGTGATTAAAATTTGCACATCATATTTATTAAAAATACTTCTAAGTACTGATTTCACAGTATAGGTATATTTATATATTTAAATCCCTTTTCGGGTATTTTCGGGTATATGTTATTTTCAATAATTCATAATGAATAATCTAGGACTCCGAAAATTACGCGGTCAGTTCCCAGAGTCTTAGAATAACGTCTAGAACATTCTCTTAAAGTTTGGTGACTTTTCGACTCGGTCGAAAATACAGTCTGTCTTTTAGGGCCCGCATTAGTATAGACCCTACCTTTTACCTCGTAAAACGCGACGGACTCCGATTTGAGTCTAGTCAATGGCGTTGGACTTAGAATGACACGTAGATCACTACCTTGAGGTTTATAACCTCATTTGGTAAAATTACCATTTTGCCCCTATGGTTGTACTCATACATTATTACTGTTTATTCTGTTTATTGTTGTAGAACTTGGCGATTATCTGCTTTTCAAGGATCGGCGACCGAGGTGAGTTTCCTAACCTCACTCTAATCCTAATAAGATTAATATAAGATGTTTAAAAGTTATTTGTATGATGTTTTGTATTAGTAATATGTTGATTTATGATGCTACATGTATTCCAATAATTGTATGGCTATGCGAAGCCTGTTATGGTAGTGCTATCGCGTACGTGAGCATGTTAAGGGTTTTATCTATATGATTATTGGTATATAATCCATGTTATGTGATTCATATGTTATATGTTATGTTTTTGCTGCTAACTGTTAAAGGCACATTTTATGATGATTATTAACTGGATTAGATAACGCATGCTATGTTAATAATAAAGAGAATGAAAGTGGTTTTGCACATGGGTATCGGTAGTGGACTCACTTGCATTTCATGACATATGTTAGCATGCATTGTATGAGAAAGAGAGGTGTTTGATGAGAATGTGAATGAGATGAGATATGTGAATGTGAAGGAGATGTGATTGCTAGATCCGATGGATCAACGGCTGACGACGTCCGGTGATGCGCATACGTGGTTGAAGACGTCCCATGTATCGTTGAAGACGTCCGGTTAGTGCTCTAATATACTTCTCAGCCATGTAGACGACCGATGAGAGTATACAGATGGTTGAAGACGTCTCATGTGCCAGTTCCATTGTTTACAGATAGTGTGCGCCGTGAAGACGTTCGGTGGCCTATCAAGGGATGAGTATGAATTGGTTGTTATAGCAGGTTATCATCCTTGATGTATCGAGTGTTGTCAAGTGGATGAGAAAGAGAAAGTGAATGATGAGATTGAATTGATGAGTAAAATGGTTTTGTTCGAAATGATTTGGTTTGGAAAGTTTTGGTTTTAAAATGAAATGGTTTTGAAAAGTATCTGTTTTGAAAAGCAAGTGTCTTTGGAAAGAGTTGGGAGTAAGTCACATCAGTCATGCATTTGCACGCACAAGGATAAAATAAGGAGAATGTATTCTATGATATTATGTTTATCAGTCTACCAGTCTTGTTGAGACCTTTGCTATGTCCGTGGTGAGAATGTGTCTTTTGATAAGAGATTAACCATATCTTAAGATACTAAACTATGACGTGAGTCGAGAGATGTTTTGTATTTGTTGATTATTGTGCAGTTGAGACTCTCACTCAGCCTTGTTCCAAGGCTGATGGCATGTTACACCCTGGGCATTCGTATGCCCAGAGTGTTGCAGGTTTGGAGATAGATAGAAGAGTTCAGGATGCAGTGCCGTGGAGCCAAGGAGAATAAAGCATTGCCGAAGATCTGATAGATAGTTTCTCAAGTTTTTAAGCTTATGTAAATTGTTTAGTATGGCCTCTTGTATTAGAATTGAAGTATTGTAACTCTTGTTTATTTTCCGCTGCTATATTTATACTCTGATAAGTTTAGGTCATGCTTATGCTCTAACATTTCTCTTATGATTGCATTGTACGAAGTTAGAAGGACAGGACGGTTAACAAACTAGTCACGTGTCTACGGACCCAGAAAGGAAAATTTTTATTTTCCCTATTTTTGGCTTACTCCGGGGCGTGACAACATTTCAGGACAGAACGGTAGTTTCTTTCAATGTGGTGGCTGTGGCTCCAACCCCGAATAAACATAAATGAATACTTACCGGTCGGATTTCTTTGGTGAGTCAGCCCTCCATAAAAGTTAGTGGACCCACCATCCTGTAATATAAACCAAGCAAACAAGTCCGTAAACAACATTTCCACATTCTAACTTAAACGTCGCATTCATTATTCCAAACTTATCAGTCTTCTAAAATACTCCATTGTCATTATTTATTAGCCTTTAATTTATCTTTGTGTTCCCTAGGTTCACCACTTGGCCACCCTCCATGGTACAGCTCACGCATATATCCCATATGTGCTCGGACATATTACCAACACCCACTCCGATGCCAGTTTGGTTGGGGTATCAACCAAACCAGGTATACACAACGGACGACTGGTCAATATGTCAAGACATCTATACAATATAAGTCGAGCATAAGGCTTTGGCCAGCTTGATCACACAGCCACTGGAAAAAAGTACACTCAACAAGTCTTAAGCCAACTCGATCACGAAGCCACTGGCAAAAGAGTGCGAGCTACCAAAAACAATAACACAACAACGGAGAGTAGTGAACACTAAGGTCTTTTCCCAGTTTCTTACCATCTATGTTAATTCACATAAGTACCCATTCATGAGGGTTTAATCACGTCATTAACCACTTCGGGAATTTATCATTTATTCCATAGATTATCATTATCCGATTATTCACGAGAAGGCCTTTTTTTTTGCCAAAATTCTATTCAAGTCTCTGGCGTAGTATTTTCATAATCATTATTTAATACCACACATAGAATAAGTTGGGGTTTCTTAACACATAACATATAAAATCGACACTCAACAATACTATTTAAAATAGTCCCAAACAGACCCTTATATTAAACAGTCCCAAAACCAACATGGACTGAAATTATTACTCATAATAATTCCGCACAAAGAAACATCTCTAACAATTTTCATAAACATACATTCGAAATTCGGAGTTAACATTCACTGCTACTGTAATATAAATTTTCTGCCCAAACGGTGCAGAATTGGGAAAAACTCTATTAGGTAAAAGTTGTGCAGAATTGTGTTTCCTACAGGCCTATGCGAACAGAATCATGAAAACTCTAATGTATGATTTATTATGAATTTTCTACTCAAATCTGATCCGTGAAAACCCCAAATCCGAAAATTGAATAATTGCTCAAATGTATATTCAATGCTCATCTATAAATCTCAAATCACAACTTCAATCATTGTAAAAAAAAAAAAAAACAAAATCTCATAATCCATAACCATACTAATTTAATATTCTATACATTTAAATTTTCAATCAAACGAGATTGAAAGAAAATAACAAGTTAACTCACCGATTTAGGGCTTCAATGTTGATGATGATTTCGCAAAACAATATTTGGGGTTCCTCTTATCTTCTCTTACTCTATTCTTCTTTTTCTTCTTCTTCTTCTTCGTCTTCTTCTTCTTCTTCTTCTTCTTCTTCTCTCTCTCTCTCTCTCTCTCTCTCTCTCTCTCTCTCTCTCTCTCACACACACACACACACACACACACACACAAATGTATGTTCTCTCTTCTTCTCTTTCCTTTTTTTTTGTTAATATAGGAGATAGGGTTTCAATATATGTATATGTATACTACACACACAACACATGTCAATAAAATACACACAAATATATAAATCCCGTTTTTTGTCTAAGGGCCTCACAAAAAGGTTTTATATGGGCCCGAAAATGTATTCTAAAGTGACAAATAATTAGCTCAATGGGTACCCATGACCCCGAGCACTAAATTTCTATGTTAAGCACACTACCTGACATACTAACGACCCGTACACGCTACTTCAATATTTTTATTAGATGTCACTAAGATACATACACATAGTTAATGTCTAATACTTGAAAATAATAATTAAAAATTTACTAAAAGTACTTAGAAAATTAGGGTTGTTATAGAGGGTCTCAACTCGGAATTAGAATGGTTCTCAGAAATGAAGACATTGTCAAGAAGGAAAACGAAAGAAGAAACTAACCTAACAAGCCTGAAAGGTAGGCTTAGATCACCAGAACTTCTCACGAGATTCGAATAAACCAGAAATGGAGAAGGAAGGGGAAGTAGAAGCGAGAACGATAAGACATGGATCTATATAGGTTATGCAAATATTCAAATTTTAAAATATCTCCGTCACTTCGTCTGCCTTAGAATAAGTGTCGTCGTTTCAATGACTTAGTTGTGACACACCACGCGTAGGGATCATCATGAATCCTTGCATTTGATAAAAATTGGCGGCAGCCATGATTCGGCCACCTGCCTTGATCAAGTGTCTAGAAGTCCTTGATACACGTGAGCTCAACTATGGACTTGTAGGTGGAATAGATGATGCGACCAAAGTTACATCACGAATCGCCACATGACACGTGGCACATGACTTACAGTTGGACCTCAACTTATAGGTCTGCATGGCAAAGTTAGGCCTACATTGCCCACATAGGCCGGACCTAGGGCGTTCCCAATAGCTTTATGGGCTAGCCCGGAGCGGACCAAACCATTCCAAGCTCCGCAAAACAGCCCATCAGGACCTTTGGTTCAGCATAGAGTCTTCGGGTATGAGTCCCGATGAGACTATGAATGGATTCTTGGATAAGACCGAAAGGGAATTAGGAGATATCTCCTAAATAGATCACGCTGCCTCATAAAAGAAGGGAAGAGATATCGACATATATCTCCTAGACTTATTACAATTAGTTACTTTAGCAACCAATTAGGACTCAAAGACATGTGCTTGGGCTAAGCTAGGACTATCCATCTAGCTAAAGCCTAATCCAAGTACAATTACACCACAAAGAAGTATAAATACACTAATAAGTTACGCTTGTACACACACTCTTGAATACTTAATATTCTTTCTCCTAACTACACACACACTCTTGGGTACACATCCATCACCTTTCCATTACAAGTATTCGAGGGGCAATCAACCAATCATCGCCCAGTATAGTTTTGGCTAGCTACATCACATAGCATAGAACAAAAAGATACTAATGCTAATTTAGAATGTCAATTTGGTGAATGAACAAAGCCCCTATTGCTGACTGTGAGTATGTTTCATAACCCAATTAAGTGTTGAAAATGAAAAATTTCAGCAGTTATTTCTTTCAATGTGTTTGATAATATATAAGAGCTCACCACTAAACATTGAAAAAATAGCAAAAAATTACTAAAAAATTTAAGTAGAAAAATTCTACTGAAAAAAATCACTAAATGTAATATGTTATCTATCAAAACTAATCTACTTCTTCACTATTACATCTAAGCTTAAAATTTTCAGCACTTAAAATCCAACATTTATTATTATTTAATTTTCAGTTTTATCAAATAGGACCTATGTCTATTTTCAACAATTTACATATCAAGCACCAACAAATTTAAATTGAATGAAAATTTGCCAAAATGAAAAATAAATAGTCCATCATTATGAGAGAGAGACAGGGAGAGAGTATTAGCCAAACAAACCAATACCACTCCCATAGAAAAAGAAGAAGGAAAATATTATTGACCTCCCCTGAAGTTTAGCCTAATATCAACGACCTACTCTGGGTTTTAAATAATATCATTGACCTCCCTTATTTTTAAACCTATGTATCACTAACCTCTATTGTATTAATGGTACTGGATGGAATCTTGTGATGCCAATAAATTTTAAATGTGAACTGACATTGTTGTCCTTATTTTGACTAATTGACCAAAATAACCTCACAAGTTTGTGTCAAATGACATAAATGCCCTCACTTTATATATTTCACTTGATAAATTCACACCTAAAAATGCCTAATGTGAGGGCATTTATGTCACTTAGTGTTATATCATAAAGATTCTTTTTGCTCATCAATGGGGTCTCAACCCTGCTCAAGCAAGAACTTTGAAGATAAATGGAGCAACATATAATTACTGGGATTATGTTGAAGCATGGCATAAAGCATTCTTATACAAAAATCCCACCAAGAGTCATACTTGGCTCTTTGTTATTAATGATCAAATTCTTAAAGCTGGCCTTAAAACATTTCCCAACTGGTTTTATCACTGGTGTGAAAAAATGGGTCCAGAAATTGGCATTGTCCCTCAAGATATTTTGGATTATTTCCAAGTTTGGTACATCAAGATCCAGATCTAATGTAATTAATACAGAACTTGTTGCGTTTGACCAAACGGAACAACTTAATCAATGGACAATACCATCCATCTCTAAAAAACAAATTTATAAAAGTGGTAATTTCACTTTTTACTCTCTTGGATAATAATATCTTGTAGAGTTTTAAGATGTTTGAAATGCTGATCAATAGATGATGAAAAAACTAAAATATCATCTATGTAAACCAAACAGAATTCAGAAAAAGGAATAAAAATTTCATTCATAATATTTTGGAATTCTGATGGAGCATTTTTTAATCCAAAAGGCATAACATTCCATTCAAAGTGGCCAAAAGGAACTGTGAATGCTGTCTTATATCTATCTTCTTCTTTAATCTGAATTTGCCAGTATCCAGATTTTAAATCAAATTTAGAGAAGATAGTAGCATTATAAAGTCTATCCAGAAGATCTTTTTTATTTGGAATAGGATATCTAATCCATTGAAGGGCTTCATTTAATGGTTTATAATTATCCACTAATCTGGGTCTCCCTCTTTCTTTCTCAGCATTTTTATTAACATAAAAAGATGTACAACTCCAAGGTGAATAGCTTTTTCTTATGAGCTTTTTATCTAAAAGTCCCTGTATCTCTTTTTTACAGAGTTCTAGTAAATCAGAATTCATTTGACTAGGTCTAGCCTTAGTATGAATCTGTGATCTTTCATCAAACCCTTGTTTATAAGGAAGAGAAATTATATGTCTTATCCATATCTTCTTCATTGTACGGATCTTGTGCTTCTCCTGCTAAGCAACTAAAAGAATTATCCTGAGTTGCTTGGGAAGATTGACCCAGGTCTTCTTTAGTCTGGCTCTGTGTATGCTGACTAATTCTTTGGACCTGAGATGCTAAAAACTGCTCTTTCAGAGTTTCCATTACTTTAACATAAACTTCTTCATGAGAAAGGAGTGGATTATTCCCCCTAATGGAAGCGAATAAGAGCTCAAACATGTTAAGATGTGTGGCCACAGAAGAGGCTTTTGCCATAAATTCATCTGCCTTTAGCAAAAATTTGCTTGGAGACTAAGTTCTTAATATCTTGCTTTAAGATATGTTTGGCAGCACTGCAATCTATGCGAAGAAGAAATGTTTGGTTAAGTAAGTCATCTTGAAATTTAGTGACACATTTAACAATAGAAAACATTTCTTTTTTAATTGTAGAATAGTTTAATGAAGAATCTTTCCAAATTCCAGAAGTGAATCTCAAAAGTTCTTCTTTATTGGTTGTGGGATTCTTTTGTTTGAGAATTCCCCCATAACCTATATTTGAAGCATCAGTTTCAACAATTTTGTCCCATTTAGGATTTGCTAATCCTAGACATGGTAGATGTTTTACTCTAAGCTTAATTCTTTGAACTGCTTTAGTGTGTTCCAAAGTCCATGGCACAGGATTCTTTTTGAGTCTTTGATGTAAAAGAGCACAATCATGAGCCAATTTATTATAATGATCCCCAATATAATTAAGACTGCCCAAAAATCTCTGTAATTGGGTTTTCTCTTTTAATTCATCAGGGAATTTAGAAGCAAATTCAATACTTCTATCAATGGGAATAACTTTCCCTTTATTAATATTAAAACCAAGGAATCTGATATTTGTTTTGAAGAGTTCCATTTTTTGGGCTGAAAGTACAAGACCATTATGGATAATAATATCTTGTAGAGTTTTAAGATGTTTGAAATGCTGATCAATAGATGATGAAAAAACTAAAATATCATCTATGTAAACCAAACAGAATTCAGAAAAAGGAATAAAAATTTCATTCATAATATTTTGGAATTCTGATGGAGCAGTCTTCTTTGCATGATTTATACATAATTGTATTACTTTCACCTTAAGTTCAGGATCAGTAATATTGTCAATTATATTTATCATTTCACTTTGATCTGAAGTGAGAACATTCAGGGTGAGTCCATTCATAGTAGCAATAGACTTCCAATAATCTGCATCAGGGCATCCGTTAGCACAGGATGAAGATGGTATTTGTTCCTCTTCCTCTTGTGAATAAAAACCATCATCCTCAGGGATGTCCTCTTCCTCAGATATTTCTGGAGAAGTATTTAATAAAATTTTATAGAGTTGAGCCTTTAGGCCTTCATCCATATTTAACTCTGCTAATTTCTTTTGAGTAGTACATTTATTAGCCAAATGTCCTACTTTACCACACTTCCAACAAACCCTTTTATCAGCAGTAGTTGCTGGTTTCTTATTAGAAGGGTTATTGTTTCTATGAGGTGGTTTAGTATTTTTAGGATTGGAATTAGTATTCCTTCTCCTATTAGGGGGTGATGGCCTTTGGTTGTTCTGCCTGTTATTCTTTGTAGGCATAATTGGCATATCAATTCCCCATTGACCACAAAAATCTCCTAGCTCTTTTTTACCAGTGAGATTTTGTTTACGCATCTGGTATTGTAATTTCATGTCATTACAAATACCTAAACCAACTTGAGTACAAACACCTAGGATCTGTCCATAATTTAGGCTATCATATGGAACATTGTATCCATCATGAAGATCTCTAAGTCTTTGTCTAACCTTTTCTGCAAATAATGGTGGAAGACCATCAATAAATCTTGCCTTCCAAAATTCATTATTAGCATCAGGTCTTTGCATAACTCTACAGATAAATATATCTTTATACCATCTGTAATGAGTTAAAGAGGGACATCTAAGATTCATAAGGAGTTCTCTACTCCTTTCCATTCTTTGAGGATTACTACCGATAAAGTGATCGATAATAGTTTGAACAAGAGTGATAACATCATCTGGTACCATAATAGGTGCTCCATTTACTGTTTCCACTTTAACTTTGTCCAGAATCTCATTACGTTGGGGTGTTGTTATAACATTATCCCACCAACCTTTAAGACATCCCGAGAAACCATTTGTGATAATTATTGCAGTATCTTTTTCAGAATTATCACAATGTTTACTCATACCTGCCCACATGAGCATCCTATGGATGGTTTCAAAAATTTGATATTCAGTTAAACCATCAATATTCCATTCCACAACTTCTTTTCCAGTATAAGAAGTCTGATACCTAGAAAATTCTTCAAATAGAAGATCTTGAGGAGAAGGTCTATTATAATAATGAGGAAGACTCTCATGATTATAATTTATTTTATTAATTTGAGAAGGAGAACTTTCCTTAAAATTATTTTCCATAATATGAAAGTTTTCAAAGAAATCTTCTTCTCCCGATATTTCTTCTTCAACAATATTTTCCTGCGTAGTACTAGGAGTTGTTGATAAAACATTTAAAGAAATACCTTGTATTTTCTTTGTTAGAAGATCAATAAATTCTTCTTCTTCTTTTCTAGTAGAAGTACGGAATCTGTCCGGTTGAAGAGCAGGTTTAAAAGTAGCTGCTTCAAATTTTGAAATACGTTTGCTACTTTCTGCTTTTTCAGGAATACTCAAACTTTTTATAGTTTTTTCTTGTTCTTCAATTTTATCTTCAATTCTGGATAATTGGGCCTCCATAGATTCTATGGATCTGTTTGTCCAATTATTCTGATGAGCTAAATGACTGTTGAAAATTGTGTCAGCAGCTCCACCAGTTCCAGATTTACTTATATAAGCAACTGCTTCAAGATCTCTATCATTTGATCTGAAGTCTATGTGAATAGGAGGAGGATGTAAACTTTCAAAGAAGCCTTTATCCCCATGAAGTCTCCATTTGGTTGAACTAATGGTATTTAAAACTTTTTGAGAAGGGAACCATTGGTTAAACCAATCAACAAACCATATGATAGTTTGTTTTTGATCTAGATCTTTATAATATAAATTTTTTATAAGATCTAAATCTTTTTTATTAAAGATTTTGAAATATTCTTGCCGGAATTCTTTATTTTTATCCAGCATGAAATCTTTATTAATAGCATGTCTTATAAATGAATCTGGTGTAAAATCCATTTAAACATATATAGAAGCAGAATCATCATGAGAATAAGAGGGATCAAAAGGATCTCTTTTCTCTCTATTTTCTTGTTGTTCTTCAGGACCATACACTGCCTGAGGAATGTTTTGTTCAGAATGGACAAAACCTTTTAATATATTTTCTTTTTCTAGATTTTTAAGATGTTCCAGATATCCATGTTTGGCCTGGGTTGATCAGACATGGATTGTCTAGAAGAGGAAGGATAAGACACTGTGTAAGGAAGTTTTGAAGGTGCAGTATTAAAACTTCTTACAGAATTACTCCTTGAAAGAGAAGGTCTACTAAATCTTTGGGAATTAAAAGAAACTTCAATATCACCATCTTTAGATTGGGTGATCTGATCTAATTGAGAAGGTGGAACTGGTGCTGGTGGAACAGCATTAGGTAAGTTCCAGTCAGTTGGGAAATTTATTTCATCCCATTTAATTAATCTGGGAGTTGCAATATTAGTAGTAAGGAAATTACTATCTATTGCAACTGTTTTTCCTGGAATACTTTTTAATATAGCATTAGGACATAAAGTATTCATAACTTTGTAGTATATCCTGTATGTAGTATTAACAGTACTAGTACCTGGAAGATAATTATATCCATCTGTTTGAATCTTTAAAGTAGATGCTTCAAACAGGTTTTTATCTTTTAAAGAAAGTGTCAGATTTGGATAAACATCAAAGTATACCGGACCATGACACAAACTTGTCTGTATAATACCCATAAGAGATGGTACAAAATCTGTACATCTAGCATCTCTTAAATAGGCTAATATAGATGCATTAAGACCCAAAAGTGTAAGAGGTTTAAATGCAACTTGAATACATCCTATGTGAATGTAATTATATTTTTCTAAACTTTTTTCAATGTCTTTAAGACATAGAAGTCTAAGAGTTTGCTCGTTATTTTCAAGAACAATATCCTGTTCAACAGTTTTGATATGATCTTGAGAGTAAAAAGTGAAATTACCACTTTTATAAATTTGTTTTTTAGAGATGGATGGTATTGTCCATTGATTAAGTTGTTCCGTTTGGTCAAACGCAACAAGTTCTGTATTAATTACATTAGATCTGGATCTTGATGTAGATCCAGTCTCAGACTTGGTTGTTCTTTTGAACATGACCAAGATGAGGCAACCTTGATATATACAGTATAATCTTATTATGAAACATATTAATAAATTCTTATAATTTTCCTTATAAAGTCTACTCCAGTCAACAGAACATCGACCAAGACAGCCACTCCTTTAGGCATTTCACAGGCCATTCAGTCTGCGACTAACAGAGTATCCAACTTATCAAAGGAATATCATAATAATTTATATTATATTATCATAATAAGCATAGTATATACCATGGTAGCCTCAGAGAATTAGCCACTCATGGCTCTGATACCAAATAAACCAGGATCACAAATAAACCAGGATAAATAAATACAGAAGAGAAAAGGATTTTTATTACTTACTTGCTTTTGGAAACCACAATTACAGAGAAGAAAGGAGAATTATCAGAGTAGGTAAGATAGAGAGAGAGAGAGAGAGAACACTGCGAGATGCCCTTCAACAAATCTGAGGGTCATCTTAAATAAAACTAAAAAGTCTACAGTTCTGGAAACAGGATGCTGTAGATGAATAGTAAAAAGATAAAAAGCAATACACGTGTCCTAAGATGGTGGAGTCGAACCGATTGCCCTTATCTTAACACTGTAACAAACCCACTGGTTTTTCCAAAATGGTGGGTGCAAACCTGTGGGTAGGAAAACGTCACTGCATGCGTAAGCATAGGAAATATGTCATTGCATGCGTCACCTTATTCCTGTTTATCATTAGACTTGCTGGAATAAGTCTGGGATGCCTTTGCAATCATAGCATCAAACAAATCCTCCATTAATGGAGTCTGGCTAGATATGGATGCAGTATCCATATCTTCTTCATTGTACGGATCTTGTGCTTCTCCTGCTAAGCAACTAAAAGAATTATCCTGAGTTGCTTGGGAAGATTGACCCACTAATCTGGGTCTCCCTCTTTCTTTCTCAGCATTTTTATTAACATAAAAAGCTGTACAACTCCAAGGTGAATAGCTTTTTCTTATGAGCTTTTTATCTAAAAGTCCCTGTATCTCTTTTTTACAGAGTTCTAGTAAATCAGAATTCATTTGACTTGGTCTAGCCTTAGTATGAATCTGTGATCTTTCATCAAACCCTTGTTTATAAGGAAGAGAAATTATATGTCTCTTTCTTGTCCAAAAGGCATTAGGAATTTCACTGCATACTTTATTTTGAAATTCCTCTTTTAATTTAATAATTTTGTTAGAAATCTTTGGCATCTTGAGTTGATGCTCGATATTCATGATTCTAACATCATCTAATAAGAAATCTGTACATCTAGCATCTCTTTCAGAATCTTAGGGGAAAATCTCTTAATAACATTCCTTTTGGAAGAAATACATTGTTTTTCTTTTCTGAATTCAGACTTGTTTGGATTTGGAAATGGGATATAATTCTTTTTGAAGATTCTCTTAAACTTCCCATTCTCCAGAGAACTTTCTGGGTAAAATGGTGGCCTGGATTCAATATTGAAAATGCCCTTTCCAAAATACAGCCAGCTGTAAAAGAATAAGAATAGGATGGTTTAAATACCAAACTTGGAAATAATCCAAAATATCTTGAGGGACAATGCCAATTTCTGGACCCATTTTTTCACACCAGTGATAAAACCAGTTGGGAAATGTTTTAAGGCCAGCTTTAAGAATTTGATCATTAATAACAAAGAGCCAAGTATGACTCTTGGTGGGATTTTTGTATAAGAATGCTTTATGCCATGCTTCAACATAATCCCAGTAATTATATGTTGCTCCATTTATCTTCAAAGTTCTTGCTTGAGCAGGGTTGAGACCCCATTGATGAGCAAAAAGAATCTTTATGATATAACACATACCCTCACTTTATAAATTTCACTTGATAAATTCACACCTAAAAATGCCTAATGTGAGGGCATTTATGTCGTATGACACAAACTTAAGAGGTTATTTTGGCCAATTAATAAAAAATAAGGGAAACAACGTCAATTCACTTTTAAAATTTGCTGACATCACAAGATTTCATGAAGCATCGTTAATTGAAGGGAAATTAGTGATACATAGTTTTAAAAATAAGGGAGATCAATAATATTATTCAAAATTCAGAGAAGGTCTTTGATAGTGTATCATACCTTAAGGGAGGTTAAGGATAATTACCAAAAAAAGGGAGGGTTAAATACACTTACACCCCTGTTGGTTTGGCCGATTTGCACTTACCCCTGTATTTTAAATTTTAGCACTAATACCCCTTATGGTTTAGACTAAAGTGCAACCGTGACTTTTTTCATCCAAATTAACGGTTTTAAACTTGAGAGTCCTAATATGAAGGATAAAATATCTCTTTTGCCCCTGAAAGTCATATTAAAAGGAAAGTAAGTCATAAATTATTCTCTTTGGGTCAAACACATAACTTATAACAAGAAAATTCTAAAAAATGTCAAAAATTATTTCTCACCCAATTCAAAACTATATGTTTCTCCCTAAACGAATTGAAGTAAACAAATTTAGTTCTTAACATTATTATGAAGACTTATGATCATTTTTGCTTGCTCCATTAGCAAATTTTAACGGTTGTACTTTAGACCGAACTATTTGTGATGAAATATTAAGCCAATACCAAGGTGTCACATGAGATTCGACGTGGCAGAATGGTTGATTGAATTGGATGCAATACAGGAGCAGTTACAACAGTTTACAGGATCATTTTGTTCAAGATAGTTAACTACCAAGGGACGCGTGTCAATCATTGTAGAATAATTGAAAGGGCAGGTGTCAAGCCAAGGATGTGTCATATAGAGGAACATTTATCAGTTTGAAAATGGGAGGGAACATTCAAACAAGACTGTTGAGAAGTCTCGACGTCTATAAATAGAAGAAGTTTGTGTTCGAAAAGGGATCTTTCGATCAACACCAACATATATCTCTCAATACATTTACTGTATTTTTATCTAGACACTTAAATTTAGGAGTAGAATACATTCGAAGTGATCTTCAAGGTTAGATTGTAGTATGTTTTTTTCATTTAAATAAAGTAGCTTGTTGCTTTATTGTTTTATTTACTGTTTATTTAGGAGTAGTTATTTTATAGTAAGTTCAAAGTGCTTCAATTAGTTACATCTTTACATATTTAAAGTCCTTGTTTAAGGCATCGAACATCACCACAATCTCTTTGGTGAGGCGCAGTTTGGATATTTCTCACATCACACACATTGGCAACTTGTTTGCCTGGCACGCTCGCATATATATAATTTTCCAACCAGACAGAACACGTGAAATATTTGTGCCAAAATTTAAACTACAAGAAAGTAAATGCAAATCGACCAAGCTACAATATGTGTTAGTGTATTTAATCCCCAAAAAACCAATACCACGCCCAAACCATTCAGATGGAAATTGCAAATAGTAAAATAATATAATTATAAAAAAAATAAGAATACAAAATTACTCATCCTTTGATTAATACAGAGAAATTTAATATTAAATAAAAAATAATTAATAATATAAAGTATTATATCTCACTGTATTACTGAATGGGAGGGATGCCCTCAAAAACCAAATAAATCATTCAAAACTTTTCCTCTGTTATTGGCCCCCCCCCTCCCTTTTTTTTTTTTCCCCCTCTTTTCTGTGTAGTGGACCTGTGGTGTTGGGGAGTCAACCAAGCAACCAAATAAATCCCTAGGTAGCAGAGAGAGAGAGAGGCCCCCTGACCCATGGATAGGAATAGGAGGAGTTGCAGCTTGAATATGAATTTGGGGTTTATGTGTTCTTTTACCCTAATAAGTAGGTTGATATCTATCACTATGATTATTATGATTACAACAACAGCAGTAGTTGTAGTCCCTTTGGTGGTCACTGCCAACTCAGAAGGGGACGCACTTTATGGGCTGAGGAAGAGCTTGTCCGATCCCGACAACGTCCTCCAAAGCTGGGATCTCAACCTCGTCAACCCTTGTACTTGGTTCCACATCACCTGCAATCAACACAATCACGTCACTCGATTGTATGTATTCTCTCCGTCTGTGTGTCTCTCTCTCTCTCCCTACCCTATGATCGATCTATTTCTTTTTCTGCAGGGACCTGGGTAATTCAAACTTATCTGGCCATCTAGTTCCTGACCTCGGTAAACTTGAACATCTGCAATACCTGTATGTAACTTAATTGGGTTTCTTTTCTTCTCTATTTTTTTTGTCATTAAGTGTAGGTTTAATTAAGGGATCTTGAAAGTCCTTTTGGAATGATTATACCTAGTCAATACCACTGATAAAAACCAAAAAAAAAAACTCTTTCTATTCTTCCTTTTTTGATGCAGGGAGCTTTACAAAAATAACATTCAAGGTACAATCCCTGTCGAACTAGGTAACCTCAAGAGCCTAATAAGCTTGGATTTGTACAACAACAACATCTCAGGAATTGTTCCTCCCTCCTTGGGAAAGTTGAAAGCTCTAGTGTTCCTGTGAGTTTTTTATTTTTTATTTTTTATTTTTTAAATCCTTATCATTTTGTTTTCTTTCTATTTCCCAGTTTGACCGACCAAGCCAATTTATCAAAAATAATTTTGACCACTCTAATTACTCATGATTATACTTCAATCATGGTTGGCTAGCTGAGTCATGTGATCGAAGAATAAGAATGTTAACTATTACAAGACACTATGAATTATATTTCTAAGCACTTCTTTATTGTCTTGTCTGGTGTGATCCCTTCCGATAAATTTGACCTCGGATATATTGTTTTTACTCTCCAAAAGAAGAACAAGATACTGTGTTATGCAAACTTTAAGACCTACTCTCACACTCTCTCGTGCGTGTGGCTGACAATGAAAGCAAGCACATTATGCTCACACAAACACTAATGCTGCAAACATGCGCACGTGACTTTCCTCTTATTAATTGGTAGTCACTAATTCATCTTCAAAGTTTTCAGGCGTCTTAATGATAATCAGCTATCCGGACCAATCCCAAGGGAGCTTGTTGGTATTTCCGGCCTTAAAGTCGTGTAAGCATGCAATTTTCTTTCTTCTCCTTTTGTGTTTAAGATATTCATTCTATGTTCATGTGACTAAGTGTCAAGGACACTTTTTTGTTGTTTCAGAGATGTATCAAACAACAACTTGTGTGGAACAATTCCTACTAATGGTCCATTTGAGAACATCCCATTGAACAAGTAGGGTTTCCTTGATACATATTTTGTTGCGATTATTATTATTTAATTTTTTTTTTCTTTTTGTAGATTTCAATGTATCTTTTTGCATCCAATTGATTTAATCAGTTAGAAGAATCTACTTTTTGTTTGTCAGTCAGCAAATTCACAAACTGGGCATGAAAAAAAGTGCACTCTTGCTTTCTTTCCCCCCCCCTCCCCCCCCTTTTTTTTTTTTTTTTAAATATCCTAATATGTGTTTGTTATATGTGGACTTTTCATGCCACTGAGGTCAGGTTATTGTAAATTTCTAACATAGATGTACACTTGATATTATGATATTTGACTGTTTTGACATATAGCAAATAATGTGGTAATATTAGGAAGATCCTTTTTGGTCTTGATAATATGTAGGAAGCAATATGAATTTTCTGAATATAAAAAAGAAATGAAGTCGGTTCTTGGATGAATGGTACCTGTCGATTCCAGTGATACTTGCTAAAGATTGCTGTTTGCTTGCGTATGAAATTACCACTTGTGGCTGCTAGATAAACTGATCTGTGGGATTTAAGTATCCATTCAAACATCTTTTGGATTGTATGGCGAAAGCTATTCGATGTTCTGGAGGAATTGTTGCAGGTTCATCTTATCAGGAGTTTTCCTGGCAGATGAAGTGCATGTTTTGCTGCTTCTATCTCCTCCAATCATTTTGGTTGGCTTTCTGCATCCATTTTGGATGCTTTCATTCAGTAAATTAGGGGTGTAAGCAAAAACCGAAAAACCGAACCGACCGACCAAACCGAACCGAACGGTCGGTTTTCAAAAAAATACCCTAAGCTAAAAAACCGAACCGACCGCCCAAAACCGACCAAAAACCGAAAAAACCGACCGAACCGACAACTTCGGTCGGTTTCAAAACACGAAAAAACCGACAAAAACCGACCGAACCGACCGATTTACACCCCTACAGTAAATGTAGACTCTGTGTAACGCCCCAAACCCACAACGGGTGGCTTTAGGACACGTGACTGCCACCAAGGCCTGTCTCCATGTTATTAACGTTCAAAACGAGTTTTTAAACTCCCATTTAAGCAGTACTTGCAAATGATTAACTCCAAGGGTAATATTGGAATTTGGAAACTTGAGTAAAATTTTTTACCAAAAGATAGCCATTCGAGTCTAGATTCCAATGTTAAAAATGGTATGTGGTTTCGAATTTTCTAGGAAAAGTTGTGACTGTTTCCAGAAAAAGCGTCATTTTGGACCCAGCTAAAACTGTAAGTATTTCGATCGATCAAAATTAGGTTCGATTGATGGAACTGGTTCTGTCCAAACTTTAGTTTTCAAAATTGGCCATTCCGATCGAGTGAAAATGGTTTCGATCGATCGAAATTGGTTCTGTCCACAACTCTAGCCATGAACACATACATCTAAGAAACCAACATGCTTGAATAGCAAAAGCTCTTGCCAAAACCTTTCATACATTACCATAGGAGTCTTATACATCAAGTTCTACACATTCTCGCTTTCACACAAGTTTAACATGTTATGCAAGGATAGGCGTTCCTCTTGTTTTCTCCCTTTTTAACCTCATTTTTGTGAGTCATAATCATGTGCTTATCGATTATTTTCACTCACAACATATGAACCATTTCCCTCAAACATGCACGCACATTCCATTACTTTCTATACTTCAATAAAGTAGTACTCTTGAGGTGTTGCCTATTGCGGCTTCACCTCTAGTGTACCACTTCTATCCCTACCATACCATCATTCTCATTATAGGATTGTAGTTCATTTACATGTTACATCAGTCACTAGTGCTCCTTTCAATTACATAATTACACCATAAACGGACTAATTAACTCTTGTCCTTCCCTTCTAGTTCCTTTCTCCCGTAATCACCCGTAATGGTTATATCAATAACCAATGAGCTATAAAGATCAGTGAATAACATAATCAATGAATATTATTATCACATGGTGTTTAAACGCAACAATAGCACATTAAGTAAACACATTCTTTTCCATCATTACATTAATACCACATAATTTACACCTCATTTCAAAGTTTCTCATTCTTTGCTCTCTTCCATGGCCATTCTCACAATTTCCGTAAGAATCCTCTTATTTTTCCTTTCCTTCCGTTTATTACGGAATTCATTCTCATGTCAAAACATTCACATCCTTTCCATGTACACCATAATAACAATTTCTATCCATACCCTTGTTATACTCAATATAGAGCATAATTAAGCATATAATTCCAGAATTCATGCTTGTAACATTATCCCATGAAACCATAAGAAGATAATATGATCACTTACAAATCTCATGCTTCATCCAGGTATATAACACCTTGATCATCAATTTAAGAGCTAATTCAATAATTAGAATTACTTATCTTGCTAGTAGATTAAATAATATGATTACTAGCTCATTTCTACATCACCCCTTTAATCCCCTACATTAATTATTTAACATGTAAACAATATATAAACATGTTATGTTCCTTCCTTAATCCATATCTTAATCTAATCAAAATGGAATTAAACCATAGACTACAAGTCTACTTACCCTTGGGGATCAAATTCCAACTCCAATTCCTTTTCCTTAGTTTCCATTTTTTTTTTTCCCGGAAAGGGTTAATCAATAAAAAGAAAAACCAAGGGGCACTATACAAAAATACAAGGGGCATACCCCAGGATAAATAATGAGCTCAAGAGAAGCAACAAACAAAGCAGCAAGGAATGGGGTCCTTTCTAGAGCAGAAGCTAAGAAAAAACCTCATCCTTACTAACAAATCCCCAAAGGGCACAACGAACTCCAAACGGAGACCTAGAGGGGCATCAAAATAAAACACACCCAACACAAGGGGTAGCCCCTAAACAAAGGGAAATTGCCACAAAAATCCCAAAAAATACAACAAAGCAAACGTCCTTAAAACAAAAGAAGAAAGGACGTCGGCTCCATATCTCCGTGAGAGCAGGGAGTTGAGGGTCATTACGCCACTTGATATGTATTTGAGTAGATATTTGGCTGTAGATCTCAAGAAGAATTCGCTCTTTAGGTTTAGCTTTACAGTTGGAAGTTTCGCTCATTTCTCTCCCTCCAAATGCTATAAATAGTTAGGCCAAAGCACATCTTGGAAAATGATATTTTTAGGTTTCTTGCTCTTCCAACTCCTAGCTGCCCAATCCACAGTGGAATTCCAAGTATGACTGGCAAGTGATTTCCAACCTTTGCAAAATCCCCTGCCAAATAAAGGAGAAGGGACAGCCAAAGAAAAGATGATCATGAGATTTCATATTATTTAGGCAAAGCCGACAAGCAAAAGGCCCCATAGTGAAATTCAAAATCCTATCACGTGTAGCTAGTCTATTAAGAATAGCTAGCCACGAGATGAAACTGTGCCTAGGAATATTTCCAGGGAACCAAATAAGGTGATGCCAAGGCACCTTGGGGCTAGGATTCCTAAGATGATCCCAAGCGAAGTTAAACTTTCCACTCGGGGAAGGGATCCAAATGGCAGTGTCATGGGCATCACTAGGCTGGGAAGATCATGCATATGGTCACGAATCTCCATAAGTTCAAGGGTATTAGTGTTAGGCCGAGACCACTCTGCATTAGAAATAATTTGATCAACTTTGGCATCTAGGGGAATAGCTGAGTCATAAACCACCCTAGTGCTAAATTTGTCCAAAAGAGGACCTAAGGGGTGCCAATTATCATACCACAAAGACGTGTTGCCAATACCAATCTTATGTTTCAACAAAGGCCGAACCAAATCTCTGAGTTTTAAAATTTTCTTCCAATACCAAGAGCATTGGGAGGGAGCTTTAACAGCCCAAAAACTTTTGCCTTTTAACATGTAAGTATAAATACAAGCGGACAAAGAGAAGAATAGTCTTTCGAGAAGAGAGCCCAAATATGTTTCAAGTTAAGAATGCAATGCGTGTGAGTAACATTTTTAAACCCAAGTCCTCCTTCACTCTTGGGTTTGCAAATATTATCCTAGGAAACTTTAGCACCCTGAGATTTTGTGTTGGAAATAAAATATTATTTAGGATATTATTTCAGTCAAAGATAAGATTTAGTCAAATTTTTTACAGGATCTTAGGAGATAATTTGATCTTATCTTTATTTCTTTTCCTTTTCTATTTTTCTTTCTTTTTCCTTAGTTTCCTTTATTGTAATCTAGGTTGTATATAATTACGGCTACATATTGAAGAATAATACATAAGATATTCTTTCCCATTACTTTCTTCTTGGTATCAAAACCAACACACGGAGAAAACCCCAGCCCCATCACTTCCGGCCAGCCCAACCACCACCGCCACCTTCGCCGTACATCACACCACCTCCAGCAGCCTCGGCGAGTCTCACCCACCCCACTCCAAGGCTCCCCTGCACCTGCGATAGCCCTAGGTGCTGTCGCCTGCCCCTTTGTGGGCGGTCCCTTGCATCCTTGTGATGTGATAGTGCCTTAAGTGCTCCTTTTCTTCTCTGTTTGGGCTACAGATTTTTCTCCAGTGCCCCCTTCTACTTCCTACCAAGTCTTTCGGTGGTTGTAGTGACCTATCTCTACTCGGTTTTCCCGGGCAGCTTTGTGTTCTCTGGAGTTCTTCTCTTACGGTTTATTTGGGTCATTTCTACTCTTACAATGACGGATTCTGTCAAGAATACCGATAATGTACCTCACCCAGATCTCTCTCTGGCCCAACATGCACCTGCTCATCGTGATACTAGTGTTTTGTTGAACGGAAGGAACTTTGCTGCTTGGTCTCGTTCGTTTCGCCTTTTCTTGGGTGGACAGGGCAAATCTGGTTGGATCCTCGATGTTGAACCCAAGCCGCCTGTCACTGACCCTATGTGTGTGCAATGGGATATCGACAATTGCACAATCTTATGGTGGATCTTTAACTCTATGGAGGAACGTATCTATCGTATCTTTATGTACCACGATACGATACGTGGTTTGTGGTCTGCTTTGACCAAAATGTATGCGCATGAGTGAAATGATTCACGGATTTTCGAGATGTACCGTCAGATCCATCATGCTACCCAGGAGACTTTGGGACTCTCAGTTGCTAACTATTTCGGTTATCTTCAGGCCTGTTGGGAGGAATTGGCTCAATATGAGCCCCTCAATGATTCTTCGGACACAACCATTCAGCTCATCGATCGTCAACGTACATATCAGTTTCTAATGGGTTTGAAACCTGAGTTCGAGTCTCTTTGAACCCAGATTGTAAACGCATCCCCTATGCCTTCTCTCTAAGAGGCATTTGCCACTCTTGATGGTGACGAGCGTCGCCGCCGCTTATTACAGCCTCCATCTCCTGCTGTCCCTGAGACTCCGATACTTGATCAGATGGCTTTTGCAGCATCCACCGCTTCTGGTTTTCACTCTCAGGGGAATAAACCCCATTGCACCCATTGTAACAGAGATGGTCATGTCAAGGATCACTGCTTCAAACTTCATCCGGAACTTCGGGAAAAATATGCTAGGAACAAGACCAAGGTTCCCACTCGGACTGCAACAGTTGTAGATTCTCTACCCAACCAGTCTAATCCAGAAATGCTTCAACTCCAAGCTCAAATGCACCAGTTCCAGTCTCAGTTGGGATCACTTATGCAGCAGAGTTCTCTACTTGGATCTACCTCTACTGCTACTCTAGTTGCAGGTACTACCTCCACTGCTCTTCATGTTAAGTCTGGCCAGCCTACTTGTGTCCTTGATTCTAGAGCCAATGATCACATGACCGGTAAGTTGTCTTATTTTTCATCCCTGGTTATTCCAGTCTCCCACTATGTTCAAATTGCGGATGGCTCTATCATCCACATCCAAAACAAGGGTGAAGTTACTTTATCTCCCAATATTACTTTATCCTCTGTTCTTCATGTTCCCAATTTTTCATATAATCTTCTCTCTGTTAGTCGCCTTGCCAAGGATCTAAATTATTCTGTTGTTTTCTTTCATGATCGGTGGACCAGACTTCGAAGGGGATTTTTGGCAGGGGATATGAGCGGTATGGATTGTGCTACTTTGGGGATCCTCCAGGGGAGCATGGGCAGTTTTCTGGTTTTCAGGCGTCTGTTTTGCCTACTTCTGAATCTTTTAATTTTTTTTTAGAGTTTTTACATTTGTGGCTCGCTCGTTTGGGCCATGCGAACTTTCAATATCTTTGTCAACTGTTTCCTCTACTAAATAAAACTTGTCGGAAGTTGAATTTAGCTATGTTGTGTGTGAATTGTCTAAACATACTCGATCTAGTTACATTCCTCGCATGAACTGTGCCCCATGTGCATTTGATCTAATTCATAGTGATGTGTGGGGTCCTTCCCCAATTACTGCACTCTCTGGCCATCGCTACTATGTCACATTTATAGATGATTACACGCGTTGCACTTGGTCTATCTTCTAAAGAAAAAATCCGAAGTATTCACTTTATTTATCAATTTTCTGCAAATGATTAAAACCCAATTCAATAGTGTTGTGCGTAATCTTCGATCTGACAATGGCAAGGGATATATCACTAATGATATTCGGTCCGCACTCAACCAAAAGGGTATCCTTCATCAACTCACATGCCCATACACCCCTGAACAGAATGGTGTTGCGGAACGAAAGAACCGCTCCATCATGGGTGTTGTTCGGTGCCTTTTGTGTGTGATGCATGTTCCCAAATATTTTTGGCATATGGCTGTTCTTACTGCTACCTACCTCTTGAATAGAACTCCTAGTCGAGTTTTACATGGTAAAGCCCCTTTGCAAATTCTTCAGCCCGATTGTACTCTTTTTCCTGTTTTATGTCGAGTCTTTGGATGCACTTGTTTTGTTCCGAATCGGAGTCCCACTCGGACTAAATTGGATGATAAAGTAGTTAGGTGTATTTTCTTAGGGTACTCTTCTATGTCTAAGGGATATCGTTGTTATGATCCTGTTTCCTGTCACTTATATCATTCTATGGATGTCACTTTTTTGGAAGATACTCCTTTCTTTGCAGGCACTCATTCTTCATCAGGAACTGCAATTGAAGAAGTCTCCGAGGAGACTTGTGTGCTTCCGCGTCCTGTTTCCACCTTTGAATCTCCTCCAGTGGTCTCCTCGTCTCCTTCAACTGACACCATGCTACCTTCGGTCATTACTACAGATCCCCAACAGGTGTACTCCCGTCGTCCAACTGCTCCGGTATCTCAGTCATTATCCTCTCCGGTTTCTGGTAGTGCTTCTAGTCCCCTTGAACCTATTACTTCCCGATACCCTTCTCGTACTCGTCGTCCTCCTAATCGTTATGGTTTTTCTACTGGTACCCAATTGCCCAGTATGTTTCTTATTCAGGCCTTTCCAACACTTATCGGTCCTTTCTTAGCTGGGTGGACTCCACCCCAATTCTTCGGTCCGTATCTGAGGCTCTTTAGGACCTCACTGGGTAGCAGCTATGACTCTGGAAATAGATGCTTTTCAGAGAAACCAAACATGGGAGCTTGTTCCTCTTCCGAGCGGAGAAAAGACGGTTGGATGTAAATGGGTTTTCAGTGTGAAGTACCAAGCGGATGGCAATTGAAAGGTATAAGACCCGCCTTGTGGCTAAAGGGTTCACTCACATTCTGGAAAAGGACTATAGTGCAACTTTTGCTCCTGTGGCTAAGCTGACAACTGTTCGCCTTCTCATTTCCTTAGCTGCCTCAAGTCTCTTTATGGCCTTAAGCAGTCTCCACATGCATTGTTTAATCGCTTCAGTGAGGTTATTTTGTCTATGGACTTTCTCCGATGTAATTCAGACAACACGTGCTTTTTCCACCGTTGTCCGGATGGTTGCTGTGTGATTCTCTCTGTTTATGTTGATGACATCATTATCACTGGAAATGATGTCCCAGGTATTGCCAAAGTGAAGACGGTTCTTGGAAAGGTTTTCGATGCCAAAGATTTGGGCCCTCTCCGTTATTTCCTAGGTATTGAGGTGGCTCGCGCCATGGAATTTCTTTATCTCAAAGGAAGTATGCTATTGATCTACTTCAAAATACTGGTATGATGGGGTGTCGGCTAGCCTCTACCCATATGGATCCAAACCAGAAGCTATCAATGGAGTCTGGAGAACTTCTACCTGATGCTACTGTCTATCAACGACTTGTTGGTCGTCTCATCTACTTGACTCACACCAGACCAGACATCTCATTTGCTGTGAGTGTTGTGAGTCAATTCATGCATGCTCCGCGTTCCTCGCATCTGGATGCTGTTCACCATAGTCTTAGATATCTCAAGACTTGTCCTGGTCTTGGGTTATTCTATACAGCTGGTCCTCAGAGTGGGATCTCGTGTTTTACGGATGCTGATTATGCAGGTTCTAAAACTGATAGGCGTTCTACCTTAGGCTTTTGTACTTTCTATGGCAACCATCTAATTTCATGGAAAAGTAAAAAACAGGCCGTTGTTTCTAGATCTTCAGCTGAAGCCGAGAGTATTGAGCTTATGGCTCAAGGCACATGTGAGCTTATTTGGCTTCGCTCCTTGTTGACAGAAATTGGGCATCCTATACGTGAATCTTCTACTTTGTTTTGCGACAACAAATCAGCTATAATGCTTGCTTCCAACTCTGTTCTCCACAAGCGAACAAAACATATCGAGGTGGATGTTCACTTCATACTGGAGAAGGTTCGAGCAGGCGTTATTACTCCACAGTTTGTTCCCTCATCTGATCAGACTGCAGATATGTTTAGCAAGCCGGTTGGCCCGTCTCTTTTAGGAGCTTCTCTTGGCAAGCTGGGTCTTGTGGATATCTTCACCCCAGCTGAGGGGGAGTGTTGGAAATAAAATATTATTTAGGATAATATTTCAGTCAAAGATAAGATTCTAGTCGAATCCTTTACAGAATATTAGGAGATAATTTGATCTTATCTTTCTTTTCCTTTTCTATTTTTCTTTCCTTTTCCTTAGTTTCCTTTATTGTAATCTAGGTTGTATATAAATACGGCTACATATTGAAGAATAATACATAAGAAATTCTTCCCCATTACTTTCTTCTTTTTGCAATCCCACCAGTCCAAAGAAATCTTCTAAGAATATTCTTAACTTGCTTAAGAATGTACTTAGGGAGAATGAACATACCAGTCCGGTAGTTTATATCTGTAAGCACATATTGAATTAATTGAACCCTACCAGCATAAGATAAGAATTTAGAGGTCCATGATTGAATTCTAGCACTAATTTTATTAGTTAACTCATCACAGTGTTCTTTTTTTAGTCTAGAGGTGATAAGGGGAACCCCCATACTTAATGGGAAGAGTGCCTCGGTTGAAAATGAGGGTTTGGCTAATGGAATCAGAAACACCCTCCTCCACCCCAGAAAGGAAAATGCACCTCTTGCTAGTGGCTTGGCTCTACCCAAGTACCTCAAAGATGTATATCTCTTTTGTATTCTTTCATTAGGCTTAGTCATCACCACGTCATTTGGAGATTTAATCTTCCAAGTCATGACACTTAATACTTACTTGCTTGGCACAAGCAAGCTTCTTGATTAAGCTAATTAATCTTGATTAGGCTAATTAATCATTGATTAGGAAATTCCACCATGTTCTAGAATTGAACTTCCCTAAATTACATCTTCACCAACTAGACTTTCCGATATCGCATTCTAGCCCCTCACGCTTTCTTGAATTACCGTTCAACCTACTCCACTTTCAATTATTCCAATGTAGCTCAATATGCTTCGTACGCTCATGAAAAATAGAATTGTGCGCAATCTGGATGGCACTCTTGTTATCACAATACATAGGAGTAGGAGCAGATAGCGAAACACCAAGGTCAGCAAGCAACCAACGCAACCAAACTATCTTAGCAGTAGTCGTAGCCATCGCACGATACTTAGCCTCTGCAGAGGAGCGAGACACAACAGATTGCTTCTTGCTTTTCCAAGAAATAAGAGGGTCACCTAGAAATACACAGTAGCCAGTAGTGGACTTTCGATCCGTAGAGTTCCCAGCCGAGTCAGCATCGGAATAAGCTCGAAGCTCCAAAGAGGAGGATGAAGGGAATAACAAACTCTGATGCAAGGTGCCACGGAGATAATGAAGGATACGAGCCAATGAATCGTGGTAGGGGAAGAAACAAACTGGCTGACAATATGAACAACATATGCAATATCTGGCTGTGTCACAGTGAGATAGACTAAGCTGCCCACAATAGCCCTATACAAGGTAGGATCTGACAATAAAACACCATCGGAGGAAGAGTAACGAGCATTGAGCTCCAAAGGGGTCTCAGCTGTCCGGGTATCTGTAAGACGAGCTCTCTCAATGACATCAGAGGCATATTAAGATTGTGAGAGAAGATAACCTTTGGGAGAAGAGGCTACCTCAATACCCAAGAAATAACGAAGATGCCCCAAGTCCTTCATTTCAAAGTGGTGGTGTAATTGTGATTTCAACAACGAGATGCCAGCTGTGTCATCACCAGTGATGATCATATCGTCCACAGAGAGCAAGAGAAAAGTGCAACTAGCAGAAGTAGAGTGAAGAAATAACGCCGAGTCATGATCACAAGGATTGAAGCCCAAAGCACATATGACTGTGGAGAACTTGTCAAACCAAACCCGAGGGGCTTGTTTGAGGCCATACAGAGCCTTGTGAAGTTTGCGCACCTCACCGGGGGTATGATGGAGATCAGGAAGAGGAACTATATAAACTTCATCAGATAGGTCCCTATTAAGAAAAGCATTCTTTACATCCATTTGAGAAAGACTCCATGTATGGGCTGCTACCACTGCTATCATGGCCCGAACTGTGGTCATCTTAGCCACTGGAGCGAACGTCTCCTCATAGTCAATACCATACTCCTGAGTAAATCCCTTCGCCACCAATCTAGCTTTGTACCGCTCTATAGAACCATCAGAGCGGGTCTTAATTTTGTACACCCAACGACACCCAACTGCATGTTTACCAGGAGGAAAGGCACCAAGCCCCACGTGTCTGTCTTATGCAATGTAGACAGCTCTTTAGCCATAGCCTGTTGCCATAGAGGATCAAGAGAAACCTCTATATAGGAGGTTGGTTCAGAGAAGGAGTGAACAGAAGTTAAATAGGAACAAAAATCAGAAGAGTAGCAAGAGTTAGAAAAGCTAAACCTATCAAGACACTTACGAGTATGCGTAGGATAGCGAGTATTGGTAGGATCCATGTCTTCATAAGCGGGTTGAGAATCAACCAAGAGAGATGGATCCGAGCTTGCAGAAGAGACAACTGTATTTCGTTTAGAGTAAGTATGAAGAATCGGAGGACGAGTAACACGAGAACCAGGAGTGTTACTGTGTTAGAGACAGACACATCACTGATATAGGAATCAGAAGGAACATCATCAGGAAAAGGATCAAGATAAACAAGATCAGACTTGTGCAAAGTGTGTGGAGCAGAAGGAATAGAGAAAAATGGAATGTGTTCCATAAAAACCACATGGCGAGATACATAAAGTTTGTTAGCTACAAGATCATAACAACGATAACCCTTTTGTCCCTCACCATAACCAAGAAACACACACAGCGCAAAACGAGCAGAAAGCTTGATACGAGCAACTTTAGGCAATAAAACAAAACAGGTAGATCCAAACACCTGCAAAGAAAAGTAATCAGGAGAGTTACCACTCAATCGCTCAAAAGGTGAAATGCCAGAAGTGATGGCAGTGGGAATACGATTAATCAGATGAAACGCAGTAAGTACAGCTTCCCCCCAAAATGAACTCGGAACACTAGCTGATAACAAAAGGGACCGTGCAGTTTCCATGATGTGTCTATGCTTACGCTAAGCGACACCATTATGTTCAGGAGTATCTGTACAAGAAGATTGCTGAATAGTGCCATCAGAAGTGAGTAAATCAATAAAGGCATTGGAAGAATACTCCCCACCTAAATCACATCTAAAACATTTTACAGTCACATCTAAAACATTTTACAGTAGATGAATACTGAGTATGAATCAAGGCACGAAATGCAGTAAAGATAGAGAAGAATTCAGAGCGTTTCTTCATAAGATAAACCCAACAGTACCTAGAATAGTCATCAATAAAAGAAACATAATATCGGGACCCTCCTTTAGTAGAGACTGGAGCAGGTCCCTACACATCAGAATGAACAAGATCAAACGGAGCAAGACAAACAGCAGTACTTTTATTAAAAGGTAATGCAGAAAACTTAGCTAGTTTGCATCCACTACAATCAGAAATATCATGACATTCCAAACGTCCCAAACTACCAGTTGAACCTAAAAAATGTAAACGAGAACGAGATACATGACCAAGGCGGGAGTGCCACAAATAAAAATTAGACTACTTAGGATTCAAACGAAAAGAAGACAAATCTACTGCAGAAGCAGCAATAGTGGGAACATGCAACTCTTCCAACAAATACAGTCCGCCCTCTCTACGGCCGGTCCCAATCAGCTTCTTGGAACAAGGATCTTGCACAACACAACCAGAGGAAGAAAAATGAACCACATGCACATAATCAAATTATTGACTAACAGATATCAAGTTTAAGGTAAGTTGAGGAACATAGTAGACATCAAGAAGAGACAAATGGGAAGAAGCAATAGATCCAACACCTGCTAAGGACATAGGAGTACCATTGGCAGCAAGGACAGATACCGAAGGAGGTGAGTAGGTAGATGTAAACAAAGAAGAGTCACTAGTCATGTGATGTGAAGCATCTGAGTCGAAAACCCAAGTGTTCGTAGACATACCTGAGGGAGCTGAGGAAAATGAACCTTCTAAAGGAGAGACGGAAAGAGCATTAGGCGACTGAGAAGGAAGTAGCTTCTGCAATTGCTCGGCAATGAGTGATAAGTTGAGAGCGGATGCAGATGAGTCAGCAACTGGTGGGGCAACCGCTGCGGTGTGACGGATCCTTGCCCCTAAAAGACTGTTGCGGTCCACGGGGTTTCAAATTAATCAACTGGGGACACTGCGCCTTCCAGTGTCCCTTCTGGCAACAATAACTACACTCATCCGTAGCAACCCTGCCTCGCCTAGGTTGTGTGTTACTGTGGGGCTTTGTCGGGACAGCTAATACTGTCTGTGAAGGTAAAGGCAGAAGACCCTTTTCTGGAAGAACCTTGAGACGAATCTCCTCGGCCATAAGCTCATTAACAATAGAGTCAACAGATGGAAGTGGACTTCGGTGAAGAATAGAGCCACGAAGTTCCTCAAAGTCATCCTTGAGTGCTAGGAAAAATTGAACCAACCTTTGCTCCTCCCGATAGGTACAGTACGGATCATAAGAAGTCAACGTGGACGGCTCAGTGAAAGCTAACTGATCCCAGTAGCCAGTCATCATTGTGTCCCAGTAGCTTCTGCAATTGCTCGGCAATG